>CM035839.1:292913107-293377650 GCA_020510985.1 Pholidichthys leucotaenia | reverse complement strand
GATAACAGGTGTGGAATCACCTGAACAGGAGAAGGGAACAACAATTAATAATTGGAATCAGCTGGTAGTAATGAGGTGAGGGAGGAGCGGCTGAAAGCTTGACAGGCGTTGCCAACACAAACCCGGAATGCCACCTGACAGCTGTCAACCCAGGGAATAAATATAAACAACACCAAAAACAGACGAGAAGGTAATTATAAATGAAACAAGACACAGCCAACGCAAACTGAAACATAAACAAACAAATAGAAAGCAGTGATAACTCAAAAGGGCACCAAAAATACAACAGATAAATATATATAAATACAACAAAAGAACCATGAGACTGAGTCTGGCAGAACATCAGACTCAGCTCGTGACAACTTTGTGTCATCTGTCAAGACTCCGCGGAGGGCAAACTGGGCTTCCACGTGGATAAACCAAGCGGCAGGGTCGTGGAGCCAAAAGTCCAGGAGCTTGACTGCTACAGTGCATGCAGCGGGGGGAGACTCCAGCGGGAGTGTCTCCACGGAGGTGCTCGGTCCGTTTTCCATTTTCATGTCTCTAGGTCACCAGTGTGGAGGGTGTATCAGATGAGACACAAGCACTTCAGGACACACACTTTATTTCATTCCACAAGTAGAACAGACAAACTCTGGGTGCCTGAGCGAATCTCTTTATTACAGCTTTATTCCCACCCTTGGCACCTGGAGTACACACATTAACATACACAACAACAGAGCATGGCACATCACAATATTTTCATGCCCAGCATGCCCAAGGTGTGAATAGTGTCCTGCACCCCACACAATAGGTTCACGCCTGGCATACTGGGAGCGAAGGCGCATCTTCATTTGATTTATTACTCCCAACCACTCTGGCGCCCGTCCTTAGTTCCTCTCCCTTCCTCTCCTCATTTCCATCTCTCACCTCCTTCCCCTAATTCCCCAAAGTCCTGGATGGAGTGCAATCTCCTGTTGTGTCGCCACACAGTGTCATGAATTCCTGCCTGTATGAGGCAGGAGGAATAAAAACCCACGAGCAGGAGTACGTTGTGTGCAATTTATTGAACAGAACAAAAATATAACAGTCCAAATAAACAATGAACGGAGAGCCAAGGGAGTACAGGGATGCCTCAAGGACGCTCTACAGAACAGGTGAGTAAAACACAGAGAAAATGTCCCGTGGCAGACGGGACTGCAGAGGAGGAACGGATAAGGTGCCCAGGAAAGGAACCGCCAGGCTGAACTGGACGGCAGGGGCGAAACAGTTTGTACTCACACAGCTGAAGCAGTCTGAGGCAATCCAAGAGGTCCACTGAGCGAGGAAAAAAGGAGGAGAACTGACAGATGAAGGCAACACTGGGTTTACACCTCAATCACCCGACAATGCACAACAGCAAACCCAATTCTTAAATACAGGAACACTAACGAGCTGAATGCATGCCGGTGAGAAGAGAGAGAGAGAAAGTGTGGAAGAGCGTGAGTGGAGACAGATGTGCATGAAGCTGTCAGTGAGGCTGAGTGTGTGTGTCAGTGTGTGTGTGAATGCAGGAGTAAGCATGAGAATCTGAGCACGTGGGTGGAAATGAGTGTGTGTGTGTGTGTGTGTGTGTGTGTGTGTGTGTGTGTGTGTGTGTGTGCAAGGTGTGCGTGAGAGTGAGAATGAAGGTGAACATATAAGAGTGTGTGTGTGTGCACAAACAAGGGGGAGAAAATAACAAAAGACAGCCAGCTGGTACGGACTGGCAGGAGAGAGGGATGTGGCTGAGCTGTCAAATGCTGAGCAGAGCTCAGAGCCTCCCAGGAGGAGCCTAGAGACAGCTAAGGGGAAAAACACCCTCCTGAGGGCACAATAGCCACAGTGCCAAGGTACGTCCATGACACACAGCACAACCCATAGTTGTAGGTCAGGATCCCAAGGTGAACAAAGTTTGGTTACCCTTGCTTTCTTTGTTGTTGCAATATAGTTTATATGGAAGTTTGACCTTTGGCCTTGCATCCTAAACCCATAGTCACAGTTCAGGGTCACAGGGTGAACCTGTGTACCAAATATGGTGATGTTAGCTTTATTCTATATTAGTAGGGTGTAGGGAATGCCAACCTTGACCTTGGATCTTTTGACCCAAAACTCCAACAAAAATCATCAGGGGCATGGTGACAATTAAGTTTCTGTCTTTCCATTATTTTGTTTACCTTCATGTCTTTCTATTGTTGGTCTTCTCAAAACTGATGACTATGTGTTTTTGAGCCACCGGAGTGGTGGCTCAGTTGGTAGAGCATCTGCCCCACACCCGGGAGGCAGGGGTTCAAATCCCGGCCGGGTCATACCAAAGACCATATAAAAATGGTACTTTCTGCCTTCTAGCGTGGTGCTCAGCATAACGGAACGGGGAAAGGAAAGTTACGCACAGAGCTACCAGAGGACTGACCCCCCACTGTAGCTTTCACTACTTACAGTAGCTGTGTGGCCTAGGGTCAGTGAAACAGAGATAAGCGCCGCCCCATACACCAGAATGGTGTTCCACATGCTGTGGAAGGGAATTAACTTAACTAACTATGTGTTTTGGGTCCTGGCAAATTTTTACATAAACCTTTTGGCAGATGTTAAATAAAATGTTACAAAAGCAAAATCTATTCTGTTCCTCCTGTGGTTTTCTGTTTACATAGAAAATCAGTAGTGTGCTGCATCAGTAGCTGATAGTATTCATCAAATTGTTGATAGCTGATCACAAAAAAAGGAAAAGCCAATATGACCTAACAGACTGACTCTTCAGCAATAACCAATCCTATGGAGACTGTCCTTCAAGATTGATCCCCACATTAGTTTTTACCAGCAGCAGGTATTATGTCCTTTATTTATATTTTTAATTTAAGTCTTTATTCGCGCCACAATGGGGAAATTCCAGGATTACAGCAGCAAAGGGATAGCAGCACTCAGAACAATAGTAAACAAGATAATAAGAGCTGGTTAGCCAAAGTAGTAAATAAATTTACATATGTACACAGATATATACACAGTGCAGGAGCATTGCAGCTAGATGGAATAAGCAGCATTACGATTTGTTTTGTTACCCTGCAGAATATGGATATGTACCCAGACAGTATATTTCACATTTGAATCAACAGTGTTGTTGTCACCCTCAGTAATGATTATTATCGTCCTAGTTGTGTATTGGAGGGGACAATCTCTATTCTGCAAAGTTGTTGCATTTAATATATTTAATATGACCTCTACGAGCAGACCTGGTTAGGTTATACAGTCTGACAGCCGTAGGTAGGAAGGACCTGTGGAACCTCTCAGTCGTGTACCTAGGAAGACACAGCCTACCACTAAATGAGCTCCTCAGTGCACTCAGCATGGCCCGCATAGGGTGGGACTCGGCCTCCAGCAGAGATGACAGCTTAGCCATCCTCCTCCTCTCACCTAACTCTTTCACTGGGTCGAAGTGTCGACCCAGAACAGAGCTAGCTTTTTTGATCAGCCTGTTCAGTCTCTTCCTGTCGGCTGCCATGATGCCACTGCCCCAACAGACCACTCCAAATGTGATGGCTGATGCCACCACCGAATCATAGAAGGTCTTCAGGAGTGCCCCTTGCATTCCAAAAGACCTGAGTCTCCTCAGGTGGAACAGCTTGTCCCTCAGGATAAGTGGTTGGATGGTGTTGAAAGCACTGGAGAAATCAAAGAACATGATCCTCATAGTGCTCCCAGGCTTCTCCAGGTAGGACAGGGAATGATGTAGGAGGAAGATCACTGCATCCTCCACCTCGATGCTATGCTGGTAGGCAAACTGAAGTGGACCAATCGCTGGTCCCACCAGGGGGCGGAGGTGGGTGAGGAGCAGCCTCTCCAGGCTCTTCATTGGGTGTGATGTGAGGGCCACTGGTCTGCAGCTGTTCAGGTCCTTGGGTTACGGGGTCTTCAGTACGGGTACCGCACAGGATGTTTCCACAGGACTGGTACCCTCCCCAGCTTCAGGCTCAGACTGAAGATGTGACCAACCATGATAGGAGGGACAGGTGAGAACAGCACAAAACTGAGCCAATGTTCGACTGTTGATAAAGTAAACTCTAAACACAAAAAACAGCTACAGTGGTACAAAGCCATAGGAGACTCAGGAAGAAATAAACTGTATTTAGGTGATGGTTGATGACTTTGTATAAAATGTTGTATAGCTGTTTTGACATCAGGAACAGGATTCCTGTGGTTTTGGGGATAAAGAGAGGACGTGCATCAGCTGCAAGATCAGCTAACCCTCCATCATCAAACTGTGAAGTAGAGTCCATTAGAAGGATCAGATCCTCAAATCAGTGAAGAGAATGAGCTCGAGCCAACTAAGAAAGTGAGAAAACAAGTTGAAAGCTGTCAGTTTTATCAAGTTGTTCTAAACTATGAATAGCATTACATTCATTCTTAAGCCTCACATTTTGCGCTCCTTCTTTAAAAGTATATATTACAATTATATGTTTTCAGCTTGTTCTGTGTTCCTGAAGCAGACAGCCGCTCGTCTCAGGAATCTGCAGCAGCCCCCTGAACACACTTCTTCATAGATCCTGCCCCCAGACCCCAAACCAGTGAGTCTACCGGAAAAATAAGTAGACCACCAGACAAGATGATGAAGACCATCCCATATGCACAGAGGAAGCTCTGACATCACAGGAACTTTTTAATCATTTAATTAATTAAAATAGACCATATTCCAAACTTCCCTCTGTGAAATTCTTTACCTTCACTTACATTGACCATATTATGGAAGCTGATCATGTGTTTGCCATTAAAACATGTGCCACATTATCTTAAAAGGGGAAGGACAGCAGCCTATGGAAGACTGAGAAAAGAATCCAAAATGGCTCAAATAAATCATATTTGGGAGGTTGTAAAGAACTCGGTCTGATTCCAGACTGTTTTAATAGTAATAATGCATCAGATTTATATAGCGCTTTATCATAGACACTCAAAGACGCTTTACAAGTAGATACATTATTCATTCACTCCAGACAGACCATGGTAGTGGCAAGCTACTACTGTAGCCACAGCTGCCCTGGGGCTGGCTGACGGAAACGTGGCTGCCAATCCACGCCAACGGCCTCTCCGGCCACCACTGAATACTTATACACATTCATACCCAGAGTTATGGGCACTGGAGGCAATGCGGGTTAAGCGTCTCGCCCAGGGACACAACGGCAGGATATCTGGGGAGAGCGGCATTCGAACCGCCAACCATTGGGTTATTAGACGACCTGCTCTACCTCCTGAGCCACTGCCGCCCCGTTCACTGCCGTTTTGAAAAAGACTGACATGTCTAAGAGGGAAATTACAGCCAAGATAACTGCTGTATCTAAATATAGTTAAAACACAGCAGTCAGAGATGGCAGGCGTTACCCCCACCATGCTGAACCCTCCTTATCTAACTAACCTACACTTATATAGCGCTATTCTAGTCGCAAAGACCACTCAAAGCGCTTTCACTAGTACTAATCCTCTATTCTAAGGGCCTATAGGAAACAGACATCTAGAGACAATTTAGAACAGCCAATTAACCTAACATGCATGTCTTTGGATTGTGGGAGGAAACCAGAGCCCCCGGAGTAAACCAACGCAGCACAGGGAGAACATGCAAACTCCACACAGAAAGGTTCCAACCCCTGCCAGCCTGGGGATTCGAACCAGGAACCTTCTAGCTGTAAGGCAACAGTGCTAACCACTGTACCACCGTGCTGCCCGTGACTGCAGGACTTACACTGTCTATCTACTCCTACTCATCTGGTACTTATACTGCAGCCAGATTGTACCAGAAACTTCTGTGTTCAGAAACACTTTTTCTCATCACACACAAGTCATTTGGGAAATATTTCTAGTGTGTGTTCTGAGACCTACAACTTAAGAAACTGAATGAAAAAGGTTGTTTTGTGACCCTGACCGCTGACCTCCCAAGGTCAAACTTACCATGTTGTCCGTCATCTTTAGATGAGACAACCCTCCTCTGCATGCCCTGCAGGTGTCAGTGTTGAGGTATTTAATCAGAATTTGAAACTGGATTCTTTAAAAACAAAAATGAAGCGTAAGAGTTTGAATTCATTTATTTCAACAAAGTTCTCTATTTAATTTTTTTTTCTTGCAGATTTCACATAAAACAGAGGATGCTGAAAGGTCTTTAGTTGATTGTCAAACAAACTATACCCACAAAATGTGTCAATAGTCTTTCAAAATTCTAGACTGCACCTCTAAATCTTTTTCAAGAAAAGTGATACACATAAGTGCACACTTTAGGAACACAAAAGGTCTGTATTTTTCTTTTATTCCAAGTAAGTCATGTATTTATTCACTCAAAACACTGATCTACCTCTCATTCAACTCTGAATCTGAATTATTTTCTCCCTTTTGTGACACTTAAAATAATTGATTCAATTTATTCCACGTGCTTTTAATGTTATTCTAACAAAGGTTGACTATTGTGACATTTCCTGACAATATCTTACAATTTAAAAAGGAGTTCATGAGAACAGATCATAACTTCATAACTATATTAACCATCGGTTCTGATGTGGAAGTCAAATTTCAATTTTACTGTAGAATTATCATCAAAGTAACTCAGCCACTCTCGAGGGCATTTTGTGAAGGTGGGCAGTCTGGACATCTCTGATTACAATGCCAGTTGTACACTCCGTCAAAGCTTGCACATGATGGCATTGCTGTGTAAAATGTTATGTCTGGAATCGGAGTCGGAGTCTTTCTTATGCCATGCAGCGAACTGAACTTTACTGAACACACCCAGAACTATTTATAGTGGTGCCGCAGCCCGCCTGACGTCACACCCAGGGCGGGTATGGCAAGACACACACACTCCACCTTCTACACACAACATTCCCCTCCCCCTTACAAAAGTGCAAAACACATACACACAGATCAGACCCAGCTCAAGTTAGGACCCAAATCATGCACTAAGGGAAATAACGGTAAACAGTGAACAAGAATGGTCTAACACATTCACACAAAACAACTAAAATCAGCGTGTTTATACAAAATACACAAAATAATCAAATCAACACACTCACATCCCACACTGTTTTTACATATACACATTAAAATTATTCACCTTACGCCAATGTCCACAGGAAGCCAAAGGTAAAACCGGCCCAGGGGTCCAGGGCAACCCCACGGCATGTGCGCCCTCGGCAGCCGCCTGCCCCTGGGGTCGAAGCTGACCTCCCCAGCAAGAAAATCTCTTCTCCTAACCCTCTACCGCTTCTCTCGTCTGGACCTGCAGTGCTGCTGCCTGTCGATCCGCCCCTGACCGCCTGCGGAACCGCCATTGTAGCTCCAGACAATCTGGCCCACTGTGGCCGAGCTCCATGGAAAACCAAAGCTTGCACGTCGCTGTCACTCATCAACTTCGACACATCGCTGTAAGGCCCAGCACCCTCGTCCAAGGCGCTTTGAGCCCCGGCACTGAGGTCCTGCCCGACCTCCGTGGCGCGTGGCACCTCCTCTCTGTCATCCGAGGTGCTCCGCTGTGCCGTCTCTGTGTCTGGCTGTCACTGCTGCTTCCTGGGACTTTCAGCATCACCTTCATCGGTGTCACTCGTTGACCCAGGCTCCTTGTCGCTGTGCCCAACACTGTCGTCTAAGGTACTCCGCTGCACTGCCTCTGTGCCCGGCTGTCGCTGCTCTGACTCCAGTGTGCTGAGCTCCTCAGCTAGCTTGCCGTCTTTGGTGACCGGGGGCTCCCCCACTCATGGTCCCGGTTCTACCTTGAAGTCTAGCTGGTAGCTGGTAGCTTGGTTTTGGCGCGCATCTAGCTTGGTGGCTAACATCCCCATAGTCACTGACTGAGCTGCTAGCTTCCCTGAGCTAGCTAGCTTAGCTTCTTTTGGCGCCAACAGCTCCATTACCTGCAGTTTTGTGGTCCTCGTATGTTCGACAAAATATTTGGCCAACAGCCCGATAGCATCTGCATAAGACTCCGCTTCTCCCAACATACAGAAAATTTTCCAACCTTCTACGGCAAGATGGTGGGCCAGAAGTGCTTGTCTTCGTACCCCGTCAAGTCTACTTAGGCCCAGCGCCACGATATAACCCTCGAACATGGCCACCCAGTTCGGCCACAGGATCGCTGGCTCTCCCAGATATTCCAGAAACGGTGATGATGGTGGAGGTAGCCCATTCGCCCCCATAGTTTCTCCTCGTCACCAAAATATTTTGTCTGGAATCAGAGTCGGAGTCTTATGCCATGCAGCAAACTGAACTTTATTGAACACACCCAGAACTATCTATAGTGGTGCCGCAGCCCGCCTGACGTCACACCCAGGGTGGGTACGGCAAGACACACACACTCCACCTTCTACACACAACATAATAATACTGCATTTTTGTGACCAGCCCAAGGAGCACCAGTGTTACACTGATATCATTATGCTTCGGTGAAACTGAGAGGCATACGGTAGTCAGTCAGTGCGTCTGTTTGTGGCTCTGTGTGTCTGTCCGCCACTCTGTTTCAGCTCGTCTGGTCAAAATTAAGTGGAACTAAACCCTTGTATTACTGTATCGTCATATTTTCTCGACTTTTAACTTGCCCGAATTTCAAAATTGCGCTTTGTTTTTGAAATAAACACAAAAATAACTCACCTTTACCATCAATGGAACAGCTACGCATGCGCCCGGAAACTCCCGCCAGAAGAAAGTACTCAGTACTCAGCAATCCGCCAATATTGGGTGAACAAATGTCCGTCTTTTTGCTCCTCTGTTTTCTTCCTCTGCCACTAAACAGCAAAAGCTCCTTGACTGTCCATAGCTGGGTTCTGATCACCCAATAGTGTACTCCGAAGTGGACTGCACAGGGTATGCCGCCATATTAAGTGAGATTCCAAACCAAGGGGAGCAAACGTTCTTCAGTTCAAAGGGAACTGAGCAGGGAAGAAGTGAACAACGGTACATCACTTCACCAGAAGTTGACAAGAAGATTACACATAAGCCATCGCACCTCAAATAGGAGTAAAACAGCTATTGTTGCTAACATTATTAACAAGCTAAATTGATGTTGGTTATTGTTTATATCGACTGATATAAAAATATATTTGTATTAATATTTTATTGAAGAAATATAAATTATCCACCATAGTATCAGTACGTGTCCATGGTTGCCATGGTAACGCAAAGAGGAGGGAGCTGATGGTTACAGGGTGTTTCAAATGGAGAAACTTTTTGAAGGGCAGTTAACTTCACTGATATTCCCTGAGAATGGAGCAGGGAGTAGGGAATACAGTTGAAGTACACTGTGGATCAGAACGTAACTATTATATTCACGTACCTCCATTGCTTCTGCCATTTAAAACGACTGCCACCATGCTCTTCTTCTGTGTTTGGATTGCAGCTGCTCAAATCAGTTTGGTGGATCTTGGCTGCCACCAATAGTATGGGCATGTGAACTGCAGATCATTTTCACTGCTCATGCATGTACTCGAAGACTACTAGATGGATTTGGATGAAATTTTTTTTACCAGAGGTGGTCCTTGGGCTAGAGAGGATCCAATAACATTTTGGTGATGATCCGGGAGCGCATACCTCTGCCAAGGCTCTGGCACCGAGGCATCAGCACTTTGGTGCTTTCATTTGATCAGCATTGATATGTAGAATCTGTTAAGTTGAAGGGTTGTCATATGGATGTGGCTTTTCAAAAAAAAAGTGGGAGTGACAAAAAAAATGTATATTTATATTGTTAAAAAATACAATTCTGAATTTTGAAGCACACTAGGGGAAAATAAAGCTAATATAAGCAAGTCTTCCAAGTTTCTTCTGCAAATTTACCCTTTTTTGTTATTAATCAAAAACACTTTGGGGCTACGATCAGAGAGCTGCATAAGTGATCAAAGTTCTGCAGCAAAGAGCCTCCCACATTGGCTGATAGCAAAGCTGCTTATATAACCTCTTTTATATCTCTATTTCCATGCATTGAGACCCGGCACTTCCGACCATAACACATTGTCGTTTGAACAAAGAAGTGTGTGGCACATAAACATGATATAACGCTGGTGCCGCTCCAACACCCTTCTTCTCTTAATGGCACCGGCATCTCTTACTCTCCCCAGGGGGCGCATACACCCAACAGTCCCGTCTGATACACCCCAGTGATGCCTCCTCCTTCGGTCCATTGTTCTCCCCTTCCCCCCGCCTTCTCTGGGTGGAGAAAACCCCCACTGTGCCCCCACACAACCCCCTCCCGAACACCCAGAAGGGGCACTAACCTCCCTGTCCTTTGGGCTTGAGCTGGCACCCACAGCAGCTGTTGCGGGGGGTCGCCAGTCCAGTCGAACCACCCCGTTGGTGAGGTGTACAGGAGGGCACATCAGTCCATGGAGGGAAAAAGGGAGGGGGGAAAACACATTATCTTCATCAGCGCAGGCCCCTGCTGATGGATCACCAACCTGCGGAGCCACCAACAGCAGGCGTGCATGCCGGGGAGCTTGGGCCAACACCACCTGCTTGTCTGCCAGCACAAAAGCGGGCTTCAGCCTGTCGATGCAGACGGTCGCCCTATGTCCCTCAAAGTCTAACACAAAATGCTTCGCCCCAGGTTCCAACACCCTCAACGGTCCGTCGTACAGTGGGCGCAGCGGGATACGGTGCACATCGTGCCTGATGAAAACAAAGCGGGCATTCTGCAAGCTTTTTGGGATGAATCTGCAGGGAAAAGAATGTGTAAAAATTGTGCGGGAGGATCAGCCTCGGGTGCGGGGTTTTCCTGTAAAAACTCTCTGGGGATCCGCAACAGCTGAGAAAAAATGACTTCTGCTGGGGAGGCTGCCAAATCCTTCTCAGGTGCAGAGCGCAACCCTAAAAGAACCCAGGGCAAGTGGTCGACCCAATCTGTGTGCGTGAGTGAAGCTCTGAGTGCTGCTTTAAGCGACCTATGAAAATGCTCACATAATTCGTTAGTCTGGGGGTTGTACACGGTAGTGCGGTGAATTTTGACCCCCAGGCTCTGGGCCATCGTGGACCAGAGTTCAGAAACGAATTGTGGACCCCTGTCAGAAGTGATGTCTGATGGAGATCCAAAACGTGCAACCCAAGCCAACAAAAAAGCGCGAGCCACTTCCGTGGATATGGTAGAAGCCAGCGGCACCACTTCAGGCCAGCGCGTGGTGCAGTCCACGACCGTCAAAAGGTGCGCAAAACCTTGTGACGGCAGCAGGGGTCTCACCAAATCCACATGGACGTGGTTGAACCTCCTAGCCGGGATTTGGAACGGCTTGAGGGGGGCTCTGGTATGCTTGTGCACTTTGGCCTACTGGCACGCAACGCAAGCTGCAGCTCACTCTTTCACTTCTTTGCGTAACCGCAGCCAGACAAACTTCATCCCCACTAGCTTCACTGAAACGCGCACTCCTGGATGCGAAAGGAAGTGGAATGACTTGAAAACACGACGGTGCCAACAGCTCGGAACTAACGGGCGCGGGCGACCAGTGGAGACGTCACAGAGCAAGGGAGGGCACCCTTCTTGCACCACCCTGAGCTCCAGCCTTAACCCAGTTGGCGCAGACTGGAACGCACAAATATCCGCGTCCCCGGCTTGCTCCACGGCCATGGTAGGGAAATCTATTCCAATGTAGACCGGGGAGACGAACACGTGCGACAGGCAATCGGCCGCAACGTTGACCTTACCAGCAACGTGTTGAATGTCGGTTGTAAACTCTGAGATTGTGGCCAAATGCTGTTGCTGCTGGGCCGACCACAGTTCCGAGACCTTGGACATCGCGTATGTCAGCGGCTTATGGTCAGTGAATGTGATGAACTCGTGGCCCTCTAGCCAAAACTGGAAATGGTGCGTCACCAGGTGGAGAGCCAACAATTCTCTGTCGAACATGCTGTATTTGTATTCGTTGTCACACAAAGTTCAACTGACAAATGAGAGCGGCTGCCTTGAAATGGGGACGTACTGCTCCACCACTGCCCCTATGGCAACGTCAGACATGTCTGTAGTGAGCACTAACCGTGCCGTCGGGTTCGGGTGGGCTAGCAAAGCAACATCTGCAAGTGCTGTTTTTGGCATCTGTGAAAGCCTGGACTCGCTCAGGAGTCCAGTTGATGTTTTCCACGGGCTTCTTTCTTTTAAGCGCGGCATACAACAGCTGCGTCAGCTGGGCTTCCCAGGGGAGGAAACAGTTATAAAAACTGACCATTCCCAAAAACTCCTGTCGGGCCCTCACAGTCTGCGGACACGGAAATTCCGAAACGGTGTGCACCTTATTCGGTAGCGAAATCGCTCCCTCCGGCGAAATGCAGTGGCCAAAAAATTTGCTGGCACACCAGCGATGGCACACCAAACTGGCATTTCGCCAAGTTCACTATAAGCCCGTCTGCTTCCAAACTCTCGAAAACCGTCATGAGATGGGTGATGTGCTCCTCCTCAGACGCGCTAGCCACCAGAATGTCATCTAAGTAGACAAAAACGAAGGACGAGTCACAGAGCACTGCATCCATCATTCTCAGGAAGGTGTGCACCGCGCCTTTTAATCTGAACGGCATGTGTAAAGAATCTAATAGGCCGAAAGGAGTTATTACCACTGTTTGAGGAACATCATCACCAGGACCTGGTGGTAACAGTGGACCAGATCCACTTTCGACAAAACATGTGTCCCAGCCAGGTGCAGGGAAAAATCCTGGATGTGCGGGATGGGATACGATCATGTTCCGTGGCATTGTTTAAGCGCCGGAAATCGTAGCATGGTTGCCACGACCTGTCAGCCTTAGGCACCACTTGTAGTGGGGATGCGCACGGGCTGTTGGAACGCCTGACGATGCCCAACTGCTCTAAGTTGGTAAACTCCTCGCGCGCGCTGGACAGTTTAGCCGCATCCAGGCGCCGAGGTCACGCGAACACCGGCGGGCCTTTAATAGTGATGAAATGTTCGACCCCGTGTTTCGTTTCCATAGCCGAAAAAGTCGGGACCCTGAGTGCTGCAAACTGTGCAATTCATTTTTGGTACTTACTCCCTGGAGCTATAACGTTAGCCAGTGTTGTTGACCCTGCTCGCTGAGCTGTGCAGGGCAATGAAGTGAAAGAGACAGAGTCCACTAATCGTCTGTTGGCAACATCGACTAACAACCCATAAGCACATTAAAAATCTGCACCTAAAATAGGGGTAGAACATTCAGCTACAACAAAGTCCCACCGATAATTGCGTCCGTGCAAGCATATCGTCAGTGTCCGTTCGCCAAACATCCTGATGGTGGATCCATTGGTGGCCGTGAGCTCGCGACCGCTGCCTCCTGCCGACCTGTCCGCGTGAACCGGCAGGATGAGGCTCTTCTGGGAGCCGGAGTCCACCAAAAACCATCTCCCTGAAGGTGTGTCCGTGATATAAAGCAGCTTGTTGCCTTCACCAGCAGTTGCAGCTACTACCGTCTGCCGGCCGCGCTGTCCTCCCGATTTCTTGAATTGGCACGGTGGCAGACAGCATTGGGCATTGGAGCCGAAACAGCCATGATAGGAACAGATCGCCCCATTCCTGCGTCCTTTAGCGTCTGTCCCGGCTACCACCAACGGCTCCTCGATCTCGCTGGAGTCTCTCATGGATGCCAGTGCCACTGCATGCCCACTGAGAGCTCTGGTTGCTAAAATGATGTGGTCCGCTTTCTGCACCAGGGTGCAGGAGTCCTTGGTCACCAGCAGAGGCGAGTTGGCCAGGATCGCCCTCACCGTAGCAGGTAGGTTCCTGAGGAACAAGTGGGCAAACAGGAAAGATTTGTCGTTCTTCCCTCTCAGCACCAACATGCACTCCATGAGTTCCACGGCTAATCTGTCCCCTATCTCTGAACGTGTTAGGAGTCTCTCTGCCCTCTCACTGTCAGACAGGGTATAGCGCTGGAGTAGCATCCGCATGAACGCCTCATATTTCCCCTGGGCCGGCGGCTCCTGCAGCAGGCTCGTCACCTGTTGTGTTGCTTGCGCATCCAGCGCAGCGACCACGTAGTAATATTTTCTGTTGTCCGCTGTTCTGCTGCAAAGTGCGAACTGGGCTTCTATGTGCAGGAACCACGCAGTTGGGTTGTGAAGCTAGAAGTCTAGGAGCTTGACTGAGACAGCGCACGTGGAGCTGGTGCTCTCCCTCCAGGTAGTCTCCGGGCCAGTGCTTGGCTCATTCTCCATGGCACGTCTCAGGGTCACCAATATGGAGGAAGAAAGCAGACGAGGCAACGAGCTGCACGACTCACAACTTTATTTTCTCCTCAGAAATCAAGTACAGTAAAACCTCTAAAGCCTGAGTGCCTGAGCGAACTCCTTTATATTCTTTAATTCCCGCCTCTGGCACTCAGGGTGAACACATTAACATTCAGACTGCAAGACACGCACACACATTAACGTAATATTGAAACACACGTCACAGAGCAGGTCTTGCTACAATACATTCACATAACGCCAGACCCGCTTCTCACACCCTCTCTCCGTTCAGCGGCTCTGGCGTCTCCTGAACTCCCCCCCCCGGGGGGGGGTGGGGGCAATAGTCCTTTCTGTCCCGTTTGAGACCCCTGGTACCACTTCCTCCTTCAGTCCATTATTCCCTCTTCCCCCCGGCTCCCTACTCTGGTTTGAAAACTCCCCACACAGTGCAACAACAGGGTAATTATTTTTGATCAGATGGTGGATCAGTGACCCCGGTTACATGGTCACAGTAATCCCAGAACTGGGAATAATCAGAGAGTGATTTGATGTGTTTACATGCACTGAATAAACTGATTATTGCGTAGAAAACTGCTTGAGTTATGGTCAGTGTGATTTCTCATACCTCGATAAGGGTCGTTATCTGAATATTCTGTTTACATGAACTCTTGACTAATCAGATAACCCCACAAATCTGATTATTATATAATGTTTCTTACGGCGCATGTATACATAGCATTGATTAAACACCAAAGGTCATAGTACAACAAATTTACACTGAACACAGGCTCATGATAAAAGTTGCAAATTTATGAAAGCAGAAAAAAACATGAACAAACAGAAAAAAAACACATTTATAACACAATTTGTTTGATTTAACTGTCTTACAAATGTGCCCGTGAAAAATTAATAATGGACCAGAATAAACTAAAAATCTTACTAACTTGTTAAATAAATAAATATATACAGATTATAAGACATTTTTCATATTTGATCAGAAAAATCTCTCCTATGACTAATATTGACAGGTTGTGGCAGTTCGTTTTAACCCCACAACAGACTAAGGACACTCAGCCCTCTTTTCTCTGTTTTCCTGCTGCATTACTGAGATGCAATGTGCCATTCATGTATTTGTGATGCAAACATGCATGTGTTGTGATGTAATGCGCCATTCTGTATAGTGTGCATATGGCTTGTCCTTACTGTGCTTTTTCTGAGCATCTTACATATGTAGATGTGCTTTGGTGTATTAATGTCTACAGGTAGACGAGTTTCTTCTCTCTCACCTATGTGATGTTAATCGTTGCCTTTCATGCATTGTATTCATGCGTCCTGTCCTTACTGTGACCTAGAGACTCAGATCAATATGTAGATGTGCTTGTTAGCCTCTTTGTCTTGCACTTAGAGCGAGGTCTAGCTAATCTGCCCATTGTGATGTATGGCTTACAAATGCAAATACCTCCTGCCTGTTCTGTTGTCCCTTTGATCATTCTAAACTGTGGGGTACGTCTCTTTGATGTATTGTTATGATCAAGTATTTAAGGTGCAACTCTGTAACGCAATCTCTCTCTCTCTCACTCTGATCCTGCAACTGGTAGACACACACGTGTCCGCCTCTCTTCTTCTTCACTGAGAGCCTGAGGAATTCGGCTTCAGCCTGCTCACGCTATGGGCTGGAGCCGAGTTCCCGTGACGGCGGTATGATTAATAAAAACCTGCTTAAAACCACAGCATAGCTGCTTATTTTTCCATGCCACCGCACTGGTGACCCCTCGAACACGCACACGTTTTGTGCGAATGCAACCTTCCGAGCTGGACAGCCGCATAGCTGCGCTTGTGACCCCTTGAAGATGCACACGTTTTGTGCGACGCAGCCTTCTGATTTGGATGGCCACGCCGGCGAACCGACGCTGAAAAAAACGAGCGGCCAGCGAACGCAACACCCGGGCATGAATGCTCCGTCGCAGCGGCCTACTGGTCTGCCCTCCCTGCGGCTTCAGGGAGACTTCGACGCGGAGCCAACACAGGCGAGCCGTTCTCCGGACATCACTCACGACCGGGTAAACTGCAGAAAACGTCAAGGCGCAACTCTGTAACGCAATCTCTCTCTCACTCTGATCCTGCAACTGGTAGACACACACGTGTCCGCCTCTCTTCTTCTTCACTGAGAGCCTGAGGAATTCGGCTTCAGCCTGCTCACGCTACGGGCTGGAGCCGAGTTCCCGTGACGGCGGTATGATTAATAAAACCTGCTTAAAACCACAGCATCGCTTCTTATTTTTCCATGCCGCCGCAAGGCCTTCATTTTAAAGCTCAGATGCATTTTGTGGCTCTGCAATTTTTTTCTTTTTTTAAAGAATAGTCAGATTTTTCTTGGTACAGTAACAGGTGATATAGATAGATAGCTAGATAGCTAGACAGATAGCTAGCTAGCTAGCTAGCTAGATAGATAGATAGATAGATGTACTTTATTGATCCCAAACTGGGAAATTACAGTGTAACAGCAGCATGACAGTTGACAACCAAACAACAGAAACACACACATGACAGACAAAGGGATTACCCATGGAAAGTAAAAACTAGCACGACTATAAAACCTATATACATCATAGCTTAATATATGATGACCCATATAAACACATGAATCATCACAGGAGTCACAGGACTGGTTTGATGCCAAGTTGAGCGAGATGACCCCCGTCATTGAAGCCAAGCGCTCAGCACTTGCTGAGTACAAGAAGTACCCAAACGAGAAGAATCTCCAGATTCTCAGGACTGCGAGAAGCAAAGTTCAGCAGACTGCTCGGCACTGTGCCAACGAGTACTGGACTCAGCTCAGCCTGTCACGCCGCGCCGCTCATCAGCGGCGCCACCTGCTCGCACACCTGCTCGTCATCAGCGGCGAGGGATATAAGCCGCCTCGCCCTGAGCTTCGGCCTGAAGCCGTCAGACTTCGTCACTCATCATTGTGAGTCAAACCTTTTCTTCAGCACAACGTTTTTGGTAAGAAGCCCTTACCTCCTTTCTTTCCAGTCTGCTCCCCTGTGCACAGGTGGATTCCTCGGCGGCGGACAACGCCTCTCCCTCGCCATTCCTCGCTGCTGCACCGAGCCCTGCAGGTGGCTGTCTTCCGGGTCCCGTCCTTGTGGTGCCAGTCATCTGTCTCTTACAAGTAAGCTCCTCTCTCGCTCATTCTCCTCCTGTGTTGGTGTGTGCCCGTCACCCTGTGTCCTTGTGCTCTTTCCCATAGGGTTGCCGGCTGTACGGTCTCCTGCCTCTGTGCCCGAAGCAGACGCCGCCACCAATACATTTACATCCCGCAGACACACATCCATTCACCCCTGTTGCTAATAAACTATTTGAACTTCTCTGAGCCTGTGTGTGTGCGTCTCCTGAGCCGTGCGTTATGTCAGTACGGCTTCAGCAGAGCGGCTCGGCAGACGGCGGGCTCGCACACCGGTTTTCCACTCTCGAGGCTCGAGTGGATCAGATAGCCTATCAGCAACAGGTGATTTTTAATCAATTATTAAATTTAACTAACCGGTTGGGCCGCTTGGACCCCCAGCAGCCGTTCCCCCCAGCTCGTCAGGGTGGCGCGGCTCCTGCTGCTCCAGTGGCCATCCAGCAGGCTCCGAGTGCACCGGTTCGGCTCACACCCATTCCAACCCCCGCCCGCTTTAGTGGTAAGCTCGGCGGAGCGCAGGGGTTTATTATGCAGTGTGATTCCGTTTTCCACCGTGTGCCCGGAGACTTTCCCTCAGATCATAGCCGAATTGGTTATATCGGGAATCTCCTGGAGGGGCGAGCTTTAACATGGACCTACGCCGTTATGGCGAGGCCCAGTTATGCCGCCCTCACATATGACCAATTCGTGAGGCGCTTCCTGGAGGTCTTTGACCATACTCCTACCGAGACGGTCCAGGTCGATCGGCTTCTCGCCCTCCGGCAGGGAAGCCAGTTGGCAGCGGACTACGCGGTCGACTTCCGGGTAGCGGCGGAGGAATTAGGCTGAGAGGAACGCTCCCTCTGCGGCCTTTTCCTCCGCAGCCTCAATGATGATCTGAGGGATGAACTGGCTGGGCGGGATATTCCTGAGACGCTAGCGGAGCTGACGTCCTTAGCGATTAGTTTGGACAACAGGCTGCGCGAGCGCTCCTCGGGGCGGAAGTCGTCTTCTTCTCGCCCTCGTGGAGTCTCGCCGCACCTGTTCCAAGCTCGCCCCCTGGCGGCGCCGCCACCATCGTGCCCCGAGGAGTCGGAGCCGATGGTGACGGGCTGGACAAAGCTTTCCCCTGCAGAGAAACAACGCCGCCGTGAGTTGGATCTCTGCATGTATTGCGGAGATGACCAACACACAGTGAAGCTTTGCCCACGGAAAGCCAGTCGGCGGGGTCCGCGAGTCACTGTAGGGGGCCTCGCGGATGTCAACCGGTTAAATACTCTCACTCAATTAAAGCTGCCCATCCGTTTCTGCCACAACCCCATTGGGCACCTCACCCACGCACTGGTGGATTCGGGCGCAGAAGGCAGCTTTATTTCACAAAGCCTGGCAACCTGATTGGGCATCCACTGCCAGGCGCTCAAGAACCCCATCTCCCTGGTCAACCTCTCCCGTGCTTCCCTTGGGAGAGTCACGCACCAGACCATCCCGGTCCCGGTGATCATCTCTGGTAACCACCGGGAGGAGATAACCTTTCTCATCCTGCCCAACTCTGTGTCGCCCGTCATCCTGGGGTATCCCTGGCTACGCCTCCACAACCCTGTCCTGGATTGGAAGTCAGCTGGGGTGTCGGCATGGAGCACATTCTGCATGGGCACCTGTCTTCAGTCCGCTGCCTGCTCTCCGTCCGCTTCTTCCCCCGCTACGGACGCTGCACCCCCGGACCTGTCCCTGGTGCCTCTGGAATTCCACGACCTGGGTATGGTATTTAGCAAGACCAAAGCTATGTCTCTCCCTCCTCATCGGCCCTATGACTGCGCCATCAACCTCTGCCAGGGGGCACCCTTACCTTCTGGTCGGCTCTACAGTCTGTCGGCGCCAGAGAAGGAGACGATGAACGCCTACCTTAAGGAGTCGCTGAGCGCGGGGATAATCCGCCCATCGTCATCACCCGTGGGGGCAGGGTTCTTCTTCGTTGGAAAGAAGGACGGATCCCTCCGCCCTTGCATAGACTACCGGGCTCTAAATGACATCACGGAGAAGGATCGTTACACCCTGCCCCTCATGGACACTGCTTTCCACTCCCTCCAGGGGGCGACCTGGTTCACCAAGCTGGACCTTTGCAGCGCATACCACCTCGTCCGGATCCGGGAGGAAGATGAGTGGAAGACAGCCTTCCGTACCCTGAACGGCCACTTTGAATACCTGGTAATGCCGTTCGGGTTGACCAACGCTCCTGCCGTCTTTCAGCGCCTCATCAATGACGTCCTCCGGGACTTCATCGGCCTCTTTGTGTTCGTCTACCTGGATGATATACTCATCTTCTCCAAGTCCAGGGACGAGCACCAGGTCCATGTGAGGCGGGTCCTCCAAAGACTGCTGGAGAACCGGCTATACGTGAAGGCTGAAAAGTGTGAATTTTATGCTAAGACTACATCCTTCCTGGGATTCATCATCTCACACGACCAGGTGCGTCCAGACCCAGAGAAGGTGAAGGCGGTGGTAGAATGGCCTACACCTGCATCGAGGAAGCAGGTGCAACAGTTCGTTGGTTTCACGAACTTCTACCGCCGCTTTGTCCCTAACTTCAGCTCCATCGTCGGACCACTGACCCACCTCACGTCCCCTAAGGTCCCGTTCCGGTGGGCCGAAGAGGCCGCAGCTGCTTTTCAGGCGCTGAAGGCGGAGTTCTCCTCCTCCCGGGTCCTTCGCCAGGTCAACCCCGCGCTGCAGTGCATCGTGGAGGTGGACGCCTCGGACACGGGAGTGGGGGCAGTGCTATCTCAGCGGTCGCCTGACGACGGCGCCAAACGGCCCTGCGCCTTCTTCTCCCGGCGCTTGTCCCCGGCGGAGAGAAACTGCGACGTGGGGGACAGAGAGCTCCTGGCCATCAAGCTCGCGCTGCAAGAATGGCGCCACTGGCTAGAGGGGGCGGACCTGCCGTTCGTGGTCCTGACGGACCACAAGAACTTGGAATACCTTCGATCTGCCAAGCGCCTGAATGCCCGCCAGGCGCGCTGGTCCTTGTTCTTCGCCAGGTTCCAGTTTTCCATCACCTTCAGGCCTGGCTCCAAGAATGGCCTGCCCGACGCCCTCTCTAGGCAGTTCACCCCCGAGGAGTCGGAGGACACGCTCCACACCATCCTGCCCAGGTCATGCGTCGTGGGAGCCGTTACCTGGGACATTGAAAGCAAGATCCGGAAGGCGCAGGAAGTGGAACCTGACCCTGGCGGCGGACCGGAGGGGAGGCTGTTCGTGCCATCTGCGGTTCGCGGAGAGGTCATCCACTGGCTACACACCTCCAAGCTCACCTGTCACCCTGGCTCCTCCCGGATGATAAACCTCCTCCAGCGGTCCTTTTGGTGGCCGGGCCTGCGGAGGGATGCGGCCCGCTACGCCCGGGCTTGTCCAATTTGTGCCACCAATAAGTCGGGAAACGCCCCTCCAGCGGGTCTGCTCCAGCCCCTGCCCGTCCCTGGCAGGCCCTGGTCGCACATCGCTTTGGATTTCGTCACCGGACTCCCAGTCTCTAATTCCTACGACACCATCCTGACCATCGTGGACCGCTTCTCCAAGGCTGTGCACTTCATTCCCCTACGAGGTCTTCCAACTGCCCTGGAGACGGCGGACCTCCTCATCCAACACATGGTCAGGCTGCACGGGATTCCGGTGGACGTGGTCTCGGACCGGGGGCCCCAATTTTCCTCTGAGGTTTGGAGATCGTTTTGTAACGGCGTCGGAGCCAAGGTGAGCCTCTCCTCCGGCCATCTCCCCCAATCCAACGGGCAGTGTGAGAGGACCAACCAGGAGCTGGAGGCTGCGCTCCGCTGTGTAACAGCATCCAAACCCACGTCCTGGAGTAACCATCTTGCCTGGGTTGAATACGCCCACAACACCGCTCGCTCTTCTGCTACAGGGATGTCCCCCTTCAAGGCGTCCCTAGGTTACGACCCGCCGCTGTTCCCGGCGCAGGAGAGTGAGGTAACTGTCCCCTCAGTTAGGGCGCATCTCAGGCAGTTCCGCTCCATCTGGGCATCTGCGCGTAATGCGCTTTTACGCACGGCGGAGCGCAACAGAACTGTGGCGGACCGGCACAGAAGACCTGCCCCGGCGTACAGAGTTGGGCAACGAGTCTACGTGTCAACCCAGGATGTAACATTGAAAGGCGAGAGGAGGAAGCTGGCACAGCGCTTTATGGGACCCTACCCCATCACCCGGATCATCAACCCGGTAGCTGTGCGTGTGGCTATTCCCCCCTCCCTCCGCATCCATCCCACCTTCCACGTGTCCAAGGTGAAGCTGGCAGTCTCCGACCCCCTTTGCCCTCCTCCTGCTGCGCAACCCGCGCCCCGGATGATTGATGGCCATCCGGCCTGGTCCGTCGCCTCCATCCTGGACTCCCAGCGCCGGGGTCGTGGGTTGCAGTACTTGGTGGACTGGGAGGGCTATGGGCCCGAGCATCGACAGTGGGTACCCTCGTCGTTCGTGTTGGACCCATCGCTCATCGCTGACTTCCACCGAGCGCACCCAGAGAAGCCATCGCCAGGAGGCGCTGCTAGAGGGGGGAGTACTGTCACGCCGCGCCGCTCATCAGCGGCGCCACCTGATCGCACACCTGCTCGTCATCAGCGGCGAGGGATATAAGCCGCCTCGCCCTGAGCTTCGGCCTGAAGCCGTCAGACTTTGTCACTCATCATCGTGAGTCAAACCTTTTCTTCAGCACAACGTTTTTGGTAAGAAGCCATTACCTCCTTTCTTTCCAGTCTGCTCCCCTGTGCACAGGTGGATTCCTCGGCGGCGGACAACGCCTCTCCCTCGCCATTCCTCACTGCTGCACCGAGCCCTGCAGGTGGCTGTCTTCCAGGTCCCGTCCTTGTGGTGCCAGTCATCTGTCTCTTACAAGTAAGCTCCTCTCTCGCTCATTCTCCTCCTGTGTTGGTGTGTGCCCGTCACCCTGTGTCCTTGTGCTCTTTCCCATAGGGTTGCCGGCTGTACGGTCTCCTGCCTCTGTGCCCGAAGCAGACGCCGCCACCAATACATTTACATCCCGCAGACACACATCCATTCACCCCTGTTGCTAATAAACTATTTGAACTTCTCTGAGCCTGTGTGTGTGCGTCTCCTGAGCCGTGCGTTATGTCACAGCCAAGACATTCAAACCACTGCCATAACAGGGAACATCCGTGGTATGTACGATGGCATCAAGAAAGCACTTGGTCCGGCTCAGAGCAAGATGGCCCCCCTCAAATCCTCCACTGGGGAGATGATCACAGAAAAGAACAAGCAGATGGAGAGATGGGTGGAACACTACTCCGACCTCTACTCCAGACAGAACACCGTGACACCGTCAGCCCTTGATGCCATCGACTGCCTGCCATCCATGGACAAACTTGATGCCGAGCCAACCATCGACAAACTCAGCAAGGCCATTGATAGCTTGGCTGTTGGCAAGGCACCCGGCAACGACGGCATACCCCCCGACCTGATCAAGCACTGCAAGACCGCCCTACTGCTGCCATTGCATGACGTCCTCTGCCAGTGCTGGAAGGAAGGTGCCGTAACACAGGACATAAGGGACGCCAAGATCATCACCCTCTACAAAAACAAAGGGGAGAGAAGCGACTGCAACAACTACAGGGGCATCTCCCTCCTCAGCGTTGTTGGCAAAGTCTACGCACAAGTTGTTCTCATTCGTCTACAGAAGCTTGCCGAACGTGTCTACCCCGAGTCTCAGTGTGGCTTCCGTGCTGAGCGATCGACGGTAGACATGATATTCTCCATCCGCCAACTCCAGGAGAAATGCAGAGAACAGAACATGCCCCTGTACATCGCCTTCATCGACCTCACCAAAGCATTCGATCTGGTCAGCAGAGAGGGCCTTTTCAAGATCCTGCCAAAGATAGGATGCCCACCAAAGTTGCAAAGCCTCATCGAATCGTTTCATACCAACATGCAGGGGATAGTGCAGCACGACGGCAACGTCTCAGAGCCATTCAACATACGCAGTGGAGTGAAACAGGGCTGTGTACTTGCGCCAACCCTCTTTGGGATTTTCTTTGCTATGCTCCTGAGGCATGCCTTCAGCACAGCAACAGAGGAAATCTACCTGCACACAAGATCTGACGGCAGGCTTTTCAACCTCGCCCGCCTGAAAGCCAGAACCAAAGTACGCAAGGCTCTAATCAGAAACATGCTGTTCGCAGACGATGCTGCAGTCGCAACCCACACACAGCAGGAGCTTCAGACCCTGATGGACCGCTTCTCCCAGGCATGCAAGGACTTTGGGCTTACCATCAGCCTGAAGAAGACTAACGTCTTGGCGCAAGGCACGGAAGCACCACCAACCATCACCATCGACGACTACGAGCTGGAGGTCGTGAATCAGTTCACGTACCTGGGGTCCACGATCAGCAACAACCTCTCCCTTGATACAGAGATCGACAAGAGGATTGGAAAATCAGCCTTCACACTCACTCGCCTCACCACACGAGTGTGGGAGAATCCCAAACTCTCTGTCAAGACAAAGATGGCAGTGTACAACGCCTGCGTCATCAGCACACTGCTCTATGGGAGTGAGACGTGGACAACATACGCCCGGCAGGAAGAGACTGAACTCCTTCCACCTGCGCTGCATTCGCCACATCCTGGACATATCCTGGCAGGACAAAGTGCCCAACACAGAAGTTCTGTCCCGCGCCGGCCTTCCCTCCATGTTCACTCTACTCAGGCAGCACAAGCTCTGCTGGCTAGGCCACGTTCACCGTATGGAGGATGGCAGAATCCCCAAAGACGTCCTCTACGGAGAACTGGCGACTGGCAGGAGAGACGTTGGCCACCCACAGCTGTGTTTTAGAGACGTCTGCAAGAGAAATATGAAGGCCCAGGAGATCAACACAGAGCGCTGGGAGGACCTTGCAACGGACCGCTCCAAAGGGAGAGGCACCCTGACCAGACAGCTCAAGGCGGGTGAAGAGAGACTGACTGCTGCAGCAGATGAAAAAAGGACCCGCAGGAAGAACCGCCACAGCTCCAGCAGCACGGAGACCACTCACAAGTGCAACCTGTGTGACAGGGACTGCAATTTGCGCATCGGCCTGTTCAGCCACAGGCGGTGCTGTTCCAGCAGAGTAGACGTTTAGGATTTTCTTCCATGGTCATCATAGATCGACGGAGGCCGACGATGAACGTATAAACACATGAATCATCCCATTGCACAAAGAAGGACTATCAGGTGCAGAGTGAAAAAGTGATGTACCAGTTAGTCTGTAAGGTGCAGTGTGGCAGCATAACTATGCAAGAATACAACATCATAGTGAATTATTGTACAGTGAAATTGCATGTGGCAGGAAAGATTTCCTGTACCTGGCTGTTTGACAACAAAGCTGTAGTAGTCTACTGGAGAAAGTGCTTCGCTGTCTATCTAGTGTGTGGTGGAGGGGGTGATCAGGATTGTCCATGATGGATCGCAGTTTATTTAGTGTTCTCCTCTCCATCACTGTCTCAAAGGTCTCCGGTCTGAGACAAATGACAGAGCCAGCCCTCTTGATAATCTTGTCAAGTCTGTTGGTATCTCTGGCCCTGATACTGCTACCCCAACAGACAGCACCAAAGAAAATGGCGCTGGTGACAACAGTCTGGTAGAAAAGCTCCAGCATCCTGCTGCACACGTTGAAGGATCTCAGCTTTCTCAAGAAGTAGAGTCTGCTCATCCCCTCCTTGTGCGCAGCATTGGTATTGGATCTCCAGTCCAACCCGCTACTGATCCTGACACCCAGATATTTGTAGTCCTCAACCACTCCCGCATCCTCCTCCCTAATCTGCAGTGGATGAAAAGGAGCATTCCTCTTACTGAGGTCAATCACCATCTCTCTGGTCTTGCTGACATTTAACCTCAGGTGATTCTGCTCCGTCCACTCCACAAATCTGTCTACCAGTGCCCTGTACTCCCCCTCCTCTCCTCCTCTTATACACACCACAACAGCTGAGTCATCAGAGAATTTTTGCAGGTGGCATGACTCAGTACTGAAAGTCAGTGGTGTATAAGGTAAAAAGAAAAGGAGAGAGCACAGACCCCTGTGGAGCTCCCGTATCACTAGCCACCACTCCAGACAAAACACTGCCCAGCCGGACAAACTGTGGCCTGCCTGTCAGGTAGTCCATAATCCAGGAGATCACAGAGCTGACAACCCCCCATCACCCGCAGCTTCTCACCCAGCAGCAGTGGCTGGATGGTGTTAAAGGCACTGGAGAAATTAAAAAAAGTGATTCTCACAGTATCTCCTCATCACATGAGATGTGAGGACAACTGGTCTGTAGTCATTCAGATCTGATGGAGATGACTTCTTGGGGACAGGAACCAGGCAGGATGTTTTCCACAGCACCAGTACTCTCTCCAGACTCAGGCTCAGGTTGTACAGGTGTTTCAGTACCGGAGCTAGTTGGTTGGCACAGGTCCTCAGGGTCCTTGTGGAGATGCCATCAGGGCCCGAAGCCTTCCACTGACGGAGTCTCTCCAGCTGTTTCTCCACCTGATCTGTAGTCACCGTGAAGTGAGGAAGGGTCCTGGTGCCCCCTGAGGAGGAGGAGGGGGGAGATGGAGAGAGGTTCTGCATGGGAGTGTGGGTGGGGAGGGGTGCGTGGGGGTCTGGTTGTGTTGCTCGGGTGACAGACTGTGAGTTGAACCTATTAAAAAACAGATTCAGTTCCTCAGCTCTCTCCTGGCTCCCAGATGGCTGCCTGACTCTCCCCTTGCACGCAGTTATTTGTTTCATTCCCTCCCACACATCTTTAGTG
Source organism: Pholidichthys leucotaenia (assembly GCA_020510985.1). Taxonomy (NCBI): domain Eukaryota; kingdom Metazoa; phylum Chordata; class Actinopteri; order Cichliformes; family Pholidichthyidae; genus Pholidichthys; species Pholidichthys leucotaenia. Next base: position 293,351,557 of record CM035839.1, on the reverse strand, counting down.
TTGTTTTGCCTGAGTTTCTCTTCCAACTTCCTCCTATAATTGTCCTTGCACCTCCTCAGCATCTCTCTCAGCTCATGCTGCACTCCCCTCAGCTTCTCCTTGTCTCCAGCCCTAAAAGCTCTCTTCTTTTTGTTCAGAAGTGTTTTCAGGTCACTGGTGACCCATGGTCTGTTGTTGGAGAAGCAGTGTACAGTCTGAGCTGGCATGGTCATGTCTTCACAGAATCTAATGTATTCTGTGATGCAGTCGGTCATATTGTCTATGTCCACCCCATGTGGTTCACAGAATACGCTCCAGTCCATCGTCTCGAAGCAGTCCTGCAGTGCATCAGCAGCCTCCTGTGTCCACCTCCTCACAGTCCGTGTATAAGCAGGCTGCCTTTGCACAAGGGGGACATACTTGGGTGTTAACATGACCATGCAGTGATCTGATTTACCAATGGGGGGTAGAGCTGTGGCACTATATGCATCTATACAGCATCACTGTAATTTATCATCCCAGATCCCATTCATCACAAACCTTTTTATATCATGTTACACAACTGAATAGAAGGACTTTGAAGCACCAATTTTAAGCAGAAATGTAAAAAAAAAAAAAAAATCTTAGTAATTTCCATATTTTCTTATGTTTGCAACTAAATTTGGGACTTTTTCAATTTTGTAACTTTTAACTTGTAAATTTTAAATTTTTGACTTGTAACTTAATATTTTTCCTGTACATTATCAACTTTGTTCCTGTAAATTAGCAAGTATGTTTTTGTAAATTAATATTTTTTTCCTGTAACTTAGTAACTTTTTTTCTTGTAAATTAACAACCTTTTCTGTATCTGCAACTTTTTTCTTCTAAATTAACAACTTTTTCTTGTAAATTTGCAACTTTTTTTTATAAAGTTTAAAAAGCTTTTTCTTATAAACTGGCAATGTTCATCTGGCTGCTGGTTAAATTTTTATTCTGTGTAATTTGCAACTTTTTACCTGTAAATATGTACAGTTAGGCCCAGAAATATTTGGACAGTGACACAATCTTCATGATTTGGGCTCTGCATGCCACCACATTGGATTTGAAATGAAAACTACAACGGAATTGAAGTGCAGACTTCAAGGTTTAATTCAAGGGGTTGAACAAAAATATATGATTAAACATGTAGGAATTGTAGCTATTTTTATACAAACGCTCCTCATTTCAGGGGCTCAAAAGTAATTGGACAAATAAACATAACCCTAAGTAAAATGTTACTGACATGTTTCGGGACCCAGGAGACAGACACTGACATGGGCAGATAGTGACAATAATCTTTATTTAAGTGAGAGAGTGTGTAGTGCAAGTGTGAGTGCGTGGATAGAGTTCTGGTCACTGGAGCTGAGCGCCCTGGACGGAGACCCGGCAACCCTGGAACATACAAGCACAAACAATTACTTTTGTCCCACGCAAGTGACAAGCTACAAGTAGCGAGGCTTACTTGGTTGTAGCACAGGTTTCGTCCTGCTGAGATCCAGCGGCCGTGCAACGTGGGGGTGAAGGTGTCCGTGAACGTGCTGGGGCTTCCACTCGTGGCTGTGACAAGGACAGTTCTTCCCGAGACACCGGCTGTGACACCACAGACCGGGACGATGACAATCCAGACGATGACGAGGTGAGTGATTCCACAGAACGTGGTGACGATGAAACAACTGATGCTGATGACAGTAACTCCACTGATAACGGTGGCCAATACTCCTGCAACTGATACAATAATATGAGGTAGCCCGTGAAGGTCCATCAAGCCCGGGAATATGGTGAGGATCATGTTCTTTGACTTCTCCAGTGCTTTCAACACCATCCAACCGATGATCCTGAAGGACAAGCTGCTGCGCGCAGGGGTGGACCAGCACCTGTCATCATGGATCCTGGACTACCTCACGAACCGGCCTCAGTTTGTGAGAACCCGGGACTGTGTGTCCGACACGATCATCAGTAGCACGGGGGCCCCCCAGGGAACGGTGCTGGCTCCCTTCCTGTTCACTCTTTATACTGCGGACTTCTCACACAACACAACACACTGCCATCTACAGAAGTTCTCTGATGACTCTGCGATCGTTGGCCTCATCTCCAATGGAGATGAAGCTGAGTACAGAGGGCTTATCCAGGACTTCGTGGACTGGTGCCATCGGAACTGCCTCCAGATCAACGCGAGGAAAACTAAGGAGCTGGTGGTGGACTGCCGCAGGCATGGGCAGCCCCTCACAGTACCAGTAAATATACAGGGAACAGACATCGAGATGGTGACATCCTATAAGTACCTGGGTATTCATCTGAACAATAAACTAGACTGGTCACACAATACTGATGCACTCTACAAGAAGGGACAGCGCAGGCTGTTCCTGCTGAGGAGACTCAGGTCTTTTGGTGTACAAGGGGCGCTGCTGAAGTCATTCTATGACACGGTGGTGGCATCAGCCATCACTTTTGGAGTGGTCTGCTGGGGCAGTGGCATTACTGCAGCCGATAGGAAGAGACTGAACAAACTGATTAAGAAAGCTAGCTCTGTCCTGGGGCAGCGCCTTGATCCGATGGAGGAGATAGGAGAGAGAAGGACGGTGGCTAAACTGTCATCTCTGCTGGAGCCCGAGTTCCACCCTATGCAGGACATACTGAATGCACTGAGGAGCTCATTTAGCAGCAGACTACATCATCCCAGGTGCACAACCGAGAGGTTTCGTAGGTCCTTCCTACCAACGGCTGTCAGACTGTACAACCTAAGCAGGGCTGCTCGCAGAGATAGCAAAAAGACGTAACAAACTAATAGTTTTTTGAATGCAAAAGATGCAATAGACTTACACAATGGTCCTCTCCGGCATACAACTAGGAACATACCGGTCGCTATGGAGGGTGAGAATATGTATGGGCACATAATCATACCATGTAGGATAACTAAGTAGACGGTTATGCTGTTTCATTCCATCTAGCAACAATGCTCTGCACTGTGTGTGTTTATATATTTGCATATTTATTCCATCTAGCTACAATGCTCCGTACTGTGGGTGTTTATATATTTATATATCTACATATTATTCCATCTAGCTACATTGCTCCGCACTGTGTGTGTTTATATACTTGCATATTTATTCCACCTAGCTGCAATGCTCCGTACTGTGGGTGTTTATATATTTACATATTTATTCCATCTAGCTACAATGCTCTGCACTGTGTGTTCATATATTCATATATTTATTCCATCCAGCTACAATGCTCTGCACTGTGTGTCTGTGTGTGTGTGTATATATATATATTTTATAGTAATACGTACATATGTTTATTAGCTGCTCTTGCTTGCTTGTTTTTTTTTTCTTGCCTTCTGATTGTTGCTCTGAGTGTTGCTATCCCTGTGCTGTTGCAATCCTGGAATTTCCCCGTTGTGGGACTAATAAAGGCTTATCTTATCTTATCTTATCTTATCTTATAATAGTTCTGGAATTTGAGGAGCAAGACGTACCGGTAGTCGTGGTGGTAGCGAGCCACTACGTGTGCGTGTTGGCGTAACCCCGTCAGCTGGGGCCGCAGGTCCGCCGCCGAGGGGGTCCACCTGTGCACAGGGGTTAAGGTTAGGAGTAGAGTAACAGATGGTTCTCTTACGTGTCTGACTCTGAAGAGAAGTCCTTGATGAGGTAAGAGAAGTTCTTGACGAAGCCAGAGAAGTTCCTGACAAGACGAGAGAGAATCCTGACGAGGCCAGAGAGCGGAGTTCAGGTTCCTTCTCCGACGAGGACAGACGACTCCGTGCCGGGCTGTCAGCAACGCTGGCTTTTAACAGCTGTTGATTAACACCTGTTGGTCTGTGCGCAGCTGGAGTTAATGATGCCAATGACGGCCCAGAGGCCGCCATGACAGTACTCCCCCCTCTAGCAGTGCCTCCAGGCACCTGCCCAATCCTACCTGGATTTGCCCGATGGAAATCGCGAATCAGCTGTTTATCCAGGATCAACGTTGGGCGAATCCAAGAACGATCCTCCGGTCCAAAGCCCTCCCAGTCCACCAAATACTGAAGACCACGACCCCGCCTGCGGACATCCAGGATGGCAGTCACCCCCCAGGCCGGATGGCCATCGATCATCCTCGGGGGTGGGGGAGCCGCGGGAGCAGGGCACAGGGGATCAGAGACGTACGGCTTGACCTGGGAGACATGAAAGGTGGGGCAGATACGCATCAAAGAGGAGAGAGACAAGCGCACAGACACAGGGTTAACAACACGATTAATGGTGTAGGGACCAATGAAGCGCTTAGTGAGCTTACGTTTTTCGGCCGGTACACCAATATTCCGGGTTGACAACCAGACCTTCTGACCCACCTTATAGTCTGGGGCGGGTCTCCTATGCCGGTTGGCCACCTGGATATTACACTTAGTGGTTTTCAGCAAAGCTTGACGAGCGAGGACCCAAACTCGCCGGCAGCGCTTGATATGTGCCTGGACTGAAGGAACCGCTACCTCCTTTTCCTCCTCCGGGAACAGCGGAGGATCAAACCCACATGCTGCCTTAAACAGGGAGACGCCCGTGGCCGTGGAGATCGTGGCGTTGTGAGCGTACTCAATCCAGGGCAGGAACTTGCTCCAGGAGGATGAGCAGGAGGAGATGACACAGCGAAGGGCGGCCTCCAGCTCCTGATTAGCCCGCTTGCACTGGCCATTGCTCTGGGGGTGATAACCAGAGGAGAGGCTGGCTGTGGCTCCTAGTGCCATGCAGAAGGCCTTCCAAACTTGAGATACAAACTGGGGTCCTCGATCAGACACAATATCAGCAGGGATGCCATGAAGACGGACCACATGTTGCACCAGGAGGTCCGCAGTCTCCTGGGCCAAAGGCAGACCCCGAAGTGGCACAAAATGGGCCGCCTTCGAGAACCGGTCCACGATGGTTAACACCGTGGTATACTCATCTGAAATGGGTAAACCAGTCACAAAGTCCATCGCTACGTGAGACCAGGGGCGTGAAGGAACCGGCAACGGATGTAGTAGGCCCGCCGGGGGGGATGATGTCGTCTTCCCGGTGGCGCACTGAGCGCAGGCCCGGATGTAGCCTACAACGTCCTTCCGTAACCCTGGCCACCAGAAGGTCCTTTGGAGAAGATCCACGGTCCGACCCACTCCAGGATGACAAGCCAACTTGGAAGCGTGACCCCACTCAATCACCTTGCCTCGGACAGCGCGTGGAACAAACAAGCGCTCCCCCCCCCCCCCGGGGTCCGGCTCGGTCTTCTGAGCCTGGCGAACCGTCTTGCAGATTCCCCAGGACAGGGCGCCCACGACGCAGGAAGGCGGCAGGATAGGGGTCTCCTGGTCCTCAGAGGATGGTGTGTCAAACTGCCGTGAGAGGGCATCCGGCTTACCATTCTTGCTTCCCAGCCGGTACATGATGGTGAAGTTAAACTGGCCGAAGAAGAGGGACCAGCGAGCCTGGCGTGCATTCAGGCGCTTAGCCATCCTGAGGTACTCCAGGTTACGGTGATCAGTCCAAACCACGAACGGCTGAGCAGACCCCTCCAGCCAATGTCTCCATTCCTCCAAGGCTAGTTTCACTGCCAGTAACTCCCTGTCTCCGATGCTGTAGTTCCTCTCTGCAGGGGTGAGACGGTGAGAGAGGAGATCGTTGGGAGAGTACTGCTCCAACTTCCGCATCAGACGCGTCCACCTCCACCAAGCACTGCAGCTTCGGGTCCACCTGGGTAAGGACTCGGGCCGAGGCGAACTCCCTCTTGAGCTTCTCAAACGCTCCGGCTGCTTCCTTATTCCAGCAAAATGGAATCTTAGGGGAGGTGAGAGCAGTCAAAGGACGGGCAATATTACCAAAGTTGGGCACGAACCTCCTATAAAAATTAGCAAACCCCAGGAAACCTTGAAGCTGCTTTCTGGAGGTGGGTGCAGGCCAATCCACAACTGCCTTGACCTTGGCAGGGTCAGGGAGCACCTGGTTCCGAGCAATAATAAATCCAAGGAAGGAGGTTTGATCAGTGTGGAACTCACATTTCTCGGCCTTGACGAACAGCTGGTTCTCCAGGAGGCGCTGTAATACCCTGCGGACATGCACCCGATGTTCCTCTAGTGTGCGGGAGAAGATGAGGATGTCATCAAGATAAACAAAAACAAACGAGTTCAGAAAATCCCGTAGTACATCATTTATCAAATGCTGGAAGACGGCTGGAGCGTTAGTTAACCCAAACGGCATTACCAGGTACTCAAAATGACCGCTGGGGGTCCGAAAAGCCGTCTTCCACTCATCTCCTTCTCTAATGCGCACTAGATGGTAGGCATTCCTAAGGTCCAGTTTAGTAAACCAGGATGCCCCCTGGAGGGAGTCAAAAGCAGTGTTCATCAAGGGCAGAGCATATTTGTCTTTGACTGTTATTTCATTCAGTCCCCGGAAGTCGATGCAGGGGCGTAGTGAACCGTCCTTTTTTCCAACAAAAAAAAATCCAGCCCCCACTGACGAAGACGACGGGCGGATGATACCAGAGGCCAAGGACTCCTTGATGTACGTGTCCATGGCCTCGCGCTCCGGGGCTGATAGGCTGTAAAGGCGGCTAGCAGGAAGAGGGCCCCCAGCCTTCAGATTGATGGCGCAGTCATACAGACGATGGGGGGGTAAGGACAACGCCCGAGACTTGCTGAACACTTGCCCCAAATCGTGATAAACCTCTGGCATTTTAGACAAATCCGGTGGGGATGAATCAGGCAGAGGCACCTTAACGGATGGGGCGCACGCCACTGATTGGAGGCAGGCGCTAAGGCAGAACGTACTCCATGCCGTTATTCTCCCAGCTTGCCAGTCAATGGTAGGGTTATGTAGGCGCAGCCAGGGATACCCCAGAATAATGGGCGAAGAAGAAACGGGCAGCACTAGGAACTGAATCTCCTCCCTGTGATTACCTGAGACAATTATTGACACAGGGGCCGTCTGAAGGTCAATGGTGGTCAACGAAGCCTTAGACAGGGTAATCAATTTGACAGGGGGTTCTAAAGTCTGACAGCTAAGGCCCATTCGGGTTGCCAGGTCTCTAGAAATGAAATTCTGCTCAGCTCCAGAATCTACTAACGCTAGTGTGGAGTGTTCTGTGTGTGTATGAATAAGTCTGAGGGGTAAATGACAACAAGTAAGGGGTTCTTCTGAGTTCTTGCCCGTGAATCCCCCTACTGTGACACACGGGCCTTCCCTTTTTAACGTACTTGGACATTCGAACACCCCATGTGACTCCTTCCCACAATAGAAACATAGGCCTTGATCCCTGCGGCGTTGTTTCTCAGCTGCTGATACCTTAGAACGACCAATAATCATGGCTTCCTGATCCGGGGATTCCTCTGACGCGGGTAAAGCGAGAAGAGGGGAGTTAGGGATGCAAGGGCGGGGTTTAACCGAACGGGAAGTAGTTCGCCGTTCAGCCGCCAGCTCCCTTAATCTGCTATCGAGACTAACCGCTAGGGCAATCAAATCTCGCAAATTGTCTGGTTTATCCCGTGCCACCAACTCATCCTTTAGCTCGTTGTTGAGACTACGTAGGAAAATGCCACATAGTGATGGCTCCCCCCACCCAATCTCTGCGGCCAGGACCCAGAAGTCAATGGCGTAATCTGCAGCTGATCTCTTTCCCTGCTGTAAGCTCAAAAATCGTTCTGTCAACACCTCACCCCTATCAGTATGATCGAATACAGACAAAAACTCTGACACAAATTCCTGGTAAGAAAGCAGGGGATAGCTTGGTTTAGCCATGATCGAATACGTCCAGTCTAAGGCTCTACCTGCCAGCAAATTTATGACATAGCCTATCCGGCTAGAGTCGTGAGAAAAATCCCCCGGCACATGCAGAAACACTGACTCACATTGTAATATGAATACTAGGGCTTCCCCGAGTTTTCCGCTGAACCGGGCAGGTGTAGGAATAGGGGTGAGGCGAGAGGACGAGGAGGTGTTAGCTTGTCCTGACGCTAAGCCTGCAGGGGCTGAGATATTTGCGGTCGGGGAAAACGTCTGGTGTCCTTCCAAACAATCCAGCCGACCATTAATTAAGGTTAGCTGGTTCAAGATTACTGTCTGCTGGTGAGCTAGTGAATCTACCCGGGCGCTAAGAGTGTTGATTAGGCGTGACAGTGAGCTGTCCGCTGGGTCAACGTGACAGAGTCGTACTCACATGTTTTGGGACCCAAGAGACAGACACTGACACGGGCAGATAGTGACAATAATCTTTATTTAAGTGAGAGAGTGTGTAGTGCAAGTGTGAGTGCGTGGATAGAGTTCTGGTCACTGGAGCTGAGCGCCCTGGACGGAGACCCGGCAACCCTGGAACATACAAGCACAAACAATTACTTTTGTCCCACACAAGTGACAAGCTACAAGTAGCGAGGCTTACTTGGTTGTAGCACAGGTTTCGTCCTGCTGAGATCCAGCGGTCGTGCAACGTGGGGGTGAAGGTGTCCGTGAACGTGCTGGGGCTTCCACCCGTGGCTGTGACAAGGACAGTTCTTCCCAAGACACCGGCTGTGACACCACAGACCGGGACGATGACAATCCAGACGATGACGAGGTGAGTGATTCCACAGAACGTGGTGACGATGAAACAACTGATGCTGATGACAGTAACTCCACTGATAACGGTGGCCAATACTCCTGCAACTGATACAATAATAGTTCTGGAATTTGAGAAGCAAGACGTACCGGTAGTCATGGTGGTAGCGAGCCACTACGTGTGCGTGTTGGCGTAACCCCGTCAGCTGGGGCCGCAGGTCCGCCGCCGAGGGGGTCCACCTGTGCACAGGGGTTAAGGTTAGGAGTAGAGTAACAGATGGTTCTCTTACGTGTCTGACTCTGAAGAGAAGTCCTTGATGAGGTAAGAGAAGTTCTTGACGAAGCCAGAGAAGTTCCTGACAAGACGAGAGAGAATCCTGACGAGGCCAGAGAGCGGAGTTCAGGTTCCTTCTCCGACGAGGAGGACAGACGACTCCGTGCCAGGCTGTCAGCAACGCTGGCTTTTAACAGCTGTTGATTAACACCTGTTGGTCTGTGCGCAGCTGGAGTTAATGATGCCAATGACGGCCCAGAGGCCGCCATGACAGTTACTTTTCAATATTTTGTTGAGAATCCTTTGCAGGCAATGACTGCCTGAAGTCTGGAACCCATGGACATCACCAAACGCTGGGTTTCCTCCTTTGTGATGCTTTGCCAGGCCTTTACTGCAGCTGTCTTCAGTTGTTGCTTGTTTGTGGGTCTTTCTGCCTTAAGAAGTTGATAAGGCCCACCCCGATGTTCTCACTATCATGCTGCAGCTCTTTGATGAGGGTCGTCTTACAGATGGCGGCTGCCCCGGCCTTGGATGCGCTCTGCAGAGCGCGCCCAAATGCCAAGTCACGTTTCGTTACCTTGTATTCATACATGTGTAATGACAATAAAGTTGAATCTCATCTCATCTCATCTCAAGTTTTGTCCTGAGCAAGTGAAATGCATGCTCGATTGGGTTGAGATCTGGTGATTGACTCGGCCATTGCAGAATATTCCACTTCGTTGCTTTAATAAACTCCTGGGTTGCTTCTGCAGTATGTTTTGGATCATTGGTGAAGCGCCGTCCAATCAACTTTGCTGCATTTGGCTGAATCTGAGCAGAAAGTATATCCCTATACACTTCAGAATTCATCTGGCTGCTTCTGTCTTTTGTCACATCATCAATAAACACAAGTGACCCAGTGCCATTGGAAGCCATGCATGCTCATGCCATCACACTGCCTCCACCATATTTTACAGAAGATGTAGCGCTTTGGATCATGAGCTGTTCCAATTCTTCTCCAAACTTTCTTCTTCCCATCATTCTGTTACAGGTTGGTCTTAGTCTCATCTGTCCAAAGAATGCTGTTCCAGAACTGGGCTGGCTTCTTTAGGTGTTTTTTGGCAAAGTCAATTCTGGCCTTTCTATTTTTGAGGCTGATTAATGGTTTGCACCTTGTGGTGAATCCTTTGTATTTACTCTCATGAAGTCTTCTCTTTATGGTAGACTTAGATACTGATACACCTGCTTCCTGGAGAGCTTTCTTCACTTGAGTGGATGTTGTGAAGGGGTTATTCTTCACCATGGAAATGATTCTGTGATCATCCACCACTGTTGTCTTCCGTGGACATCCAGGCCTTTTTGAGTTCCCAAGCTCACCAGTGCACTCTTTTTTTCTCAGAATGTACCAAACTGTTGATTTGGCAACTCCTAACATTTCTGCTATCTCTCTGATGGATTTCTTCTTTTTTTCAGCCTCAGGATGGTCTGTTTCACCTCCATTGAGAGCTCCTTTGACCACATGTTGTGTGTTCACAGCAACAACTTCCAAATGCAAACGCCACACCTGGAATCAACTCCAGACCTTTTAACTGCTTAATTGATGACAGGTTAACAAGGGAAGAGCCCATGCAGCCTTATTATTTTTTTTTTTTTTTTTTTTTTTGCAGCCTTCTGAGTCAATTGTCCGATTACTTTTGGTCCCTTGAAAAAGAGGCGGCTACGTATTAAAGAGCTGTAATTCCTAAACCCTTGCTCCAATTTAGATGTGAATACTCTCAAATTACAGCTGAGAGTCTACCCTTTAAGCCCACAGTGATTATATAATTGTATCCTGAATATGTTTTCGTAAACAGCTAAAATAACAAAATTTGTGTCACTGTCCAAATATTTTTGGGCCTAACTGTATCTTTTTTTCTTAATTTTGCAACTTTTTACCTGTAAGTTTGCAACATTTTATTTGTAAATTTGCAACTTTGTACCTGTAAATTAGCAGTTCTTTTCCTATAAATTTTTATTCTATATAATTAAATTGTAAGTTGAAATTTTCTACCTGCAATTTTTCAACTTCTTTTTGACCATTTTCCTCTTTTTTCCATAATTTTTTTTCTCAAAAATTTGCTAAATTTATCTGGATGTTGGTTACATTTTTATTCTATATAATTAAATTGTAACTTGAAACTTTTGATTTGTAATTTCACAATTTTTTCCATCAATTTTTCATCTTTTTTCTTATAACTCTGCAATGCTCAACTGGGTGCTGGTTAAATTTTTATACTTAAGATAAGCCTTTATTAGTCCCACAATGGGGAAATTCCAGGGGGAGAATTAAATTACAAATTAAACTGACAAAGGAGCTTACAAATTAAATCGCAATTTGTAACTTTCTACCTGTAATTTTGCAACTTTTCCTTGTAAATTTGTTACTTTTTTGGTAATTTAGCAACTTTTTCCTGTAAAGGTGCAACTATTCTATGTAGTAATATTTTAATTTGCAACTTTTTAAATGAGCATATTTGATCAAATTTGTGCTCCTGTATTCTTGCAAGTTTTTACTTAATTTACATTTATATGTTTGCACCTTCTGCTAAATTTGCAGCCCCCACCCCCTTGTTAATAGGTAATAAGTGGCCTATAATCAATATAAAAATATAATTCCTGCCATCTTTCTCTCCTGCTCACTGACGTCTCCCATATGCAGCAGCAGTGTTATCATTCAAACCATGGAAACCATAGAAACCGAATGGTGTGGTCACGTGACCCCCTCTCTATCACCTTGCACCATTCTCCCACTTCTTTCTGCACTGACGTCAGCGGACAACCAGCAGAGCTTTTCCCAGCATCTCCTTTGGCCAGCGACCACACCTGAGAAGACTTTGAAGATTTCCAGCAGCTGACAGAGACCACCACCAACTTTGAGGCTCTACAGCAGCAGAGAACCAGAGAAGCCTACATCGGACAGAGGAACCCACCCAGACCCGCCGAGGACAGCCGGGAGCTGATGGACAACAGAACCAGCACCAGCAGGTAGGAAACCACTTCAGTTCTACAGGATTATTAACACTGTAGCTGATACAGTTTACTGCTGTACCTCCATGCAAACATTGAAAATGGTTTCAGTTAAAAAGAGAGAAGAAAATGATGGATTTCCAGCTTTTTCTAGCTCCCATTTTTAGTCTTGTGTTTGAGAAACGGAGGGTGGCCCTGAAACTGTTTCTAGTTGGTTTTGCCACATGAAAATTAGCAGAAAACATTTCAAATAGTTTAACAATGGTGTGGTGATTTAATAAAGGGCTGATTTTGGCTTGAAGGTTTTGCTTTAGTGGAGTCAGCGCTAAAGTGTGGAAGATGTAAATTTGCATTTTTTCTTTTAAATTTGTACATTCTTGTAAATTTATGACTTGTAAATTTGTTTTTCCACTCATTCATGATTTTTATTTGGCAGTAATTTGTAACATCTTCTGATAAATTTGAGACTTATGGTAAATTTTGTGACTTTTTAAATTGTGAATTTGCATATTTTTGTCGTAATTATTCAAGCATGTGGTGGTTTGGGCTGGGTCTGACCAGGCCACACTTTGTGATTGTCAGTATTTATTATTCTGCCTTCATTATTATCATCTTTGGGTTTGATTTACATCCTGGTCTCATTATTATTATTATTATTATTATTATTATTATTATTGTTGTTGTTGTTGTTTTCCACCAAAGCCACATTTGTATGTTTGGTTTTTCCCTGGTCATCTTTTGTTTCTGGTTGGACTTTTTATTTTGACAGTGTGGAGAGTGCAAATAACGGAGCCAGACTTGTGCAGCAGACGACTTTATTCACTCTCACTTCAGTCATACACAGAAAAGCACTTCCACAATACACCAGGGTCTCTCCTTTTATATCATCCCTCCATCTCCCATCTGCATGAACTCTCGCATCACAATACATTCAACCATTCTCCCCCCACTGTCCCCCAGCTACTCCTTCCTGCTACATCCCCATAATCTCTCCCATGTCAATACCTATTGTCCTCCTCTGTTTACCCTCTGCATCCAGTCTGAGATGATTATCCCAGCGTCTACACCCCCCCCCCCCCACCGAATCTCAGACCGAGTTTCAATCCTCACGTCCTTTTGGCTTCAGTCTCCTCCCGTATCTGCTGTAATGGGGGTTCTCCGCCTCCGCAGTGCTGCTGTGCCGGTGGGGGGCTCTGGGGTGTGTGTCTGTCTGCAGGTGGGCAATGGCGAGGGGGGGGAACCTTCGACTTGCCCGTGTGGCTGCTCTGATGAATCGTTTACCTGGGGAGTTCTCCGTGGGGGTCTTCCACACCAAGGGGCCCGAGCCAACATCACTTGCTCGTCCGCCACCACAAAGGCGGGCTTAAATCTGTCTATACATATTTCCTCCCGACGGCCCCCCAAGTCTAATAAAAAATGTTTGTCCCCTGGTTCCAGCACTCTGAACAGGCCATCGTAGGGTGGGCGCAATGGGGGGCGGTGGGCATCGTGCCTGACAAACACGAACGCCGTGTTCTTCAAAGTTTTTGGCACAAAAGCGCGTGGAAAACAGTGGTGGGCCGGGCCTGGCAGCGTGCCTGTATCTGCGCTATGCTGCAAACACTGAGATGGACAGTTGTTCGGCGTGGGATTATCTGGTAAAAATTCCCCAGGGAGCCGCAGTGGCTGAGAAAAAACAAGCTCCGCCGGGGAAGCCTCCAAATCCTCTTTTCCTGCGGAATGCAGCCCCAACAAAACCCACAGCAACTGGTCTACCCAATTTGCATCCGTCAGAGAAGCCTTGAGCGCTGCTTTCAGTGACCTATGGAAATGCTCGCATAACCCATTGGCCTTTGGGTTGTACGCGGTTGTGCGAGAATTGCGACACTCAGGCTACAGGCCATCACGGAGCAGAAGTCAGAAACAAACTGAGGGCCCCTATCAGACGTGATGTCCAACGGGATGCCAAAACGTGCCACCCATCTTGTCAAAAAAGTGTGCGCCACGTCCGCAGACCCAGTTGCGGCCAGTGGGACTGCTTCTGGCCAGCGTGTGGTGCGGTCCACCAGTGTCAGAAGGTGCGTGCACCCCTGCGATGGCGGGAGGGGGTCCACGAGGTCCACGTGAACATGATCGAACCTCTTAGCCGGTATACGAAACGGCTCTAAAGGAGCCTTCGTGTGTCTGTGTACTTTGGCTCGTTGGCAAGCTACACAGACTGCCGCCAACTCTTTCACTTGTTTGCGCAGGCCTGGCCAAACGAACTTCGCTCCCATCATTTTGATTGATGCGTGCACTCCTGGGTGCGCCAGAGTGTGAACTGGCTCAAACACTCAGCAGCGCCAAGCAACTGGGACCACCGGGCGCCCCGTGGAGACGTCGCAGATTGGGGGGGGGGTGCTGCCGTCATGCAGTACTCTGCTCACCAGCCTTAACCCTGTTTCAGACTGGAGCACGCACACGTCCGCATCGCCAATCTGCTCTGCGGCCATGGCTGTATATTCTATCCCTACGCAGACTGGGTCCACTACTGCACGCGAGAGGCAGTCCACCACCACATTCGGTTTACCTGACACATGCTGAATATCAGTAGTAAACTCCGAGATCGCGGCCAGCTGTCTCTGCTACCGGCCCGACCATGGTTCCGAAACCTTGGCCATCATGAACGTTAGCGGCTTGTGGTCCACGAACGCAGTGAAGCTGTGCCCTTCCAGCCAGAACTGGAAGTGGCGTATGGCCAGGTGGAGAGCCAGCAACTCCCTGTCGAACGCGTTGTATTTACACTCACTGTCGTGCAAAGCCCTGTTTAAAAAAGCGAGCGGCTGCCAAGAACTGGCGACGCATTGCTCCACGACGGCCCCTATGGCCACGTCTGAGGTGTCGGTAGTGAGCACTATCCGAGCCGCCAGGTCCGGTTGCGCCAACAGTGCAGCTTTTGCCAGGGCTGTTTTAACCTCAGAGAATGCCTGCTCCCGCTCCAGAATCCATTCAACTCTGTCCGCCGGTTTCCGTTTCTTGAGCGCGGCGTACAATGACTGCATGAGCTGAGCTGCATGGGGGAGGAACCGGTTATAAAAGTTAACCATCCCCAAAAACTCTTGCAGCGCCCTGACGGTCTGAGGCCGGGGAAAATTCGCCACGGCGCGCACTTTGTCGGGCAAGGGTATCGCTCCCTCCGGTGAGACGTGGTGCCCCAAAAAGTCAATCCCCGTCACGCCGAACTGGCATTTCGCCGGGTTGATTATTAACCCATGCTCTTCCAATCTCCGGAAAACTATCCTGAGGTGGGTTACGTGTTCGTCCTCGGACGCGCTGGCCACCAGGATATCATCCAGGTAGACAAACACAAACGGCAGATCGCGCAACACCGCATCCATCATGCGTTGGAATGTCTGTGCTGCGCCTTTTAATCCGAAGGGCATGCGTAAAAACTCAAACAAGCCAAACGGAGTTATTACTGCTGTTTTGGGTATGTCCTCCGTGTGCACCGGGACCTGCTGGTAACCACGGACCAGGTCTATTTTAGAAAAAATGCACACCCCGGTGAGGTGAACGGAAAAATCCTGAATATGGGGAATCGGGTAGCGGTCGTGCGCTGTGGCGTTATTCAATCTGCGGAAATCTCCGCACGGTCGCCACGATCCCTCGGCCTTAGGGACCATTTGCAGTGGGGATGCCCATGAGCTGTTCGAGCGCCTGATGATGCCCAATCTTTCCAAGTTGGCAAACTCCTCGTGCGCTATGGCCAGTTTAGCTATATCCAGGCGCCGAAGTCAAGCGAAAACGGGCGGCCCAGTGGTGGTGATAAAGTGTTCCACCCCGTGTTTAGTGCTGGCCGCCGAAAACGTCGGGACCGTGAGTGCTGGGAACTGAGTGAGCAGTGTGTGGAACTTACCGCCTGGAGCTGTGACGTTGGCTAGTGTTATTGGCCCGGCCCCTCAAGCTGTACAGGGGAGAGAATCAAAAGACACTGCATTAACCAGGCGTCTGTTAGCAACATTGACTAGCAACCCATGTGCACACAGAAAATCAGCTCCCAAGATTGGGAAACTCAATGCCGCTATGACGAAAGTCCACTCGTACATACGGCCATGTAGGGATAAAGTCAGTGTTCTCTCACCAAAAGTCTTAATGTCCGAGCCGTTTACGGCTACCAGATCAGGGCCACTAGCACCCGCTAGCCGGTCGGCATAGGACGGCAGGATGAGGCTCTTTTGGGAGCCGGTGTCTACGAGGAACCGTCTCCCCGAGTGCGAGTCCGTCACGTAGAGCAGCTTGTTCTCTTCACCGGCGGTCGCAGCTGCTACTGACTGCCGGCCGTGGCATTTCCCCAACACTTGAATTGACACGGTGGCACACATCTGCGTGCGTTCTCTCCAAAGCGGCGGTGATAGAAGCAGAGCGTGTCTCTTTGGCACTTCCTGGCCCCCACTGCCGCTACCGTCGCCGGCTCCTTGCCTCCGCTG
The DNA here is from genome assembly GCA_020510985.1 of Pholidichthys leucotaenia. Lineage (NCBI taxonomy): Eukaryota > Metazoa > Chordata > Actinopteri > Cichliformes > Pholidichthyidae > Pholidichthys > Pholidichthys leucotaenia. The sequence continues at coordinate 293,335,325 of CM035839.1, read as the reverse complement.
GTCGTCTCACTGGGTTCCGACGCCTCCGCGTTCACTGTGAGGGCTCTGGTGGTGAGGATGACCCAATCTGCCTCCTGGGCTAGCGCACGGTAGTCACGCACAGCCAGCAACGGCGAATTGGCAAGGACTGCTCTTGCCTCTGTTGGGAGGTTCTGGAGGAAAAGGTGGGCAAACAGAAAATGCCCATCGTCCGTGCCCATCAACGCCAACATCTTCTCCATCAGTTCGACCGCCGACCCATCTCCTAACTCGGAGCGCCTCAGGAGCCTCTCTGCTCTCTCACAGTCCAAGAGCGTGTAGTGCCGGGTCAGCGCGGCTTTGAGAGCCCCGTATTTGTCGCGGGCTGGAGGCTGTTGGAGCAGGCTCGCTACTTGCTGAGACGTGCGAGCGTCCAGCACTGCGACCACATAGTAATATCTGGTGTCGTCTGCCGTTATTCCCCGGAGGGCGAACTGAGCCTCAGTGTGGTGGAACCAAGACCGCGGGTCGTGCAGCCAAAAGTCCGGTAGTTTGACCGAAACGGCACACGCGTTGCTGGGGCTTTCCGTCCGGGCCGCCTCTGGGATGCTTGCCACATTGCTGGGGCTTCCCGTCCGGGCCGACTCCGGGGTTCTTGCCTCGTGTTCCATAATTCGTCAAGGGTCACCAGTGTGGAGAGTGCAAATAACGGAGCCAGACTTGTGCAGCAGACGAACTTTATTCACTCTCACTTCAGTCATACACAGAAAAGCACTTCCACAATACACCAGGGTCTCTCCTTTTATATCATCCCTCCATCCATTCTGATTGGATGCTAAACTGTGTTTCGTTACCTTGTATTCATACATGTGTAATGACAATAAAGTTGAATCTAATCTAATCTAATCTCCTATCTGCATGAAATCTCGCATCACAATACATTCAACCATTCTCCCCCCACTGTCCCCCAGCTACTCCTTCCTGCTACATCACTATAATCTTTCCCATCTCAATACCTATTGTCCTCCTCTGCTTACCCTCTGCATCCAGTCTGAGATGATTATCCCAGCGTCTACAACAGCATTTGTTTACTTCCGTCTGAGCACAGCTTATCCCAATGTCAGTCATTATTGGTCAGGGCTGTGGCTCAGTTTCATTGTGTATTCCTTTTTATTGGGGTTCACCCCATTATTCCCTTGTTGGGTTCTCATCATGATTACTGTCATCTTACTTCATCATCATTATTTCCTCTCTTTACTTTGTCACCCTTGGTTGTGAGTATCATTGTCTCTGCCATGCTACAGTTTCCTTCATTAAATCATGCTTCAACTTCACCCCGCGAGAGAGTCTGTGCTTCTGCCCGTGAGGGCCAACCATGACAGTAGGACCCAACCTAAACAAGACTCAGCGGGAGAAGTGAAGCAGGACCCGGAGGAGGCAGTGGGGAGGAGAGTGACTGGCTGTCAATAGATTGTGAAGTTTCATTTCATTGGGCTGCAGTTCCCTGGGGGCTCGTTACATCTGTACTCTCTTCCCTGGCCGGAGGGGCTTCCTTACCCCGCCATGTTATCATCGCCAGCCTTCTCCTCGTCACCTGCCAGGCTGAGGACTACAGGGGTGGAGGAGGAATTCACTTAGGACTCCGGAGGTTGTGCCGACGATGTCAGCGTCCCCTGCCTCCGTTTGTCATTGTGCCTCCTCGCCAGCCCGGGCACCTCGGAACCCTGAGCTGACGAGTCAGTGTCCCCTGGCTTCCATGTGCCTCCTCACCAGTCCTGGCACCCCGGAAGCTTGTGCCGACGTCCCAGCGTCCCCTGGCTTCCACATTTCCCCTCCTCTTCACACCAGCACCTCACTGCCGTGCAACGGCCCTCGGCTAGATGGACACTGCTGCCCCAGAAGCATTTGTCTGGTTCACCAGCAGGGGGTTCTTCTGCAGCTTCAGCAATGACGGAGAGGGGGGCAAGGCAAGTGCTTTCTTTCTCATTTCTGGGTTTAGTTAATAATGAGAGGTGCTGCCTTGTCCCTGGGGAGGGGACTCAGCAGCCGTTTCTTTTGCTGCTGACCTTGTCATGCCGCCAATCATCGCACCTGTGCGCCCACCTGCCTGCCATCTCCAGCGGCCTATTTACTCCATCAGGACCAGTGCTTGGTACGGAGTCGTCTGGTTCCTTTCCCAGAATCTTGCTACGCCAGCCTTCGAGCTTCCCAGCTCATCGTGCATCTACACGTCGGCTTCCAAGCCATTGCTGTTCCCTGTTCGGGCCTGCGTCTCCCGGACCATCCAACAACAAGTAAGCCACCACGCGTTCCTTTCACCCTGTCTGCTTCCCCTGTGCACAGGCGGAGATCCGTGGCGGCGGACCATTCCCTTCCCGGCAGCGGATAATCAACCTCCCTCGCCAACTCCCAGCTCACCGGCCACCTGCGGGCTCTGTCTTACTGGCTGCAGCTTTGGCGCTACCTGGCCTACATCCTACCACCTTGACAGTAAGCACAATTACATCCCAAGTGCCCGACGGGCTAAGCTGTCACTAACTGCCTCTGTCTCTTCCCAGGGTTGCCAGGTCGTATGGTGCTCTGCCGGCCCCAGCTGGAAATCCAGATTGCATTACACTACACTACACAACCCTGCACGCGCGCATCCACTCTCACACATTTATTCAATAAAACGGTTAATTGTATCTACCTGGAGTCGTGTCTGCTCTGTGGGTCACAAATACCATGTCAGAACTTTTATTCTGTTTCTTGCTGTTTGAGGTGGTGTGTCCTTCCCTGCCATATCATCTGCAGCCACCTTTTCCCTTATGCCGGACTGAGGATTGTGGGTGGACGAGGAATTTACTCGGGACTCCGGAGACTGTGCCGATGATTTCAGCGTCCCCTGTCTCCAGAGATCACCGTGCTTCCTCGCCAGCCCCGGCACCTCGGAGACCTGCGCCGACGATTCAGCATCCCCTGGCTCTCATGTGCCTCCTCGCCAGTCCCGGTACCCCAGAGGCTTCCACGTCCCCTGGCTTCCACGCTTCCCCATCCTTCATCCACTCCCTGCCGCCGTGCTGGACTGTCACCGCTGGTCTGGGAACATTCATCTGGTCCTCTGGCTGTGGACCTTTTTAGTGGCTTCAGCAACAACAGAGCGGGGGCAAGGCAAGTACTGTCTTTCCTTTTTTCCCGCTTTAATAATGAGAGATGCTGCCTTCTCCCCAGTGAAGGGACTCAGCAGTGTTTTTTACTGATAAGTTTTCATGTACTGTTTTTTACTGACTGTGGTGTTGTGTTTTTTCCTTCCACCTGCTCCTCTCCTCCCTGTTCGGGGCACGGGGGTGGAGAGGGATTCCTGGGCATCTGGGTTGGATGCGTTCCAGCCGTCTCTTCGAGAGGTCAGCACGCTCCTACTTCCAGCGCTCAAGGTCATCGCACCCCAGTCTTCGACGGCCAGAGGTTGGTGCTCTCCTGCCGTTCCCTTTCGGGGGTCAGCGCGCCTCAATGTTTTTGTTTTTTTTTCTCATCATGTCATCACCCGCAGCTCACGGGCCTCCATCTCAGCTGCGCGCACACCTGCGCCTCGTTAAGCTCTGCTATTTATTCCATCCTGCCCTGAGCTGCGGCCTGGAGCCATCTGTCTCCCTGCGTAACCTTCACAGCTACTTCCCTATCGTTCGGGCCAGCTGTCTTCTCAACGGACACGTAAGCTGTCATTCCTGCCTTACCTTCTCTGTTCAGTTTTCCCCTTTGCACAGGTGGATTCCGTGGCTGCGGACTCTCTCTCCCTCGTCACGCTGCTCCTCCACTTGCCGCATGTTCCCGGACGCACAGCAGGTCGCTGTCTCCCAGGCTTGGGACTTGCCATGCCAACCACCGCGCCGCTACAAGTAAGCACAGTAACATCGTCACTTTCCCGTGTGGTTGCCCAGCTAATCCCTGCTCTCCTCTCTCATAGGGTTGCCTGGCTGAACGGTGAACTGCTCTGTCCTGATCTCATCCCCCACCTACATCACATTCACATCTTGCATACACACATCCACTCACAAACATTGTTGCTCAATAAAGCTCTCAAATCTATCTGAGCCTGCACGCGTGTTTTCCTGGGCCGAGTCATATGTCAGTACGGCTCCAGCAAAGCGGCCCAGCGGACAGCGGGCTCGCGCGCCGTTTTACCACCCTCGAGGCTTGGGTAGATTTGATTGCCCACCAGCAACAAGTAATTCTCAATCAACTAACCTCAATTACCAATCGGTTGGACCGCCTGGACCCTCCGCGGCCTTTCCCTCCGGGTCCTCCTGTTGGCTTGGCTTCGGGTGCTTCCACAGCCGGCCAGTCTAGCTCGGGAGCGCCAGCCCGTCTCACACCTATCGTACCCCCGCTCGCTTCAGCGGGAAACTCGGTGGAGCGAAGGGGTTCATACTGCAGTGTGAGTCGGTGTTTCTGCGTGTTCCCGGGGACTTTCCCTCAGATCATAGCCGAATCGGGTACATGGCTAATCTCCTCGAGGGGCGAGCGTTAGCTTGGGCTTACGCTGTAATGACGAAGCCAAGTTATGCGAACCTCTCGAATGACCGGTTCGTGCGAGACTTTCTAGAAGTCTTTGATCATTCCCAACTCGACAGCGTCCTCGCGGACCGGCTCCTTGGCCTCCAACAGGGAGTCCGGTCCGTGGCGGAATACGCGGTCGACTTCCGGGTGGCTGCGGAGGAGGTGGGCTGGGGAGAGGCTTCTCTCTGCAGCATTTTCCTCCGTAGCCTTAATTCAGGTCTGAGGGATGAACTAGCTGGTCGGGATCTCCCAGGGCGACTCTCTGAGTTGATCTCGCTCACGATTAGCCTGGATAACAGGCTGCGTGAGCGGGCTATGGAGCCGAAGTCTGTCAGCCGCTCGCGCGGAGCTTCCCTCCGTCCAGCTCAGTCGCGCCCTCTGGCGTTACCAGCCCCGGAGTCTGCCGATGAACCAGAGGACATGGCTATCGGGCGCACTAGGCTCCCTCTAGCGGAGAGACAACGCCGGTGGGAACGGGGTCTCTGCATGTACTGCGGAGATGACCGGCATCCCATGGAGCTGTGCCCGGTGAAGCCAAAACGGGAGGTCCGCGAGTCACAATAGGGGGCCTCGCGGATCTAATCCCCTATCATTTTGCACATTGCCAATACGTTTCTGCCACAACTCCACTGGACATTCTACTCACGCACTGGTGGATTCTGGGGCAGAGCAAAATTTTATTTCTAAAAGCCTGGCAACCCGTTTGGGCATACCCAGCCAACAGCTGCCAAATCCTCTGAACTTGGTAACGCTCTCTCGTTCTTCTCTGGGTACAGTCATTCATCGCAACAAGCCAGTTCCCATCATCGTCTCCGGCAACCACCGGGAGGATCTGATCCTCTACATCCTGCTCTCCTTGTCGGACCGTGTCATTCTGGGATATCCCTGGCTGCGGCTGCATAACCCTGTCCTGGATTGGAGAACCGGCAGCGTCCTGTCCTGGAGCACCTTCTGCCTGGGTACCTGCCTCCAGTCAGCAGCTTGCGCCCCATCTGCCACTCTGTCGGCCCCTGTCTCTGAGCCCCCGGACCTGACCCTGGTGCCGCAGGAGTTCCACGACTTGGGGGCAGCTTTCAGTAAGTCCAGAGCCTTGTCCCTTCCACTGCATCAACCCTACGACTGTGCAATCAACATCCGCCCGGGGGCGCCCCTGCCATCAGGCCACCTCTACAGTCTCTCTGCACCGGAACACGAGGCGATGGACACATACATAAAGGAGTCACTCAGTGCTGGAATTATCCGCCCCTCCTCGTCCCCGCTTGGTGCGGGCTTCTTTTTCGTGGGCAAGAAGGAAGGGTCCCTACGTCCCTGTATTGACTTCAGAGCCCTGAATGACATCACGATTAAGGACCGCTACACCCTACCTCTCATGGACACCGCTTTCCACTCCCTCCAGGGGGCGACCTGGTTCACCAAGCTCGACCTCTGCAGCACCTACCATCTCGTTAGGATCCAGGAGGGAGATGAGTGGAAGACGGCCTTTAGGACACCCAGCGGCCACTTTGAGTATCTCGTGATGCCGTTCGGGCTCACCAACGCACCTGCCGTCTTCCAGCGCCTTATAAATGACGTTCTGTGGGATTTCCTGTGAGTTTTCATATTTGTTTATCTTGACGATATACTAATCTTCTCCAGATCACGCGAGGAGCACCAGGCCCATGTGAGGCGGGTCCTGCAACGTCTGCTGGAGAACCGGCTGTTCAATAAGGCAGAAAAGTGCGGAGTTCTACGCCCAAACCACCTCCTTCCTGGGGTTCGTGATCTCCCACAACCAGATCCTCCCCGACCCCGGTAAGGTCAAAGCGGTGGTCGAGTGGCTCACGCCGACCTCAAGGAAGCAGGTGCAACAATTCATTGGATTCGCTAATTTCTACCGGCGCTTTGTCCCCAACTACAGTGCCATCGTCTCCCCCCTGACCCACCTCATGTCATCGAAGGTGCCTTTCCGGTGGTCTGAGGAGGCAGCTACTGCCTTCAAGACTCTCCAGGCGGAGTTCTCGTCCTCCCGGGTCTTGACCCAGGTTGATCCTGCTCTTCAGTGTCTGGTGGAGGTTGACGCGTCCGACACAGGGGTGGGAGCGGTGTTGTCCCAGTGGTCACCGGTGGATGGTGTTAAGCGGCCCTGCGCCTTCTTCTCCAGGAAGCTATCGGCGGCCGAGCGGAATTACAACGTTGGCGATAGGGAGCTCTTCGCCGTCAAGCTCGCGCTACAGGAGTGGCGTCACTGGTTAGAGGGGGCAGCCCAGCCTTTTGTGGTCTAGATGGACCATAAGAATCTCGAGTACCTGAGGTCAGCGAAGCGCCTGAATGCCCGCCAGATGCGCTGGTCTCTGTTCTTCACTCATTTCAATTTTACCATCACATACCGTCCAAGCTCGAAGAATGGGTTGCCCGACACCCTTTCCAGACAATTTGCCCCGGAGGGTCCAGAAGAGCCCGAGCATTCCATCCTGCCCGAGTCGTGCGTCGTGGGGGCGATTTCGTGGGACATCAAGGACAAGAATCAGAGGGCTCAGGAAGCGGAGCCGGATCCCGGTGGGGGGCCAGAAAGGAGACTGTATGTTCCTTCGGTGGTTCGGGGTGAAGTTATCCATTGGGCGCACACCTCCAAACTCGCCTGTCACCCTGGCATCACCCGCTTGGTGAGTTTTCTGCAACGCTCGTTTTGGTGGCCGGGCCTTCAGAAGGACGTTACCAACTATGTCAGGGCCTGTCCCCAGTGCGCCACCAGCAAGTCTCCGAACTCTCCACCTGCAGGTCTACTCCAGCCCCTGCCGGTTCCGGGCAGGCCCTGGTCACACATTGCACTTGACTTCGTCACCGGACTCCCGGTCTCCAACACCTATGACACGGTCCTGACCATCGTGGACAGGTTCTCCAAGGCCTCCCATTTTGTGCCTCTTCAGGGTCTTCCTTCGGCACGTGAGACGGCCGATCTCCTGGTCCAGCATGTCGTCAGGCTGCATGGGATTCCGCAGGACGTGGTCTCGGACCGTGGTCCACAGTTTGTCTCCCAGGTTTGGAGGAGCTTCTGCAGCGCCTTGGGGGCCACAGTCAGTCTCTCTTCTGGTTATCATCCCCAGTCCAACGGGCAGTGTGAGCGCACGAACCAGGAGTTAGAGGCCGCCCTGCGCTGCGTGACATCATCCAACCCTTCGTCTTGGAGCTCCTACCTGACCTGGGTGGAGTACGCCCATAACTCGGCCCGGTCCACTGCAACTGGGGTGTCTCCTTTTCAGGTGTTCTTGGGGTACGACCCCCCTGTTTTCCCAGAGCAGGAGGTCGAACTGGCTGTTCCTTCTATTCAGGCACTCATCAGGCACTGCTGGAGCGTGTGGAAGAAGACCAGAGACGCGCTTTTACGCACAGCAGCGCGCAACAGCTCCATCGCCAACCGCCACAGAAGGCCGGCTCCTGTCTACCAGGTGGGTCAGCAGGTGTGGCTCTCCTCTCAGGACATCTGCCTTAAGGGTGAGAAGAAGAAGCTGGCACCAAGATTCCTCGGCCCCTTCACCATATCCAGGATTATTAACCCGGTGGCTGTGCGCTTGGCCCTCCCCCCCCCCTCGTGTGTGTCCCACCTTCCACATCTCCAAAATTAAACCTGTGCTTTCCAATTCACTCTGCCCTCCTCCTAGGTCTCCTCCTGCGCCCAGGATGGTCGACGGTGACCCGGCGTGGGGTGTTAATGCCATCTTGGACTCCCGGCATCGGGGTCGTGGGCTGCAATACCTGGTGGATTGGGAAGGTTATGGCCCGGAGTGGAGATCCTGGGTGCACTCTTCGTGGGTGTTGGATCCTGACCTCATCGCGAAGTTCCACCGGACACACCCAGGTAGGCCAGCGCCAGGAGGCGCTGGTGGAGGGGTACTGTCATCACCCGCAGCTCACGGGCCTCCATCTCAGCTGCACGCACACCTGCGCCTCGTTAAGCTCTGCTATTTATTCCATCCTGCCCTGAGCTGCGGCCTGGAGCCGTCTGTCTCCCTGCGTAACCTTCACAGCTACTTCCCTATCGTTCGGGCCAGCTGTCTTCTCAACGGACACGTAAACTGTCATTCCTGCCTTACCTTCTCCGTTCAGTTTTCCCCTGTGCACAGGTGGATTCCGTGGCGGCGGACTCTCTCTCCCTCATCACGTTGCTCCTCCACTTGCTGCATCTTCCCGGACGCACAGCAGGTCGCTGTCTCCCAGGCTTGGGACTTGCCACGCCAGCCACCGCGCCGCTACAAGTAAGCACAGTAACATCATCACTTTCCCATGTGGTTGCCCAGCTAATCCCTGCTCTCCTCTCTCATAGGGTTGCCTGGCTGAACGGTGAACTGCTCTGTCCTGATCTCATCCCCCACCTACATCACATTCACATCTTGCATACACGCATCCACTCATAAACATTGTTGCTCAATAAAGCTCTCAAATCTGTCTGAGACTGCATGCGTGTTTTCCTGGGCCGAGTCATATGTCACATCAGACTTAAGTTTTGGATGTATTTCTCTCCTCGTATGTCCAGCTCAGCTGGGAATTTATAATTTGTATTTCTCCCTTCTTGTATGTCCAGCTCAGCTGGGAATTCGTAGTTTGCATTTCTGCCTCCTCGTTTGCCCAGGTCTGCTGGGAGTTTGTAGTCTACTTGCCTGTTCTGTAGTATGTTTTATACGTGTGTCACTTATCAGAGTATAGGTATCTGTTTCACTGTTATGTGTACCGTTATGTTTCAAGTGCTCACCTTGTCTTTTGTATTTTTTGAAATGTACTTTTTTTGAGGTTTCCCTACCCGCTCAGTCTAGGGTTTTCAAGCTGTTTTCCTGGGGTTGGCGCATATGTTTTGGGGTTTTTTTGAGTAGGGAGCTCCTGGCATTTTCTGCTCTATGGGCTCTTAATTATCTCTACTATTCTGTGGGGGGGTTTTCCATCTCCCTAGGCTGTAGGTTGTGTGCCGTTTCTCTCCTGAGTTTGGGGCACATTATTTTTGTCCTGGGGTTCTATTGTGTATTGTGTATTTTGTTTTTGTTCGTTTCCTGCCCCCTAGGCTGTGGGTTTTCATATTTCTCCCCTAAGGTTGGGGCACCTGTATTTTCAATCCTGGATTCTGGTCTGTTTCGGCCCGCCTGGCCTATTTCCCCCCACCCCCCCACCCTGTTAGGATTTGGGTTTTTTTTTCCTCTCTCCTTTGTTTTCCTTTTTCTGATGTTCCCTGGGGTCATGTAGATACCGACCTTAAGGGGGGGGGGGGTACTGGGGTGGTTTGGGCTGGATCTGACCAGGCCACACTTTGTGATTGTCAGTATTTATTATTCTACCTTCATTATTACCATCTTTGGGGCTTGATTTACATCCTGGTCTCATTATTATCGTTATTGTTGTGGCGGCATGAAAAATAAGGCAGCGAAGTGAGGTTTTAAATAGGTTTATTATCATACCGCCATCACGGAGCTCGCCCCATGGGCGAGCCCGGAGGCTCTCCAGCATGGTGTGCAGATGAGCAGTAGAAGAGAATGAGAGAGAGATTTACAGAATAATGCAGCTTATATACCCAACTACAGACAATACATGAAAGGTATTCACAGCAGTAGGTATGGGCATTTGCATTTGAGAGACACACATAACAATAAGGAGATTGCTAGCCAGGATTCGCCTCTGCTCCAGAACTGCAGGACAAAAGAGGTTACAAGGCACATCTACATATTGTCATCAGTGTATAGACACAGTAAGGACAGGAAGCATGAACACAATGCATGAATGGCACATTAACATCACAGTAGTGAGCCGGAAAAAGCCAGAAGAAGCGGGGCTGCCTGTTGACATTAATACACACGTTGCTGTGCCTGTAGACATTAATACACACATTGCTGTGCCTGCCCCAGTCTGTTGTGGGGGTTATCCCACAATTGTTATTATTATCCGGTTTATTTTATGGTTCCAGTTCCGCCGGACCGGCGGCGCCACACAAGTTGGCTGCCTTTTGCAACTGCCTTTTTTTTTATCTTCCTTCTTCTTTCTACACCTTTCACTCTATATATATATCACAGACACACAGATCACCCCAAAGGTCTCCCGAGTCGGCGGACGGAGCCTCTGTTTACAGCAGGAGACGATACAGAAGGGAAAAGCTAGCTAGCACCCAACCGCCACCTGGTGCTAACGGAGAAACTCGGCATACCGAGGAACTGTAGCGGAAACGACGCGGGTGCCGGGCTGGAGTTTAGGCAGCGTGCAAGAAATATAAGACAGAATAATAAAGAGCAATGGCAAGAACCAAGCAGACCGCCCGTAAAATCTACTGGAGGAAAAAGCCCCCCAGGAAGCAGCTAGCCACCAAGGCTGCTCGGAAAAAGCGCTCCGGCCACCGGCGGAGTGAAGAAGCCTCACCGTTACAGGCTCGGTACTAGTGATGGGTCGGTCGCGAATGAAATGGCTCTTAGAGCCGGCTCTTTGAAGTGAACGACGGGAGCCGGCTCTTTATTGGGAGCCGTGTTCCCCCCCCCCCCCTTTCTCTCACCCTCTCTCTCTCACTTTTTTTCTCTTCAAGCCGCATGTGATTGGTCAATATGTGTTTGTGCCTTGTGTTTGTGCTGAGGGGGGAGGGGCGGTAGTTACACTCACAGCAGCAGTAGCACATGAACAGAGCAGGAGGGAGAGAGAGCCAGGGAAGAGATGACATCGACACATTACAAAGGTATAGTAAAGAAAATGAGTGACACCAGGAAAAGAAGCAAAATCTGGAACCATTTTAATGTTATTGACAATACAAAGGCAGAATGTAGAGTCTGCCAGAAAATCCCTCAGCAGATGCAATACTGGAAGTGAGATCCTACATTGATGAGCCCCTTTGCCAGAGAAGTGCAGACCCACTGAGTTGGTGGGAGACCAAGGCTTCAATTTATCCACATCTTACCCAGGTGATGACATCGAGACTGTGCATTGTGGCAACATCAGTCCCCTCTGAGAGAATCTTCTCCAAAACAGGGCAGATAATTACTGAAAGAAGAAACCGGATCAGCTCCTCAAAGCTGAGGCACTTGATATTTCTAAATGCCAACCTTTACCTTAATTAAAGATCTGGGTGTTCGTTTTTTTTTTCTTTTTGTTTTACATATTTTAATTTATATTTTATTGTGTTGTGGTTTGCAGTGTTTGGTGTTGTTTCACTTTAAATTTGTTTAAAAGGAAAAAGCTGAAAATTTAAAGAGCTAAAAGTTGAATTGTAAATACAGTAGTTGGTTTTTGTATTTTATAATTTACTTTTTACATTTTATGTGGAGTGAATAAATAAAAGCATATTTATATAATAAACATATATAAATAAAAAACACGTGTTTTTTTACATTAGTAATTCATTTTGTGCATAATTTTATATTGTTGTTGATAATAAATTAAATAAATAAATGAAAGCAACAAAACAACCTGAAGAGCCACTTGGGAGCCGAAAGAGCCGGCTCTTTTTAGTGAGCCTAGCCGAAAGAGCCGGTTCTCTAAAAAGAGCCGGAATTCCCATCACTACTCGGTACCGTGGCTCTGAGAGAGATCCGTCGCTACCAGAAATCCACGGAGCTGCTCATCCGTAAGCTGCCCTTCCAGCGCCTGGTGAGGGAGATCGCTCAGGACTTCAAGACCGACCTGCGCTTCCAGAGCTCCGCCGTCATGGCTCTGCAGGAGGCCAGCGAGGCCTACCTGGTGGGTCTCTTTGTGGACACCACCCTGTGCGCCATCCACGCCAAGAGGGTCACCATCATGCCCAAAGACATCCAGCTGGCCCGCCCCATCCGCGAAGAGAGAGCTTAGACTTTCTGCTGCACATTCACCAACCACAATGCTCCGCACTGTGTGTCTATACATATATATATATATATATATATATATATATATATATATATATATATATATATATATATATATATATATTAATATGTACATATGTATACTAGCTGTTCTTGTTTTTTCTTGCCTTCTGATTGTTGCTATCCCTGTGCTGTTGCAATCCTGGAATTTCCCCATTGTGGGACTAATAAAGGCTTATCTTATCTTATCTTATCTTATCATTATTGTCTTTACTGTTATTATTGTCTTTCACCAAAGCTACATTTGTATGTTTGGTTTTTCCCTGGTCATCTTTTGTTTCTGGTTGGACTTTTATTTTGACAGCATTTGTTTACTTCCGTCTGAGCACAGCTTATCCCAATGTCAGTCATTATTGGTCAGGGCTGTGGCTCATTAGTCTCATTGTGTATTCCTTTTTATTGGGGTTCACCCCCTCATTCCCTTGTTGGGTCCTCGTCGTGATTATTGTCATCTTACTTCATCATCATTATTTCCTCTCGTTACTTTGTCACCTTTCGAAAATCTGTTGGAAAAATGCATTTTTGGTTACCATGGTGATGCTTTAGGTCACGTGAAATCGTATTGTGACGTAGGCGAGGTTCACACAAAGAAGAGGAGCAGATGGTTTCGACGAACAGGCTTTATTAAAACACACTACTGAGCAGATAGGAGGGGAGGTCATCCTCCCAGACCTCCGTTTCAATCATGGTTACACAACACATGATACATCTTGCCCTAATCCTGCCTATAAACACTGCTGTGTCATTATAACGCAGTTATAATGACACAGCAGTATAATAACTCAGTAATCACATTAAACACACACATCAAGTAACGTTCTCTGCTGGCAAAGCATGCTGGGACAATCCCTGCCCCCTTTAACACGGCCCTGACGTTACACTGCCCCCCCCCCCTTTCTGGACTGGTTTCTGTTCCCACAAAAATCAAAGTCCAACCCAGAAGTCCAACGCGAATCAGTCCAGGTGTCGGGGCGGCCTTCGATGCCGACGACCAGCACATCCAACAGCCTCAGCAGGACCACGCACAGTCCCTCCCCTGGCAGCGGGAGTCATATGCCCGCTGCGGCCGACTCCCACCGCTGCCAGGACCTCCCAGGCTGCCGCTGGCCTGTGTCCAGGCGTCCAGCCACTGCCGAGCCTGGGAAAAGAGCGGATCTCTGTCCTGCTCGCTCCGCTGCTGCTGCGCGCCCAGGGCCTCTGTGACATCACCGCCGGGGGGGGGGGGGGGGCATCTGCGGGAGGCGGCTTGTCCCCGTCCATGCCACCTCGCTCTAGTTTACCCTCGGCGAGGGGCCAGTTTGTCGTGGGGTGGGTGCGGGGCAGTACCGTGCGATGTACCCTGGCTCTCCACAGCGGAAGCCCCCTTTCCTCGCGTCGCCGCGGCCGTCTTCTCCGTGGACGCGCTGCCGTGGTCTGCCGTAACTCCTCCTCCTCCCCCTCGCTCTCAGCACAGCGGTTTCCTCCGGTGACCAGTCGTTGAGCACGGCAGCCAGCTCGACCTGGGCCAGGTGGTCATCCAACAGGGTCTCGCCGTTGTAGCTGGTAATTTTCACCCGCTGCTGGATGGATGGGACGGTCGCCTCCCCGTCGATCGCTGCTCCTGATTGCCGTGGAATCGCCAGCCCGTCCTGCCCTGAAAAGGGTGGAAAGCCGGGCTGGTTTGCTCTGCTCGGCCGGCTCTGCCTTGAAAAAGGCAGAAGGTGGGGTACGCTGGCCCGTCCATCCTGGGGAGCCACTCCGGGGGTTGGTGTCTCAGCTCTGCCGTCCGTTCCCAGCTGAGCGATGAACCGCTCCAGCTGCTGGATCTCTGCCCAGATCCTGGCTTCCATCTGCTTCCATATCCCACTTCTGACACCAGTGTGACGTAGGCGAGGTTCACATAAAGAAGAGGAGCAGATGGTTGCGACGAACAGGCTTTATTAACACATACCACTGAGCAGATACGAGGGGAGGTCATCCTCCCAGACCTCCGTTTCAATAATGGTTACACAACACATGATACATCTTGCCCTAATCCTGCCTATAAACACTGCTGGGTCATTATAACGCAGTTATAACGCAGTTATAATGACACAGCAGTATAATAACTCAGTAATCACATTAAATACACACACAAAGTAACGTTCTCTGCTGGCAAAGCATGCTGGGAAAATCCCTGCCCCCCTTAACACGCCCGACGTTACAATATGCTCTGATGTTAAAGCCTGTGCGGATGAGGAAATTGTTAATTTAAAGCTTTTTAAGTGTCATATTTTTATCACTGATTGAAAAAAGGAAGGTGGTTGAAGGTGGTAGAAGTGGTTCTGGTTTATTCAGCATTTTAAGATCGTGTGAAACATTTTCTGCTTTAAAAGACCAAATAATTGTGAGAGTGAATGTGAGCCCAGACTGACTGCAGGTGTGTTCTTGAGTTTTCATTGAGGAGACTGTTGTGTTGGGTTCTTTTACAAATAAAGACTGCTGCTTTGGGTGTTCACGGAGCCTCTTTATTCAGCGGCTGCAGCAACATTGGAGCTCTAACCCGGCAGTAATGTGTCTGCACATGCACGACTCAGGCAACATCTGGGCATGCTCTGCCCTCTAGTGGTAACACATATGTAATACTGTGGATTCCACCACAGGGAGCTCTTGGATTTGACATGATAGATTTAGTTCACTGACATGAGGCTGAAGACGTGGGGATATGGAGCCATTATTGAGCAAAACTATTTGTAAGCGTACGCACACTTCCACAAATGCGTGCACAGATCTACAAATGTGTGCACAGATTCATGAAAACTGGGACTTCTTCATGTAAATTTGATACTTTTTTGATTAATTTTATTGTTTTTTAATTTAAAACCGGGACTCTTTTCAATTAGTTTTATGAAGTTTTTCATGTAAATTTGGGGCTTTTTTTTCCAATTTTGTGAAGTTGTAGCTATGCTACATTTATGCATTTTTAGGAAAATTGTCTGGAATGCTAAGAGGTTATTCACTAGAATATGAGAATCTGTGAACCAATGTCATATCTTTAATATATCTGCTGTCTCTGTTTAAGGAACTGGCCTGCTAACTTGCTAAAATAATGTAATGACGTATGTGCTTGCCATGTTACAACACATCTTGAAACCTTAATGCCTCTGTAATTACAATTAATTACAGAGGCAGCTGCCAACACATACTCCCCCAATGAGCTCTCTAAAATATTACACTCACATCACGCAGGAATTCACAAAGGAGCGCAGTGTAGAACAGCTAAGACAACCACTACTGGCATCCTCGGTCCAAAGTCATCCATGAACACCACATTTAAGGAAAAGCATGCGTCTGCAGAACCAGAGGCAGCAGGTCCACCAGGACCACCTGTTACTGTGACTGCATTGTCAGTGTCTTGAAGTCTGGCAAGATCTGTGGAGATCTGTGGAAACCAAGTCCATAAATTTGACTTTACAGCAATATGGCAGTGCACCTAATTCATAGAAAAATATTGCTATATTACTATATTCATATGAATGTATACTTGTAAGTTTTTTTGTTGTTGTGAAATGTGCTACTTAGCTGCATTTTGTATTTAGTTTATATTCAGTTGAGATTAAAACATGTGCACAGTATGGGTTTGAAACTGTAATCACCATAATACATGAAGTAACTTTACATCTATTTCAACAATTTCCAGATATGTACATTCCTCACTGCATGTGCTGTTCACTGGTGGAGCTGCAGTTAGTCATGTGAATTATCATGAACTGCTTCTGGTGTTCACAGCATGGATGTAGGCGAGGCTAAAAACAAAAGTTTATGGGGGCCCATACATGTTTCTCAGAGCAGATGTACTTGAACATTTTAGATTGGAGGTCAAGAGTAGCGACACATGATTGCCGACCTTCCACCTGAAAAAACGCACAGCATAAAATCCCCATGAAATGAAAATGTCATTTTCCCTGCTTTATTCCAGTTTGGTGTATTACATGTCCATCGGTCTGCATATATTTCCTAGTTTGTTTGTTTTTTAAACCAGACTTCTCTCTTCCTGTGAAACATTTTAAAATACTGACAACTAATCCAACACTCAGGAGGGTTTACAAGATTATGACAAATTAAATCACTTCATTTTTTTATGGCCTTCCTCTTTAACTACTGCTGTAATTTGCCTGCTTTTAAATGATATAATCAAATTTTAATGTCATGTTATGTCTGCCTTCTATCTTGTGACTGGTTCTTTTTTTTGTTTCAGCAGGAAGTACATCAACACAGGGAAGTTAGATACTTTAGAAGATAAGATAAGATAAGATAAGATAAGCCTTTATTAGTCCCACAACGGGGAAATTCCAGGATTGCAACAGCACAGGGATAGCAACACTCAGAGCAACAATCAGAAGGCAAGAAAAAAAAAAAAAAAAAACAAGCAAGCAAGAGCAGCTAATATACATATGTACATATTACTATAAAATATATATATACACACACACACACACACAGACACACAGTGCAGAGCATTGTAGCTGGATGGAATAAATATATGAATATATGAACACACAGTGCAGAGCATTGTAGCTAGATGGAATAAATATGTAAATATATAAACACCCACAGTACGGAGCATTGCAGCTAGGTGGAATAAATATGCAAGTATATAAACACACACAGTGCGGAGCAATGTAGCTAGATGGAATAATATGTAGATATATAAAAACACAGTGCGGAGCATTGTAGCTAGATGGAATAAATATATAGATATATAAATATAAACACACCCAGTGCTGAGCATTGTAGCTAGATGGAATAAATATATAGATATATAAATATAAACACACCCAGTGCAGAGCATTGTAGCTAGATGGAATAAATATGTAAATATATAAACACACACAGTGCAGAGCATTGTTGCTAGGTGGGATGAAACAGCATAACCGTCTACTTAGTTATCCTACATGGTATGATTATGTGCCCATACATATTCTCACCCTCCATAGCGACCGGTATGTTCCTAGTTGTATGCCGGAGAGGACCATTGTGTAAGTCTATTGCATCTTTTGCATTCAAAAAAAACTATTAGTTTGTTACGTCTTTTTGCTATCTCTGCGAGCAGCCCTGCTTAGGTTGTACAGTCTGACAGCCGTTGGTAGGAAGGACCTACGAAACCTCTCGGTTGTGCACCTGGGATGATGTAGTCTGCTGCTAAATGAGCTCCTCAGTGCATCCAGTATGTCCTGCATAGGGTGGAACTCGGACTCCAGCAGAGATGACAGTTTAGCCACCGTCCTTCTCTCTCCTATCTCCTCCATCGGATCAAGGCGTTGCCCCAGGACAGAGCTAGCTTTCTTAATCAGTTTGTTCAGTCTCTTCCTATCGGCTGCAGTAATGCCACTGCCCCAGCAGACCACTCCAAAAGTGATGGCTGATGCCACCACCGTGTCATAGAATGACTTCAGCAGCGCCCCTTGTACACCAAAAGACCTGAGTCTCCTCAGCAGGAACAGCCTGCGCTGTCCCTTCTTGTAGAGTGCGTCAGTATTGTGTGACCAGTCTAGTTTATTGTTCAGATGAATACCCAGGTACTTGTAGGATGTCACCATCTCGATGTCTGTTCCCTGTATATTTACTGGTGCTGTGAGGGGCTGCCCATGCCTGCGGCAGTCCACCACCAGCTCCTTAGTTTTCCTCGCGTTGATCTGGAGGCAGTTCCGATGGCACCAGTCCACAAAGTCCTGGATAAGCCCTCTGTACTCAGCTTCATCTCCGCTGGAGATGAGACCAACGATCGCAGAGTCATCAGAGAACTTCTGTAGATGGCAATGTGTTGTGTTGTGTGAGAAGTCCGCAGTATAAAGAGTGAACAGGAAGGGAGCCAGCACCGTTCCCTGGGGGGCCCCCGTGCTACTGATGATCGTGTCGGAAACACAGTCCCGGGTTCTCACAAACTGAGGCCGGTTCGTGAGGTAGTCCAGGATCCATGATGACAGGTGCTGGTCCACCCCTGCGCGCAGCAGCTTGTCCTTCAGGATCATCGGTTGGATGGTGTTGAAAGCACTGGAGAAGTCAAAGAACATGATCCTCACCATATTCCCGGGCTTCTCCAGGTGGGACAGAGAACAGTGAAGGAGGAAGATCACCGCATCCTCCACCCCAATGCCATGCTGGTAGGCGAACTGGAGTGGATCCATCGCTGGTTCCACCAGGGGGCGGAGATGAGCAAGGAGCAGTCTCTCCAGGGTCTTCATCAAGTGGGACGTCAAGGCCACCGGTCTGAAGCTGTTCAGGTCTTTGGGGTGGGAAGTTTTTGGTACAGGTACCACACAAGATGTTTTCCACAGCTGTGGTACCCTCCCCAGTTTCAGGCTCATGTTGAAGATATACGTCACAATCCCACACAGCTGGTCTGCACAGGACTTGAGGAGCTTTGCGCTGATGCCGTCCGGTCCCGACGCCTTCCTCGCCTTGATCTTCCTCAGCTCCGTCCTCACCTGGGTCTTGGTCAGGGTCAGGATGGGGGGCTGTGTGTTGGGAGTGGGGGGGGTGTCGGTGGAGTGGGGAGTGGGTAGCAGGACTTGATTTCTTAGAGGCAGCAGTGGTTGTTGTGCAGACAGGGGGGAGGGCGGTTGGTCAAATCTATTGAAAAACAGATTCAGGTTGTTCGCCCACTCCCTGCCCCCCGTGGCCTGGGGGGAGGTATTCTGGAGCCCCGAGATGGTTTTGAGGTTTCTCCAGACCCCGCTGATGTCGCTCTGTTGCAGCTTGTCCTCCATCTTCTTCCTGAAGCTGTCCTTGCCTTCTCTGATCTTTCTCCTCAGCTCCCTCTGTACGGACTTCAGCATCTCCCTGTTCCCCGACCTGAAGATCCTCTTCTTCTCTCTCAGAAGTGTTTTTATCTCAGGGTTGATCCAGGGTTTGTTGTTTGAGTGACGCCGTATGGTCTTGGTGGGAACGGATTTGTCCACACAGAAGCTGAGGTAGCCCGTGAAGGTGTGAATGAGGCCATCGATGTCCTCACCATGTGGATCGCAGAGCTGCTTCCAGGCAGTGGCTTCAAAACAGTCCTTTAGAGTGTCCATTGTCTCCTCAGACCATAACTCCACAGTGTGCATGGCCGGAGGTTGTCTGTGCACTAGGGGTTTGTACACCGGTCGGAGATGAACCAAGTTGTGATCCGATCTCCCAAGTGGGGGGAGTTGTGATGAGGTGTACGCCTCCTTAGTGTTTGCGTAGAACAAATCCAGTGTTTTATTGTCTCTAGTGTGGCATGTGACATACTGGGTGAAAGTGGGCAGAATGGGAGACAGTGAAACGTGGTTGAAATCGCCTGAGATGAGGAGAAGAGCATCTGGGTGTTCTGTCTGCAGCCTGCTGGTTACTGAATGGATGACGTCACGCGCTGTCCCAGCGTTCGCCGTCGGATTTGCATAAACAACAATGCAGATCACGTGTGAGTGTTCTCTCGGGAGATATGTAGGCCTCATGCTAACAGCTAGCAACTCAATGTCTTTGCTGCAGTGTCGTTGTTTAACAGTGATATGTCCCGGTCTACACCAGTTGTTGTTAACATACATTATCACTCCACCGCCCCTAGTTTTGCCACTCTCTGGTGTTCGGTCAGCTCGTATCATGTGAAAACCCTCCAGCTCAATGTTAGCATCTGCTGCTAGTTCAGTTAGCCACGTCTCAGTAAACAAAAGGAGAGAGCACTCCCGGTAAGTGCTATCATAACGGGAGATAGCCGCTAGCTCATCTAACTTTCCCAGTATCGACCGTACATTTCCCATGACAACAGATGGAAGGGAGGGTCTGTACCTTATATTTTTTGTCCTCCGCCTTACTCCAGCCCGGCAGCCGCGGCGTTTTCGCCTCAGTTCTCTCGGTATGTCGAGTTTTTCCAGTGGGACCGGGTGGCGGTTAAATGCTAGCAGCTCTTCCCTGTTGTATCGTATCCTGCTATAAACAGTGGCTCCGTCCACCGGCTCAGGAGACATTTGGGACGATCTGTGTGTCCGTGATATAAGTGGGGTGAAAAAAAAAAGTGATCAAAAGAGAGAGGAAGGGAAAAAAAACTCTGAATCGAGCCGCTGTTGCAAAAGGCAGCCGACTGGTGTGGCGCCGAGAGGAGAAAGTTCTGTTTCCCAGTTACGTTGCTAGTAGCATTTTACAACCAAGTTACGTGCCGCATGAACTCTGTAAAGGTGACATTTTACCAACCGTCATTACTATTATTGTCCGTGTTATCACTTCTATCTATAAAGACAGGCAAGATGACCCAAGAATCAAACTCCAAAACACGAACTTGGACTTACTGCAGGCGATGGACGCTCCATCTTCTAAACTGCATGGCAAGAGAAAGAAAAAAACACTGCCACTGGTGCCGCCACTGTCTGGCAGTGTTCAGGGTATGCATATGATGTCACCAAACCAAACTTATGTCAGTTAAAAAACAATGAGTGGCAAAAATGAGTGGCAGCATTAGGGTGTATGCAGTAAAACATAAAAAATACATACAATATTCAGTCTCAGCAGTACACAGAGTACCTGCTTATATTGTGAAGAGCTAATCTTATCAGTCTATCTGGATTATTTGGCAAAAAATTAAATAAAGGCCCTGAATCAGTCGTTCACTTACCATGTGCTCCTTGGTTTTTACTCACACATAACTACAGTCAAGTAAATGGTGTGGTATTAACATCTACTGTGTATTGCTGTGACTAAATATTTTGTGTGATTTTTGTTTTGCTGCAGACAAAATAAAGCTGTCACATGTGATTACCACTCAGTGCTGTGTTGCTGTGGTAACTGTCCTATAACTGCCAAGAATTTTGTGCCAATGCATCCGCTCTATAGACAGAGTGCTACTGCCGACTAGTGGTAAAGGATAGCAATAGCTCCTGAGCACAGTTAAGGCAGAAAGGAACGAAGCCTTGCAGGCAGCCTGTCAGCCTGAGTTCAGGGTAACAAAAACCCAGCTTACTGGCATTTGTAGATCTGTCTACACATTTGTGGATCCAGACACAAGCCAGAACTGTTGCAAAAGTCACATGTACTTTGACAGCCAACTGAGACACAGCTGTGGTCTTTTCAAGCTGTTTTTAACTAAGTACATGTAACGGATGCCAACTAGTACTGTTCGGCGTAGAACGTTAGTAAACCTCCCTCCCAAAGCCTCATACAGTATCGGTAGCGCTGAGCTATCGGTCGGACCTTTAGCTCAGCGCGATCGTGCTGTGTCTCCCATGCTCGAACTGTGTAGTTGACTGAGAGGTCGCGGGTTCGTGTCCCGTGTGGGGCGAACTGTGCAGGATGATCTCTGTCACAATGGTGCCGTGAACCCGGCATGGGAGTGAGGTTTAAGGGGGAGAGTGTAACGGATGCCAACTAGTACTGTTCGGCGTAGAACGTTAGTAAACCTCCCTCCCAAAGCCTCATACAGTATCGGTAGCGCTGAGCTATCGGTCGGACCTTTAGCTCAGCGCGATCGTGCTGTGTCTCCCATGCTCGAACTGTGTAGTTGACTGAGAGGTCGCGGGTTCGTGTCCCGTGTTGGGCGAACTGCGCAGGATGATCTCTGTCACATACACAAATACAAATTCTTTTTACACATTTCTTGATCTTTTAACATATTTGTGAATCTGTGCACACATTTGCAATTTTTTTTTTACATATTTGTGGATCAGTGCACACATTTGTGGAACTGTGCAAACATTTTTGGAACTATGTATGCATTTGTAGTTCTGTGTTGGCATTCGTAGATCTGTGCACACATTTGTGGAACTTTGCAAGCTTTTGTAGATCAGTGAAACTTTTTTAATCATAAATTTGCAAAATTTAGCAAAAAGTTGTACAGACTTTTTCCTTTGAGCAAACTTTGAAACATCTTTTCATACTCCAACGTTCTTTTTATGATGTACACATGACCCATTCACCACACTGCTGGAATGGCTAAACGCCAGCTTCCAGGCTGAGGACATGATGCCAGCACTAATGGAGGAAAGAGAGCCAGTGCTGATGGGAGACTCAGGTCCACTCCTGAAAGAACTCCAGGAATGGCTGGAATTGTTAGAAAACTCTGGCGTCCTTCATCATCACGCCTCTTAAATCCAACCAAGGTCTGGTGGAGCTGTGACTGTCGGAGGTTTTCCTGGAGAGTTCCAGTTTCCTCCTTAAAAAAAAAAATGTCAGGTGAATCTCAATAAATCAGAACGTCATCAAAAAGTTCATTTGTTTGAGTAATTCAATTAAAAAAATTAAACTTGTCTTATATAGATTCATTACACACAGAGTGACACATTTCAAGTGTTTACTTCTTTTAATTTTGATGGTTATGGCTTACAGCTAATGAAAACCCCAAATTCTGTTTCTCAAAAAATAGAATTTTACATAAAATTAATTTTATTTTTTTTTTAATAGAAATGATGGCCGACTGAAAAGTATGTCCATGTACACCCTCAATACTTGGTCAGGGCTCCTTTTGGATTAATTACTGTATCAATGTGGCGTAGCATGGAGGTGATCAGCCTGTGTTACTGCTGAGGTGTTATGAAGATCCAGGTTGCTTCGATAGTGACCTTCAGCTCATCTGCATTGTTGGGTCTGGTGTCTCATCTTCCTCTTGACAATCCTCCATACGATTCTTTATGGGGTTTAGGTCAGGAGAGTTTGCTGGCCAATCAAACACAGTGATGCCATGGTCATTAAACCAGGTTTTCATACTTTTGGCAGTGGGGGGGTGCCAAGTCCTGCTGGAAAACGAAATCAGCTTCTTCATAAAGCTTGTCAACAGCGGGAAGCATGAAGTGCTCTAAAATTTCCTGGTAGACGACTGCGCTGACTTTGGTCTTGATAAAACACAGTGGACCAACACCAGCAGATGACATGGTTCCTCAAATCATCACTGACTGTGGAAACTTCACACTAAACCTCAAGCAGCTTAGATTCTGTGTCTCTCCGCTCTTTCTCCAGACTCTGGGACTTTGATTTCCAAATGAAATGCAAAATTTACTTTTATCTGAACAGAGGTCATGGAGAAGCTGATTTCATTTTCCAGCAGGACTTGGCACCCCCCCCCCCCCACACTGCCAAAAGTATCAAAACCTGGTTTAAGGACCATGGCATCACTGTGTTTGATTGGCCAGCAAACTCTCCTGACCTAAACCCCATAAAGAATCTATGGCGGATTGTCAAGAGGAAGATGAGACACCAGACCCAACAATGCAGACGAGCTGAAGGTCACGATCAAAGCAACCTGGACCTTCATAACACCTCAGCAGTAACACAGGCTGATCACCTCCATGCCACGCCACACTGATACAGTAATTAATCCAAAAGGAGACCTGACCAAGTATTGAATGTGTACATGGACATACTTTTCAGTCAGCCATCATTTCTATTAAAAAAATAAAATAAAATTAATTCTATGTAAAATTCTATTTTTTGAGAAACAGAATTTGGGGTTTTCATTAACTGTAAGCCATAATCATCTAAATTAAAAGAAATAAACACTTGAAATGTGTCACTCTGTGTGTAATGAATCTATATAAGAA
The DNA here is from genome assembly GCA_020510985.1 of Pholidichthys leucotaenia. Lineage (NCBI taxonomy): Eukaryota > Metazoa > Chordata > Actinopteri > Cichliformes > Pholidichthyidae > Pholidichthys > Pholidichthys leucotaenia. The sequence continues at coordinate 293,311,489 of CM035839.1, read as the reverse complement.
GTTTAATTTTTTTAATTGAATTACTCAAACAAATGAACTTTTTGATGACATTCTGATTTATTGAGATTCACCTGACATTTTTTTAAGGAGGAAACTGGAACTCTCCAGGAAAACCTCCGACAGTCACAGCTCCACCAGACCTTGGTTGGATTTAAGAGGCGTGATGATGAAGGACGTCAGAGTTTTCTAACAATTCCAGCCATTCCTGGAGTTCTTTCAGGAGTGGACCTGAGTCTCCCATCAGGACTGGCTCTCTTTCCTCCATTAGTGTTGGCATCATGTCCTCAGCCTGGAAGCTGGCGTTTAGCCATTCCAGCAGTTCGTCTCCAGCTGCGCTATTCCACAGCGGGTCTGTGCTTCCCATCAGGACTGGCTCTCTTTCCTCCATTTGGGTTGATCTCATGTCCTCAGCCTGGCAGCTGATGGGTGCTGCTGGGACCTGTAAAAGGAGTCCTGAAGAATCTGACAAGTTGACTGTGGGTGCAGTGAATCACTGTTCATCTCCAGCTGCGCTATTCCAAAGTGGGTCTGTGCTTCCCATCAGGACTGGAAAACTTTCTGCTGCTTTGAAGGTCCCAATGAGCACAGTGGCCTCCATCATCCGTAAATGGAAGAAGATCAGAACCACCAGGACTCTTCCTAGAGCTGGCTGGCCGTCGAAACTGAGTGATCGGGGGAGAAGGGCCTTAGTCAGGGAGGTGACCAAGAACCTGATGGTCACTTCGTCAGAGCTGCAGCGTTCCTCTGTGGACAGAGGAGAACCTTCCAGAAGGACAACCACCTCTGCAGCAATCCATATGGAAAAGAAATAGAAAAAACTTATATTTACTACTGGAAATGATGGAATTTCTTATATTTTATATGTATTGTCTATCATATTAGGCTAAAACGATTTGCTCTTGAAAGTGGCCACTTTTGCATTCTTTTCATACAAAATAGTTAAAGAATTAAATATGAAACAAGTAAAGCTAAAATATGTGGTGTATAGACAAAGTACAAGACAAATTACATTTTCCACATATACTGTATTTCATATAGTCTTTGTATTTTTTAACTATATGCATGTTTTAAAGGCATATCCTTCACATATATGAAAGTACAACAACGATCATTCCAAATTTATTCCAGTTAGAATCATGGAAGTCTGTACATGCAATCTTTCACTAACATAATACTGTTACTCAAATGTTTAATAAATTTTATTACCAACGTACAGTTATTCCAGTGAAATATTGCTCGTATTCAGAGCTCTGTAGGCAGGTATTACAGATTTGTCAGCTCTACCCACAGAGTTAACTACGCCAGAGAATTTTTACATTGTAGCAATTGCAAAAATTTCTTCAGAACATTAAAGTATCAACATGGGCAAAACTAGAGACGGGTAAAACCTGCCCACCTACAACAATTTCTCTCCAGTGGGTAAAACTTGACTATAAATCAATAAGTCAGAACAAACAACTTCCTTCCAGGTGGAGAATGGTGGTGGTGTTGCATCAGCACTCCTCTAGTTTTTCTGATATACCCAAAGTTTAGAATGCTTTTAACCTCATATGATTCAATACCCAGACGCTGTATGCAATTTTGACTGTCAACCAAGAATGACATGTCCAGATGTTGTTGCTGTTAACATCTGTCTAAATGCTAAAGATCCAGAGACACAAATGAATGCTCTTATAGAGTCGTTTGGCAAGCAGAATTTAAAAATCAAGTGCTAATCTAACCAAATAATGGAAAATGAGTCATTTTTTAATACTTTAATGTTTGCTATTTACATTCAGACGTCATCAAAAGCCTCAACAATAAAGCAGGATAGTAAAGCCAAATGCCAAACTCCTGTTTGTTTGGTGCTTCTGCTTGTCTCCAGTTCTGCAGTCAAAGCCAAACTGTTGCCTATGAAACCAACTGACTGGGCTGCTTTAAAAAAGCCAGACACAGTTTCAGCAGAATCACATGGGGGTTTTTAGTTAACCAACATTTGTCACTGCCTAAAAACAAGGATTTCTACTGAGTTACCCACCTGGAAGTAGAAACAATGTTTGTTTACAATAATGTGATTTGTTGCATTGTAAATACATAAAAACAAGCCATTTAAGAACAATTTATCAAGGTGTTATGGAGACATTTTTACTTTTGGCACGGAGCTCTGATCTTGGCACTGATTGTGGTTCCAGTGGTGGACAGCTGGGTCCCAGGCCACCTCTCAAGAGTTACCCCTACATATCAACAGTCACACACACGCACACAAAAGAAAAAGGAAAAAAGGAAGAACTTAGTACACCAAGGAATCTGAAGGAAACAAAAAATAATAAAAGAAAGAAGGGTCATCATATCCAGTGTGAAAAAATTAGGACACCCTGTATAAGCCTGTTTTTTGTTTTTTTTTTAACATATTTGGACATATGGCTATTTAACCCTTTAAATGACAGGTTTTGTCATGATGCCACCACGGTTTTATTTTGAACAAAAACAGAAAAAAGTTTTAATATACTTCATTTAAAGTAATTTTTTGGTGTTGAATTATTGCAGCCTGGTGGTTAGCAGCAAGGAGGGTTCTGACAGTGCCAAGAGCAGGTGTTTTTCTCCATTTTCTAAATATGGTTAAAAGGCGCCATCTGCTGGAGAGTAGTAAAAACGATCAATTCCAGCCCAGATTGGCACAATTGCTGGGTATTGCGTCAGACGAAAATTCAATATCGCTAATTCATATCTCAAATTGTTGTCTGAGACGAGCTAAGTCGAACCGCACATGTTTTGGTGTCAACGAATCTCGCATAAGGTGACAATGCGCTCTTGAAGTATGCTGTCGTGGAGAGCTGGCTGACCCAGCCAAGCGATCAGCGGCTAAGATGGCCACTGACTGTGTGACGTCAGTTCAGGAAGACACACGCACACGGTCGGCGGCCAGTGCTGTGTTTTGCTTTATGCAACACTTGATGTTTACGTTTTAAAATCGGCGATTACGGATATTTCTCGGAATACTTGTGGATTACAAGTAGATTATTAAGATTAGGATTTCAGGAATCGAATTAATATGGTTTGGCGTTGTGTTGTCTACGGGTGCGATGGTAAAAAAAGCAGTGGAACAGTTAGACACCTACTCGGCCGCTTTCAATACACAAGGACTCGGTTTGAACACGTTGTATCGTTCTCCCCTGTGAGGTAAAACGCTCCTCTCCGGTCCGTGGTTAACGACAAGAAGCCGCTTCTTGCAGGATTACTAAGAAAGGTGGAAACAATTACTCCAAAAATCTTATTCCGTCCCCGAAGCGGATGATGCTGCCAGCGACGTGTGCCTAAAGAAGAAAAAAAAAAGTCGGCTTCTCAACTCGTTCGCCCAGGTAAGACTGCATAATAGGAGCTGATTTTTCCACGTTTTGGCTCAGTTTTGGGGTGGTGGTGGTGGTTTCGGGTCCGCATACGGCTCCCTGACCATGTGTGTGTCCACCTTTACTGCCCCACGAAGATGGGGAACGGTCGGGTGGGCTTGTGTACTCAGGGAGAGAATTTCTTGACCATGGAAGGCGTGCATTTCGTGTCTAATGTGGACACGTCCTCCTCACCTATTATTTTTTGCACGGCGAGCGGAGGTTCCGCAAAGATGTGCAGACCTTATTGTTTTTAAAACCCCCCCCCCCCAGCTCTGTGTGGACGTCGGTTAAAAGAAAATAGGAAGTGCGTTTATAAGAGTGTGTGCTTGTGGAGTTGGGGGGGGGGGGCACTGTTTGCTCCCAAATCCCCTCATACTCCATTACTCCGATTGAGTGAGTTTTGCAGCCAAAGTAGTGTCATAGAAGACGTCATTTCTGTGTAATGGTCAGCGGTGCTTCAGCTGTTTTAGCCAGCAGTCACACATTCGCTGCATCACAATATCACTGACCTTTCGCTTTCGTTTATTTCTTTAGATTTCTGCAAAGGAGCCTTGGGATAAACTTACATTACAGAGGATCAGGGTTTTCCTAACCGCCCCCCCCCACCACCACCAGAGGGATGCACTAATGGTTTAAAAAAAAAAAAAAAAAAAAAGATCAAACAATTGTGCATCTGAATGCTCTCCTTCTGCCATTTTCTTTGTATTCCTGGGCTGACGTCACTAATGCCCGCACCTATCGAGAGATGGCGGTACTGCAGCCTCACTAAGTGAAGGCTGGGCTATGACCAAATAAGGTCATTTATGGAGGCTGGTGACGCATATTAAATCACGGGAATGGGCAGAATGGAATATTTTCATACAATCAGTTGATTGGTTCAATAAAAAAATGTCACCGTCCGAGGCCTTTAATGGCATTGAGATGAAAAATTCCAGTTTGAATGGGCTTCAGTGGCACATTTTTTGTGCTTAACAGTATGAGTGTTACAACTGCTTTTGTGGGAAATTTAACAGGAAAAAATAAGATCAAATACAAAATCTCCAAAATCCATGACATAGTATGTCCGCGTCAACCTCAGTGCCTGATGTATCAGTCAAGGTGAGCACGCCTTCAGCTCCAAGTTTAGCCTGCAGACCAAACTTGTCTGATACTGAGAGAAATCAAAAGCAATTGCATTAAGCTGCCACAATTGTCCATTTAGAAATGTAGACATGTGTATGATCATTTGAGTGATTTTCTTCTTTTAAAATATATGGATACCAACCTTCCTGAAGAAACGTCATGAAATCAAAGTTGTCATCACTTTGTGGAACCTTCATGTATTTCTGGACTCCGCCATATTCCACCTTTACCAGCATTTCCTGTGTACATATAATTACATTAACAACATTACCATGGTGATCTATGTATCTGGTTAAATATATAAAAGTATTAAGTCAGTCTAACAAATATTACATAACTTAAACCAGTGTCTTACCACAAAATTTGTAAGCAGACATTAATAGATCAGCCAATTTGAACAAAAGCCAAACAAGTTCTTCATTATAGAGGGCGCCTAAAAGATGTCACACTAAATAAAATATAATTCATATCGACAAGCCTGTATGTCGTCAGTGCAAAAACACACGACCAACATGTCAGCAGGAATTTAGAGACAAAACATTGTATACTTTGAACCAAAATTACACTTCAAATATTGTGAACAGCTTGCAAGCATCGACAGTACCTGAATCTTCTGCAGGGACCTGCTGGAACATGGAGAAAAAACTGTTCAGTTGTTCAACGTGTTTAATGATGAGATTAGCAGACACACACATTATCTCAGTGTAATGTGGCCATTTTCCCAAGGTTAACTCAGCCAGAAACACAGGGCGATATTGCCGCGGTTCACAGGCCAGAGACAGTCATGACTATCGTGTCTTTTGCTGCACCTTACTAAAAGCCAGAGGAACGTCCTCACTGCAAAATACTGGCCAATTTTTGCCATTTACTAATGAATGTAAGCGATGTTTCCCCACATTGGGAACGTCATAATATAAAACAGCCCTTTTAGCACCGAGTCATTGTGCTCACTTACTTTAGTCTTCGGCTAGCTAGCTAACGTTAGCATTGGTGTTAGCTAGTCAGCAAACTTCTGCTAGCATCTTGACCGCAAAACTAAAATTAAAATGAACAAATTGAAATCCTCCACATGAAAATTTTCTTAAAAATCACCATTACAAATACAGGGTTTTTCTTCCACCAAATGAAGAATTTTGGCGACCTGAAATGTATGGATTAACGTTGAATTTGTGGCGGGTGAAGGTAGTTACCGGTGACGGCGCAGCTGCAGTCAGGTTTTAGTGTGCAGAAGAGGAGGCGGGGCTACGTCAGTTGACTCCGTTACAGCGACGTTTACAGTTGAGAGATTCAGGTTAATATTACAACAATGACTCTGATTTTAACTGACTTTTCATGACAGCCGGTTTTGACGCCAACTATTTGTCAACTCAGAGTTAAATAGAGAGGATTTGACTCTATCCAGATTAGGATTAACTCTACTTTTGCTTAAATTTCATCAACACCAAAAATTTCACTCTTGAATTTGCTGTTCTTTAATGGCGTCATACGACGTCACAGTTGAAGTGCGTCACAGGTTTCTATAGAACCTGTAATGTTGGTAGCAACACATTTTTGGCTCACTTCACTTTTGGCTGTCTGATGAGAAGGTTCTGTCAGTTCCTTCTGACATTTCTGGTCTCACTTTCAAACAGAACACCTGGTTTTCAGAGCCTGATGTGAATATTTTTTTTCAGCGCATTTCTTCTTTAAACTTTGAGAAGAATGGATAAGGATTTGGTAGTGATCCCCTATGAAGTTTTGCAGACTTTCTCTATTGTTGGAGAATTTAATGGGACCCCGATTTACGCCAGAGTTCCTTCTTCACTCGGCACCTCTGTTTCACCTCAGATGAACCCTCAGGTAATTTTTTTTTCTTATTGTCATTCTAATCCTCTTCAGTCTTGGTAGCTCATAGACCTTTTACTGATTTTCACTTCTCAGGAAGAAAATGGCTACATAAAGAAGCCGCCAAATTCCTTCATGATCTTTGTGAGGGAGCAGAGGCCGCTGCTGAAGGCTGAATATAATTATAAATTCAGTTCAACCTTGAACGTCATCCTGGGAGAGAGATGGAGGTCACTGTCCAGGGAGCAGAAAGACAGGTATTTCCAGCTAGCCAAGAAGGAACAACGGCTCCACGAAGAGAAATACCCAAACTGGTCACCCAGCCAGAACCATGGCAAGAAGAGGAAGAGGAATAGAAAAGATGGCCCCAGGGCTGAATCCACTTCCTCCAGCCATGAAGAGGAGACATCCCAGGCCAAGAGGAGAAAGAGAAAATCGCCACACATGGTCTCAGAAGCACCCATCAGCTGCCAGGTTGACGACAGAGTCCCAGCCGGAAAACCACTGGAATGGCTAGCAAGCAATGACCTCCATTATCGTGCCTCTGTTCCACACACCGCACCCATCAGCTTCCAGGCTGAGGACATGATGCCAACACTAATGGAGGAAAGAGAGCCAGTCCTGATGGGAGACTCAGGTCCACTCCTGAAAGAACTCCAGGAATGGCTGGAATTGTTAGAAAACTCTGGCGTCCTTCATCATCACGCCTCTTAAATCCAACCAAGGTCTGGTGGAGCTGTGACTGTCGGAGGTTTTCCTGGAGAGTTCCAGTTTCCTCCTTAAAAAAAATGTCAGGTGAATCTCAATAAATCAGAATGTCATCAAAAAGTTCATTTGTTTGAGTAATGCAATTAAAAAAATGAAACTCGTGTTATATAGATTCATTACACACAGAGTGACACATTTCAAGTGTTTATTTCTTTTAATTTAGATGGTTATGGCTTACAGCTAATGAAAACCCCAAATTCTGTTTCTCAAAAAGTCAAATATTACATAAGCTCAATTAAAAAAGTGAATTTGAGACATAGATAGATGGATTTTGGCCAACTTGGCACACATTTATAAGAAAGCATCTGAAAATTTACAGAAAAAAATTATGAGGAAAAACTACAAATTTTTGAGAAAAATGTAAACCTACGAGAAAAAAGTTGCAATTTTACAGCAAAAATGTTACAAATTTACAAGAAAAGTTGAAACTTCACTGGAGAAAAGTTGAAAATTTATGAGAAAAAAATTAAAATCTATAAGAAAAATGTTGGCAAATTCACAGAAAAAAAGTTTCAGTCATGAGATAAAAGTTGAAAATTATTTTTAAAAAAAAGGCTGAAAAATTACTGGAAAAATGTTGCAAATTTATGAGAAAACGTTAAAAATTTCAGAAATATTACAAATCATATTATAATGCAATGATTCTTTCTGTGTGTGCGTGTGTGATTCTGTGTGTTCCTCACATATCTCTCGAAACGTTTGTCAGACTGACCTCAGATTTGATACGTGCTTTGCTGAGGTGATGAGGGTGTTCATCCCTGAATTTCAGCCTCCCTGGATGGGTAGAAGTTTAGGAGGGGAAATCTTTAATCAACGTCCATAGGGGAGCTATGCAGTTTGCTCAGGGACACACAGCTGTGTGTCTGTGATGTCATAAAGAGATCAAAGAACTCTTGATGACATCACAGACCCATGATGTGCTGATATGAAGTCCTTGAATTCCGGTCACATGACCATATAAGGAGTTGTTCAGAACTCATATAAGGAGCTTCTTCTTCTTCTTCTTTTAGATTTGATTGGCTGTTGGCAACCAGCTTACTGTTATGACCCAAGCACTAATGTTATTTGCGCTCGGGCTATTCCTGTCAGGTCTTGACAGCGGCGTTATTATTCCGGCTCTCCGAGCTCTTATTGTGACAGCGCTCGGGGAGGCTTCCGCTCAGCTGTCAAGACCTGAACAGCTGTTCTACATTTGCGGTCGTTAGCGGCCGGCTTCTCAAGCCGACGCTAGCGGCTGCATCCTTGCAGCAGTGTCCGTCGCTGATCGTTGGAGCGATCGTGCTATATGGGTTATTCTACATTGCCCGTCTGTGGTGTGACCGTCTTATCCCGTGGACCCGTGAGTGAGCTTGTTAGCCTTACGCCTCCCTGTGTGTAGACTTGCTTGTGTCATAGCCTCAGCGGCTTGTATTATTGTGATTTCACCGTAAATAAAGACTCTTAACACAACTCTCTGGTGACGGTGTGGCGTCTTATGGTGGCTCGCGAGGGCCACCGCATGACAGTACACTGCTGCCAAAAACAGCGTTTTTACGGTGACGCCAACCCGAGACGCCTTTCGCCAGTGAGGTTGTGTTAATTGGCCATTGCTCTTTTTTCTTGTCTGGGTACGGTGTGCTGGAGGAATGCCGTCGCGGAGGGGCCGCGCTCGGAGTCCGAGCCACGAGCTGGCAGACGTCCTGGAATATGTGGATGAGACGCTCATCTCTGCTTCCCTCCTCGATTACGACCGCAGCGTACTCTGGTACCTGGACTGTGCTGAGGACTCGCTCAATCATCTTTCTCCCCGCTACGCCGACCACCCAGAAGTCGTCGCGAGGAGGGATGACATCGCCGCGCAACGCGAGATACTCCGTATGGTGGAGGAGGAATACGGCAAGAAGCAGAGGAGGAGGTGTTCACGCTCCTCGCTTTGGGATCCCGTTCCTGTCCTCGATCCACTCCAGGAGTTCGCACCACCCAGGGGTCGTCATAGACGTCGGCGCCGCAGCCAAGGGCAGTCCCAGCAAGCTCCTGTTCCGGGCCGCCGGAGTGACCCAATCAACCAGCCAGCTGCTGTGTGTGACAGGAATCCTGCTTCGGCGAGCCCCATCCATGGGTCCTTGAGAGCGGCTCCCCTTTGTCCTCCTGGGGGGCCCTCTGTTACAATCCAGCGGGAGAAGGAAGGAGCAATGCCCCCTACAGCTGGCACCACCCTCCCTCCGGGAGACAGGCAAGTTCATGTTCACTCCCCTACTGATAATAGTGATCTGTCTTGTCTGACTCCTGGGGGTGGAGTTTGGGGTTTGCAGCCCCCCGAGCTCCCACCACCAGCTGTAGTCATCTTTACTGAACCTGCTGCCTCTGTGTTTTCTTCGGCTGAGCGGTCCTCGGCGTTAGGTCTACGTCGTCGAACGAGGAGGAGGCCTGCGGCTCAGGGAATAATCCCGGCCCCGCAGCCACGTTTTGGACAGAGGAGAAGAGCGGACTGCGGTGTGGAGCCTGAGCCGACGAGGAGGCATCCCCGGGTCTCCACGGAGGAGCAGCCCGAGCCAGCGGGTCGAGGGTCCCCTGCCGCCACGCTGTGCGGGTTATCGTGTGGACATCAGCGCGAGAGGATCCAGCTGCAGAGACCATCATGCCGGCTGCGGAGCCCGACGCAGCTGAGTGGGAGCCCGACGATGAGCTTCTACCCAAACCTGGATCGACGGAGTCCTGGACAGCTCCAGAGCCCGAGTGCAGGCAAGTGCTCTTCTTTGTTTTCCTTTGTGGTGTGTTAGAGTATTTTTGCCTGCCTCGCGGGGAGGCGAGCGAGGGGCAGCCGTCTGCTGCGCCCGAACTCGTCTCTTCACAGTGTCGCCGGCTTGAAATCTTTCGAGGTCGCGGTGCAGGAGGTCCCAAGTTCGGAGGTGGAGGTTGTCGCCAATGCAGTGCCGACCCAGTCGGGGTCCGACAAGGCCCAGTCGGGGTCCAACACGGGGGCAGCTGTGACCCAGCGGGGGTCCGACGTGGGTGCAGCTGTGACCCAATTGGGGTCCGACGAGGTCCAGTGGGGGTTCGACGCAGGTGCTGCTGTGACCCAGTGGGGGTCCGACGCGGGTGCAGCGGTGACCCAATCGGGGTCTGACGAGACCCAGCGGGGTTCCAACGCAGGTGCAGCTGTGACCCAATCGGGGTCCAACGAGGTCTAGTGGGGGTCCAACGAGGTCTAGTGGGGGTCCGACGAGGTCCAGTGGGGGTCCGACACAGGTGCTGCTGTGACCCAATCGGGGTCCGACGCAAGTGCACCTGTGACCCAATCAGGATCCGATGCAGGTGGAGCTTCAACAGTCGCATCGGTGTGGATCGAGGTCGGTGGAGGAGCCGCAGACCCTTCGCCGCCTGATGTGATGTGGGCTCATCATCACGATTATTCCCCTCTCAGGAGCCACCAGCTGGGGTTGTCAGTGCTGGGAGCCGTTGGAGGTTTTCTTCCTGCAGGCTGGCGCTCCCATGTAGTTCGTGTATCGGGGAGGCCGCTGCATGCTGTTTCTCCATGGTTCTGGTGGCTGAGGGATGTGGGTCGGCCACCCAAGGAGCTGTTTTGCCTGTTCGGCGCCTTGGGCCAGTCACCCGATGAACTGTGTTTGTTACTGGGTGGCCTGGTACAGCCGCCGGAGGACTTGACTCTCGGGGCCTGGGACTGGGTCAGGCCGCCCGACCATGTACTGTTTCCCGTGACCACCCGTCGGCCATCGGACGCAGGGAGACCGCCGGAACTTTGCCTGGGGCGTTTGGTCTCTGCCTGCCATCGTCTGTTTGAACTGTATGGTGTGAGGGTCATTTGGAACAATAAGATTGCCACATGTGTATATTGATGAAACAAGAGGACTATCTGATCCATTAAATGTAATGCTGTGTTTGTGCAGGACAGCCACTGTTCACAGCAGGCACATGTGTATATAGAATGGTCTTGTAAATAATGATGATGTGTTGATGGTCTTTATTCAACACGTTCCAATGGTAACGTGCGTGTGCGTGCTGTACAGTACATATTAAGTTTGTCTGACTAAACTCAGCCATTTAAGACGTATTTGTTATCACAACAACCTTTTCCACCTCTTTCTTCGTTACTGCGGTTGTCACGTTGCTTTTGCCTTTGTGTTATGCAAAATTTAACACTACATTGGAATCAAATACCAGTGGCTTGATAAATAGTATGTTACTTTGTGGGTTTTCATAGGCACTCGTGTTCGAGGTGTTCGAGGATGATGGTTTTTGGAGGGGGGGTTAAACGGTACTTTTGTGAAGAATGCGGCAGAGGTTTCATGCACTTGGGTACTTAGAAGCATAAACTGATCCATTGTGGCATTTAGGGGTTTGTGTGTGAACTGCGTGGAAGGACCTTCACTCAGATGAGTTCCTTATGACCACATGAAATCATGTATACTGGAGTTAAACAGTTTGTCTGTGGTCACTGTGGGAAAACCTTCTGTGTCTGGTAAATTATCCTCTGTGTGGTTTGTGCCCGTGTATTGTAACTCTTGCCCTATTTGTTTCGTTGTTTTCTGTGGGAATGTGATGGGTATGTCAAGGGATGTGTTGTTTTTTTTTTTTTTTCTGGGGCCTTGTTGGTGTTTGTTTCGCTCCCTCCTTGCCTGTTCCTCCATTCACTCGCCCTGTGGGTGGGGGTGGGGGTGGGGCTAGGTGTTACAGGGCGTTCAGAACCCGCCTTTGAGGGAGGGGTACTGTTATGACCCGAACACTAATGTTATTTGCGCTCGGGCTATTCCTGTCAGGTCTTGACAGCGGCGTTATTATTCCGGCTCTCCGAGCTCTTATTGTGACAGTGCTCGGGGAGGCTTCCGCTCAGCTGTCAAGACCTGAACAGCTGTTCTGCATTTGCGGTCGTTAGCGGCCGGCTTCTTAAGCCGACGCTAGCAGCTGCATCCTTGCAGCAGTGTCCGTCGCTGATTGTCGGAGCGATCGTACTATATGGGTTATTCTACATTGCCCGTCTGTGGTGTGACCGTCTTATCCTGTGGACCCGTGAGTGAGCTTGTTAGCCTTACGCCTCCCTGTGTGTAGACTTGCTTGTGTCATAGCCTCAGCGGCTTGTATGATTGTGATTTTCACCGTGAATAAAGACACTAACACAACTCTCTGGTGACGGTGTGGCGTCTTATGGTGGCTCGCGAGGGCCACCGCATGACACTTACAGGTGCATTACTGCCACTGGCAAGATTATAATCACTCTATATTTTTGTATAAGGAGTTCTGAACAACTCCTAATGTGTGAAAAAATTATCAGCCCTTGGACTGCGTCCGAGATTGGGCCCAAATCTTTAACATTTTATCCCACTGGAGGATAACAACTAGAACTGAACAACTCCTTATATGGTCATGTGACCAGACACTGCACAATTTTTTGACAAAAATGAAAACCTTTGAGAAAAAAGTTGCAAATTTACAATAAAAACACTGCAAATTTATGAAAAAAGTTTTAAATGTATGAGAAGAAAAGTTGGAAATTTGCTAGAAAAAAATGCAGATTCATAATTTTAAAAAGTTACAGATTTGAAAGACAAAAGCTGCAAGTTATTACACAAAGCTAAAGATCTTGTAACTCCGGGTTCATTGTATATACAGTATCTCACAAAAGTGAGTACACCCCTCACATTTTTGTAAATATTTTATTCTATCTTTTCATGGGACAACACTGAGGATATGACACTGTGATACAATGTAAAGTAGTCAGTGTACAGCTTGTATAACAGTGTAAATTTGCTGTCCCCTCAAAATAACTCAACACACAGCCATGAATGTCTAAACCACTGGCAACAAAAGTGAGGACACCCCTTAGTGAAAATGTCCAAATTGTGCCCAAAGTGTCAATATTTTGTATGGCCACCATTATTTTCCAACACTGCCTTAACTCTCTTGGGCATGGAGTTCACTAGAGCTTCACAGGTTGCCACTGGAATCCTCTTCCCCTCCTCCATGACCACATCACGGAGCTGGTGGATGTCAGAGACCTTGCGCTCCTCCACCTTCAGTTTGAGGATGCCCCACAGATGCTCAATTGGGTTTAGGTCTAGAGACATGCTTGGCCAGTCCATCACCTTTACCCTCAGTTTCTTTAGCAAGGCAGTGGTCGTCTTGGACGTGTGTTTAGGGTCGTTATCATGTTGGAATACTGCCCTGTGGCCCTGTGACCCAATTTCCAATCATGCTCTGCTTCAGTATGTCAAGTACATGTTGGCATTCATAATTCTCTCAATGAGGTGTAGCTCCCAAAGGTGTAACTCTCAAAAGGTGTAGCTCCCCAGTGCCAGCAGCACTCATGCAGCCCCAAACCATGACAGTCCAACCACCATGCTTGACTGTAGGCTAGACACACTTGTCTTTGTACGCCTCACCTGGTTGCCACCACACAGGCTTGACACCATCTGAATCAGCTGACCCCCCACCCCTTCAACGTCTGCAGCAATGCTGGCAGCACTCATACATCTATTTTCAAAAGACAACCTCTGGATATGGCACTGAGCATGTGCACTCAACTTCTTTGGTCGACCATGGTGAGGCCTGTTGTGAGTGGAACCTGTCCTGTTAAACCGCTGTATGGTCTTGGCCCCTGTGCTGCAGCTCAGTTTTAGGGTGTTGGCGATCGTCTTACAGCCTAGGCCATCTTTATGTAGAGCAACAATTCTTTTTTTCAGATCCTCAAGAGTTCTTTGCCATGAGGTGCCATGTTGAACTTCCAGTGACCAGTGTGAGAGAGTGTGAGAGCGAAAACATCATATTTAACACATCTGCTCCCCATTCACACCAGAGACCTTGTAACACCGGGGAGGGAACATTTTCACTTCGGGGTGTACTCACTTTTGTTGCTAGCGGTTTCGACATTAATGGTTGTGTGTTGAGTTATTTTGAGGGGACAGCAAATTTACACTGTTCGGCTGCGTGTCCACCAAACACTTTTTTTCCACTCTGGGCAGCTATTTTTCATTCATTCTCTATGTAGTCCAGCATTTACAGCGCTGAGCGCCCTCTGCTCTGAAATGCTCTCAGTGGTGGCTGTTTTTTGTCACGGCGCTCAGGGCACTAAGAGTTGAAAAAAGTTCAACTTTTCAGAGACTGCAGCTTGAGTTTGTCAATGTCAGCCCTTAAGCAGCTAATCAGAACTGCTGCGTTGGCGGGACATAGGATGCTGGTACTAGTCTGTACTCAGACTCCTGCTTTCCGTGTCATCATATTTTACATCCAGAGCTGCTAGAAAACATTTCCTGTCCATTGTTATTTAGAGACTGCTATTAACAAATCAGTAGAAAGTCTGACAATAGGAAAAGTGGAAGTGCTGAGCTGAGAGTGACGAGCTGTTGCTGGGATACAGGGCACAGATTTTTTTTTTCCTAGAGCGCAATGCACAAACGCTGAAAAACAAAAGCTCAGGGTGGTCAGGCGACAAAAAATGTGTTTGGTGGACACGCAGCCTTATACAAGCTGTACACTAACCGCTTTACTTTATATCAAAGTTTCATATCTTCACTGTTTTCCCATGAAAAGATATAATAAAATATTTACACATATGTGAGGGGTGTACTCACTTTTGTGACATACTGTATTATACTGTTCACTTATAGTTTCATACATGGCATATGGTGTAGAAGTATGGAGAAATACATATAAAACAATCACTAATTCAATATTTTTATTACAACAGAAAGCAATAAGAAGTGTGTGCAGAGCAATTTATCATGATTCTACTAATCCACTAAATGTTAAATTAAATACTTTAAAATTCAGTGAATTAAAAAATTTCTAATTTTAGATTATGTTCAGGGTTAAAAACTGCCAGTTACCTCCTAGTATCCAGGAGTTGTTCCAGCTGAATAAAAGCAATTATGACTTTTTTTTAATTTATTTTGAACATCATAATAAAATGCAAAACATAAACAGTGAAAAAAAAATCCTTGTCCAACATTCAAAAAGATGAAGTACAGAACTTATCTGGTCCCAACCCCTTTTCCAAAGATAAAACTCATTAATTCAAAAGATTCAGTATTAAAAAATAAGCAAACAAATAAACAAACAAGCAGCAACTGAGACATTTACAGTGTAATAGAAAAAAATTACAGCTGGTCACAAAACACATTTACCAGCATCAGAATATGAGGAACAATTCAAATACAGTACATATGGAAAGTATTCACAGCGCTTCACTTTTTCCACATTTTGTTATGTTACAGCCTTATTCCAAAAGGGATTAAATTCATTATTTCCCCTCAAAATTCTACACACAATACCCTATAATGACAATGTGATTTTTTTGAGATTTTTGCAAATTTATTAAAAATAAAAAACTAAGAAATCACATGTACATAAGTATTCACAGCCTTTGCCGTGAAGCTCAAAATTGAGCTGAGGTGCATCCTGTTTCCACTGATCATCCCTGAAATGTTCATTGGAGTCCACCTGTGGTAAATTCAGTTGACTGGACATGATTTGGAAAGGCACACACCTGTCTATATCAGGTCCCACAGTTGACAGTGCATGTCAGAGCACAAACCAAGCATGAAGTCAAAGGAATTGTCTGTAGACCTCTGAGACAGGATTGTCTCGAGGCACAAATCTGGGGAAGGGTACAGAAAAATTTCTGCTGCTTTGAAGGTCCCAGTGAACACAGCGTCCTCCATCATCCATAAATGGAAGAAGTTCGGAACCACCAAGACACTTCCTAGAGCTGGCCGGCCGTCTAAACTGAGCGATCGGGGGAGAAGGGCCTTAGTCAGGGAGGTGAAAAAGAACCCGATGGTCACGCTGTCAGAGCTTCAGTGTTCCTCTGTGGAGAGAGGAGAACCTTCCAGAAGGACAACCATCTCTGCAGCAGTGCTTTTGGAGATTCTAGGTATTACAAGTAATCCTGCATTTTGGGAGCATAGTGCTCTGTTAGGATAATAGGGTAGTATCAGAACTTTTAAATAAAAAGGGGCCTGATTATTTAGAGCTTTGTAAGTGAGAAGACGGATTTTAAACTTAATTCTAAACTCTATGGGAAGCCAATGAAGGGAGGCCAGAACCGGAGAGATATGATCTCTCTTTCTCCATCCATCCATCCATCTTCTTTCACTTAATCCTCTTCGGGTCGTGGGGAGGCTGGAGCCTATCCCAGCATCTTTGGGCGAGAGGCAGGGTACACCCTGGACAGATCGCCAGTCCATCGCAGGGCCAACACAGAGAAACAGACAACCATTCACTCTCACAGTCATACCTAACTCTTTCTCGTACCTGTTAAAACTCTTGCTGCAGCATTTTGGATCAGCTGAAGACTTTTTAAAGATGTTTTAGGACAGCCTGATAATAAAGAGTTACAATAATCTAATTTAGAGCTAACAAAAGTGTGGATTAGTTTCTCAGCATCATTCTGAAACGAGATGCTCCTAATCATGGCAATATTATGCAAATAGAAACAAGTTTAATACCGTATGTGAATTTAAAAAAGATCACGGAGGAAGATGTGGCCAGACAAAAAATGGAGGACCTCTTGGCAGCGAGAGGAGACATTTGGGGGGATGGAGGATGCAGCAGCAATGGAGAGAGGTTGGGCTGGCAGACCAGCCGACAAACGAGACGGTGAAAGGAGATGTGCTGCGGGAAGAGTCGGGCTCGATGTCGGGGAAGAAGCTGTCCATGAGGTTGGATTATTCCTCTGGCGGTCTGGTTCAGGATGACGCTGTATTGGAGCTGTGGTTGGAGACCCAGGTGAGGGGCTGGGCATCTGCCGGCGTGAGCGCTTCCTCCTCACTGGGGTCGGCACAGGCATCGGAGCTGCTTCCCTCAGCTCCTCACTCGATCATGGTAGGGAGTATATGGAGAGGAGTATGTTAGTAGCCTCCAGGTGGTTCCACAGACTGGGGTATGCCTTCATCACCTGTGCTGCACCATCCCGACTCTCCTGGACCATCTTGGGAGAACAGGAGGCCTGTGTCAGCGACCAGATTCCCTCCAGGAAGCACACCCCCGCAGCTCCAAAATCGTCCAGGTCGGACATGGCGAGCTCCAAAATGGTTTAGTGAAAAGGGCAAAAAGGGAAAAATAAAATGTGCAAAATATCACAGCTGGGTTCTTGTTATTGGCCGCTACATTCTGCCGTGTTCGCCTCTATGAGGCAGGAGAGATGAACCCAAACACTGGCTGATATTTGCAACATTTATTAAAGAAAATAACACAAGTCCAAAATAGTGCAAAAACACAAAATGCAAAAACAAGATCAACTTACAAAGGATGCACTTAAGCCCAGGAGGAGACGAGGACAGAGGATAAACTGGATAAATGTCCTGAGGAGCACTCAGAGGAGGAACATACAATGTAGCGGCAAATGATAATGTGAACAGACAGAGCTTAAGTAGTAAATGAGGAAACAATCATGAGTGATAACAGGTGTGGGATCATCTGAGCAGGACAAGGGAAAAACAATTAATAATTGGAATCAGCTGGTAGTAATGAGGTGAGGGAGGAGCGGCTGACAGCTTGACAGGCGTCGCCAACACAAACCCAGAATGCCACCTGACAGCTGTCAACCCAGGGAATAAATAAAAACAACACCAAAAACAGGCTAGAAGGTAATTATAAATGAAACAAGACATAGCCAATGCAAACTGAAACATATACAAACAAATAGAAAGCAGTGATAACTCAAAAGGGCACCAAAAATACAACAGATAAATATATATAAATACAACAAAAGAGCCACGAGACTGAGTCCGGCAGAACATCAGACTCAGCTCGTGACAACTTCGTGTCGTCTGTCAAGACTCCGCGGAGGGCGAACTGCGCTTCCATGTGGATAAACCAAGCGGCAGCGTCATGGAGCCAAAAGTCCAGGAGCTTGACTGCTACGGTGCATGCAGCAGGGGGAGATTCCAGTGAGAGTGTCTCCATGGAGGTGCTCAGTCCATTTTCCATTTTCATGTCTCTAGGTCACCAGTGTGGAGGATGGATCAGATGAGACACAAGCACTTCAGGACACACACTTTATTTCATCCAACAAGCAGAACAGACAAACTCTGGGTGCCTGAGCAAATCTCGTTATTACAGCTTTATTCCCACCCTTGGCACCTGGAGTACACACATTAACATACACGACAACAGAGCATGACACATCACAATACTTTCGTGCCCAGCATGCCCAAGGTGTCAATCGTGTCCTCCACCCCACACAATAGGTTCACGCCTGGCATACTGGGAGCGAAGGCGCATCTTCATTTGATTTATTACTCCCTACCACTCTGGCGCCCGTCCTTAGTTCCTCTCCCTTCTTCTCCTCATTTCCATCTCTCACCTCCTTCCCCCAATTCCCCAAAGTCCTGGGTGGAGTGCGATTTCCTGTTGTGTCACCACACAGTGTCATGTATTCCTGCCTGTATGAGGCAGGAGGAATAAAAACCCACAAGCAGGAGTACGTTGTGTGCAATTTATTGAACAGAACAAAAATATAACAGTCCAAATAAACAATGAACGGAGAGCCAAGGGAGTACAGGGATGCCTCAAGGACGCTCTACAGAACAGGTGAGTAAAACACAGAGAAAATGTTCTGTGGGAGACGGGACTGCAGAGGAGGAACAGATAAGGTGCCCAGGAAAGGAACCACCAGGCTGAACTGGACGGCAGGGGTGAAACAGTTTGTACTCACACAGCTGAAACAGTCTGAGGCAATCCAAGAGGTCCACTGAGTGAGGAAAAAAGGAGGAGAACTGACAGATGAAGACAACACTGGGTTTACACCTCAATCACCCGACAATGCACAACAGCAAACCCAATTCTTAAAAACAGGAACACTAACAAGCTGAATGCATGCCGGTGAGGAGAGAGAAAGAGAGAAAGTGCGGAAGAGCGTGAGTGGAGACAGATGTGCGTGAAGCTGTCAGTGAGGCTGAGTGGGTGTGTCAGTGTGTGTGTGAATGCAGGAGTAAGCATGAAAATCTGAGCACGTGGGTGGAAATGAGTGTGTGTGTGTGTGTGTGTGTGTGTGTGTGTGTGTGTGTGTGTGTGTGTGTGTGTGTGTGTGAGAGTGAGAATGAAGGTGAACAGATAAGTGTGTGTGTGTGCACAGATGAGGAGAAAATAACGAAAGGCAGCCAGCTGGTACGGACTGGCAGGAGAAAGGGGTGTTGCTGAGCTGTCAAATGCTGAGCAGAGCTCAGAGCCTCCCAGGTGGAGCCGAGAGACAGCTAAGGGGAAAAACACACTCCTGAGGGAACAACAGCCACCGTGCGAAGGAACTGGGCTGCCGAGTCCAGCCCAGTCCATGACAGAACCTCCCCCAAGAGGTGGATTCTAGACACCCCACTGTACCATCAGGGAAGAAAAACACAACAAACACAAAGAGACACCCCACCCCGCCTACCCAGGAGACTATCACCACTAACCAGGGTGGGAGCTTGGGGAACCAGGTCAGGAGGGAACAGGTAAAAAATATACAGCAATATAATACAGGCAAGCACAGTGAACATCCACCCCAAAACCCAGAACAACACTCCCCCAAGACCCAAGAGTCTTGGAGTTCAGGGGGCTGACCAGAGTCCCAGGCTCCAGGGGAGATAAAGAGAGGCTGGTCAGGTGGCCTGTCCAAGTCCAGTACCAGTTGGGCCGTCAGGGTGAGTGGTTCAGGTGGCCGGCCAGGGAAACTGGGCCGCCAACACCCACGGCACAGTTCGCCGGGCGGATGGCCTGGGTCTGAGAGCCACCAGCTCAGGAGAGGAGACCCGGGAGGCAGCCTCCCCATAGGAAGACCCAAAGTAGGAAGGGGAAACCAGGGAAGGGGAGCCCCGACATCAATGGACAGCGACAAGGGAGGAGCCCGCCCGTTCCCCATAGTCCCAAGCTGGGGAACAGTAGCACCCATGGTGGTCCCGGTCTGAGACAAAGCTGCACCCACGGAGGCTCCAGGCTGGAGCTTAGTTGTATCCGCGGTGGACTCTGCCTGGGGAGCTCAGCAGCACCCGCGGTAGGCTCCAGCTGGAGCTCAGCAGTACCCACGGTGGGCTGCTGGGCAGCCGTCAGATGTAGCTGACGGCTGCACCTGGCTCTCCTCACCAAGAGCCAGGCAAGAATGCTCAAGTACTGATAAGAGAAACACAAAGTAGCGCACTTGCCTGAGCTCGAGCTCCACCACTGTCCAGGACTCCGACGTACTTGGTACAGATTTCATAGGCCCGGCCTCTAGGTGGTCCAGCTCAGGTGCAGACCCTGCTGTGAAAGCCTCCGCAGCTGTTATGATGGTGGTGGCAGTCCTAGAGCCCCCAGGAGAATCCCCCCATGCAGGTTGCTTCTCTGGCATGACGGCTGGGGGTCCACTCTGTGTGGACACTGGCTCTTGATCATCCAGGGCCACAAGCTCCTCTACGATCGGGCAGCCCGATTCTGGCATGCACTCAGGAAAATAGGGAAGCGACATGGAGGGGATTGGTAAGTCTTCTCCCCTGGGAGACAGACAAGATTTGTCATTGTTTACAGAGATTGAATGTAAGCACACTTGCCTGATCTTCCGGGTCTCGGTGTAAACTGCTGCCGGCAGTGAGCTACCATACTGCCCTGCATCGACGACTGTACCAGGCCCCTCAGGGAACAGAGGAGGACCCGGTTCTGGCGGCGCAGGCGTGGGAATGTCTGGGGAACCCCCGGCTGATCTCACGGCAGTGAGGGAGACGTTCCGGTGGCATGGGCTGCGGTCAGTGCTGAGAGGGCACAGGCTGGCGGAACAACTGGCATGGAGATTGGCTCTGTCGCAGGAATAGCCGGGGGTGACGTCAAATCCATTTCCGTCGATGAAGAGGAGGATTTCTTCTGACGTCTCGACGAAGGATGATTCTTAAGCCTTGGTATTGGCTCCTCTCTCTCGTTTGGCTCCTCTGGCATCTGGCTACTCCCTCCCGAGACCAGCAAGGATTCAGGGGAAACAGAGACAAAGGACAGAGGAGCAGTGACAGCAGCTGACGGGGGAGCCCCAGTGGATTGCAAAATCTGGAGCTCCTCCACAGGAATTTGGCATACTACATCAGGTGAAAGAGTGAGAGATTGTAGTAGCACTTGCCTGAATTCCTGGTTGGTGATGATGTCAGCCGCTGTCTCGGTGTCTTGCTCTGTCTCCGCAGGAGTAGGACGATGCGTCTGACGGGAAGAAGAGGACACCTGTCTGGGAAGCGTGTGCTGGGTGTTCAGCCTCTGGGAGCGCTTCTTTGGCTGCCTGGATGGTGTTGAGGAGGACCCTCTCACCGCTTCCTCAAAGCGCTGTCGAGATTCGCAAATCTGGGTGAGCAACGGCACCAGCCCCGGATACTTCCAAAGGCTAGGACACGTCTGCATCACCCCAACAGCTATGTCCAGCAAATAAAAATTAACCTCCGGGGAGTGGATGGCACAAGCCCAGGAAGTGAAATACACCGCATGCTCGGCTGCTGCACACTCCTCCGGGTTAAGTCCAAAAACAACAAAGTCCATGCTGGAAGACTGCTGGATGGACAAAAACACAAAAAGGTGAAAAAACACAGACACAACGCCCCTGCTGGGTTTTTTGTTAACTGGTCGGGTGATTCTGTCATGAATTCCTTCCTGTATGAGGCAGGAGGAATAAAAACCCACAAGCAGGAGTACGTTGTGTGCAATTCATTGAACAGAACAAAAATATAACAGTCCAAATAAACAATGAACGGAGAGCCAAGGGAATACAGGGATGCCTCAAGGAAGCTCTACAGAACAGGTGAGTAAAACACAGAGAAAACGTTGCATGGCAGACGGGACTGCAGAGGAGGAATGGATAAGGTGCCCAGGAAAGGAACCACCAGGCTGAACTGGACGGCAGAGGCGAAACAGTTTGAACTCACACAGCTGAAGCAGTCCGAGGCAATCCGAGAGATCCACTGAGCGAGGGAAAAAGGAGAACTGACAGATGAAGGCAACACTGGGTTTACACCTCAATCACCCGACAATGCACAACAGCAAACCCAATTCTTAAATACAGGAACACTAACGAGCTGAGTGCATGCCGGTGAGGAGAGGGAGAGAGAAAGTGTGGAAGAGCATGAGTGGAGACAGGTGTGCGTGAAGCTGTCAGTGAGGCTGAGTGGGTGTGTCAGTGTGTGTGTGAATACAGGAGTAAGCATGAGAACCTGAGCACGTGGGTGGAAATGAGTGTGTGTGTGTGTGTGTGTGTGTGTGTGTGTGTGTGTGTGTGTGTGTGTGTGTGTGTGTGTAGTGTAGTGTTTTGCACAGGGCGTGTGATGCGTTAGTGCAGTAGTGTTGGAGTAGTAGTGCTTGTAGTTAGTGCATGCTGCATGCTGCCTCTGCTTGCTACTTTCTGCTTTCAGCTACCGCCGCCAGCTAGCCCTCTGTTTTCGGGGGTGAAAAGAGGAGCCAAGTACGTAAGTCTTCTCAGCCGGTACATGGCCTCTCCACTGCCAAGACTCGTACACGCCTCCTCGTGGCCACACACGGTAACTGGTACATTGTGGTTTCCAGGCCAAGTTGAACGGGATCTCGGAGCAGCAGTGGGCCCCAGAGTCACGGCATGCAGGCCCACTGGTATGTGGATACGTCCTGCTGCCCGTCAACCACTGCCCCGGTTGTGGGTAATCAGCCCCAGTTATGGGTAAATAGCAAAGTCCTCAACGGTGGACCAGGCGGAGGATGATGGTTGACCTTTGGGAAACATCACAACGGCTGGGAAGGCGGACGAAGGCTGCAGCAGAAACGGGTCACCAGTCGTCTTGGAGTCCATGCCACTGGATCCTGACCCCGATCTGTCAAGGTCTGTGTGGTGGCTGTATGTGCACCAGCCTCCCCACACTAAACAAATTCACGCACAGGCATCTTCTTCATGGGAATCCACCTAACATCCCGGGCTAAGTCCTGTGGCGACCAGTAAGTGGCGACGGGGGCAGGATTGTGAAGTCTGGAAGCCCCTAGTCACAAGCTGGCACATCAGGCGGTGGATGCCAGATGATCGCTGGGCTCTTGGGCCGAGGCAGAAAGAGCCCTTTGGTAGCTACATCCACGACTGAGCAGTCCTTTTTAGGATCCACTCTGCTCACCCTTGATAGGGAAGGGGCTAGAAAAGGTGCCCTAAAAATAGCCTGCTTCAAACCTCCCGTCTGGTTACCGCGTTCAGAGGGATCACCAATTTGCAGTCAGAAACACAGAACTATGAATTTTGGAACCTGGAATGTGCGCACACTGATGGACAGTGCAACCAGTGACAGGCCGGAGAGGAGAACCGCCATCATTGCCAGAGAACTGAGGAGATGCCGGATTGACATAGCTGCTCTCTCAGAAACACGACGGGCAGAGGAAGGCCATCTGAAGGAGGAGAAGGGTGGCTACACTTTCTTCTGGAAAGGAAAAGCAGCAGATGAGCCCAGGATTCATGGGGTTGGGTTTGCCATCAGGAACCAACTGATCAGTCATCTCTCTGAACTCCCTGTGGGAATCAGTGAACGTCTGATGACCCTTCGTCTGGTGCTTGCCAACAACCAGATGGCAACAGTCGTGAGTGCCTACACACCTACCCTTGTCTCCGAGGAGGAAGTGAAAGAGACCTTCTATGCCTGTCTGGATGAGACACTGTCAAAAATCCCCAAGGAGGATAAGATCATTCTTCTGGGAGAGTTCAATGCCAGAGTCAGCCGAGACCATCACCTCTGGAAGGGCACCATTGGCAAGGAAGGCACTGGAAACATCAACTCCAATGGAGTTCTGCTTCTCGGCAAATATGCTCAGTATGATCTTACCATCACTAATACCATCTTTCGCCAGAAGAACAAATTTAAGGCTTCATGGAGACACCCTCGTTCTAAACAGTGGCATCTTATTGATTATGTCATTGTCAGAGCCAGGGATCTGCGCAATGTAAACATCACTAAGGCCATGATCAACTCCAACGATTGCTGGACAGACCACCGTCTTATACGATCCATGATGTCCATCAAACTTAAGAGGAAGAGGAGATTGCAGAAGAAGCAGAACCGGCTGAGACTAAACCTTGAAAGTCTTAATGAAACTACCATCCAGCAGCAGCTTCAGGCTTCTCTTGGAGAAAGTCTCAAACAGGAATATCCAGAGAACATCAAAGAGCACTGGAACCTGCTTAAGTCCACTATCCTCAACACCTGCCAAACCACCTTTGGGTACAAGTCCAGAAAACATCAGGACTGGTTTGATGAAAATGATGCAGAGATAGAACTGCTCGTCTCCCAAAAAAAAAGGGAAGCCTTTCATGCCTGGCAAAACAACCTTACCTGCAAGGCCAAGGGACTGGCTCACTCTAGAGCCAAGGCTGACGTCCAGAGCCGGGTGAGACAGATTAAGAACTCCTGGTGGACAGAAAGGGCAATGGAAATCCAGCGTCTGGCAGACTCTGGAGATACCAGAGGCTTTTTCAGTGCCATTAAGGCTGTCTATGGCCCAAACCGTCGTGGCTTGAACCCATTACACTCAAAGGATGGACAGGAGCTGCTGAAGGACAATGAGTCTATTAATAAGCAATGGAAAGAGCACTTTCAGGAACTCCTCAACTGTAACACTGTAACCCAATCAAATTTCATCTGTTACATTCCTCAGAGTCCCATCAGAGAAGACATAGGGGCACCTCCCACCTCATCTGAGGTCCAAGATGCCATCAGGAGCCTGAAGAACAACAAGGCCACTGGTCCAGATGGGATCCCAGCTGAGGTCCTAAAGGAAGGTGGTCCAGAACTCCTGTGCCATCTCCATGCCCTCCTTCTGAAGGTCTGGGAAAAGGAAGAACTCCCCTCAGAGCTCAGGGATGCTCTGATCGTGACCATATTTAAGAAGGGGGACAAAGCTGATTGTGGAAATTACAGGGGCATCTCACTCCTGTCAACAATTGGCAAGGTACTTGCTCGTGTTCTCGCTAACCGTTTACTGCCACTTTCTGAGGAAATACTCCCAGAATCACAGTGCGGCTTTCGTCCATCTAGAGGCACAGCAGATATGATCTTCACTGCCCGCCAACTTCAGGAGAAATGCCGTGAGCACAAGTTGCCATTGTACATGGCTTTTATAGACCTGACAAAGGCCTTTGACTCAGTAGATCTCCAGGCTCTGTGGAGCATACTGTTGAGGTATGGCTGCCCAGAGAAATACATCAGGATTCTGAGGCTACTGCATGATGGAATGACAGCCACGGTGCTAAGTAACAGCGGCTGCATGTCTGAGCCTTTCACCGTGGAGACAGGGGTCAAACAGGGATGCATCATTGCACCCACCCTGTTTTCTATCTTTATTGCTGCCATACTTCACCTCATTGGCAAAGACCTACCACAGGGAATTCTGATCCGGTACAGAACCGACGGTAGGCTCTTTAACCTTGCTAGGTTAAAAGCCAAAAGCAAGGTTAGAAACACCACCATTATGGAGCTCTAGTATGCTGATGATAACGCTATAGTAGCGCACTCCGCAGAAGACCTACAGGGTATACTGAATGCCTTTGCCAAGGCATATAGAGCCCTGGGTCTAACCTTAAACGTCAAGGTCTTCTTGATGTTTAAGGTGCTACATCAGGTGCTACATCAACCTCCACCCAATCAGCCATTTATTTCACCTATTATAAAAGTGGACAACACCCCTCTCGAAAATGTTGACCACTTCCCCTACCTCGGCAGTCTTCTCTCCTCCAAAGTGGACATTGACTCTGAGATCAACCATCGTCTGAGCTGTGCCAATGGAGCATATGCCAGACTCAGGATGAAGGTCTTTGAAGATCGAGATCTCAGGATCGATGCCAAGCTCTTGGTCTACAAGGCTGTGGTTCTCCCCACCTTGCTGTATGAGGCAGAATCATGGACCATCTACAGCAGGCACCTGAGAGCTCTGGAGCAGCTCCACCAAAGAACGTTGAGAAAGATTCTGAGGATTAAATGGGAGGACTGACGCACAAACATCAGCGTTCTGGAAGAGGCCAAAATGCCCAGCATTTCCACCACAATAATAAAACACCAACTACGATGGACTGGCCATCTCATTTGCATGTCTGACACCCATCTCCCAAAACAAATTCTTTATTCTGAACTGGAGAGAGGTTCGCAGGCTCCAGGAGGGCAAAAGAAACGGTTCAAGGACAATATTAAAACAACCCTTAAAAAATTCAATATCTTATTTCCTGACTGGGAGCACATGGCTCTAAACAGGCACCAATGGAAGGAAGCGGTGCAAGAAGGTCCTGCACACTATGAGAAGGAAATCTACCGTGTCGCAGAAACAAAACGACAGCTCCGTAAGGACAGACAGAAAAAGGCTCCAGCACGACCACAACCCACCACCATTTTCCCATGTCAACAATGCACCAAAATATGCGGGTCACGGATTGGCCTCTACGCCCACCTGAAGACCCACAAGTTGACGCTCCCACGAGGAATGACTGTTATACTTGCTCCGAGTGACCGCCGATGATGATGATGATGATGATGATGATGATGATGATGATGATGATGATGATGATGGTGTGTGTGTGTGTGTGTGTGTGTGTGCGCGCGCGTGTGTGTGTGCAAGGTGTGCATGAGAGTGAGAACGAAGGTGAACATATAAGAGTGTGTGTGTGTGCACAAACAAGGTGGAGAAAATAACAAAAGACAGCCAGCTGGTACGGACTGGCAGGAGAGAGGGGCGTGGCTGAGCTTTCAAATGCTGAGCAGAGCTCAGAGCCTCCCAGGAGGAGCCTAGAGACAGCTAAGGGGAAAAACACACTCCTGAGGGCACAATAGCCACCATGCCAAGGAATGTCCATGACACACAGTACAACCCATAGTTGTAGGTCAGGATCCCAAGGTGAACAAAGTTTGGTTACCCTTGCTTTCTTTGTTGTTGCAATATAGTTTATATGGAAGTTTGACCTTTGACCTTGCATCCTAAACCCATAGTCACAGTTCAGGGTCACAGGGTGAACCTGTGTACCAAATATGGTGATGTTAGCTTTATTCTATTTTAGTAGGGTGTAGGGAATGCCAACCTTGACCATGGATCTTTTGAACCAAAACTCCTACAAAAATCATCAGGGGCATGGTGACAATTAAGTTTCTGTCTTTCCATTATTTTGTTTACCTTCATGTCTTTCTATTATTGGTCTTCTCAAAACTACATTTATTACTGATGACTATGTGTTTGGGGTCCTGGTAAATTTTTACATAAACCTTTTGGTAGATGTTAAATAAAATGTTACAAAAGCAAAATCTATTCTGTGCCTTCTGTGGTTTTCTGTTTACATAGAAAATCAGTAGTGTGCTGCATCAGTAGCTGATAGTATTCATCAAATTGTTGATAGCTGATCACAAAAAAAGGAAAAGCCAATATGACCTAACAGACTGACTCTTCAGCAATAACCAATCCTATGGAGACTGTCCTTCAAGATTGATCCCCACATTAGTTTTTACCAGCAGCAGGTATTATGTCTTTTATTTATATTTTTAACATAAGTCTTTATTCATGCCACAATGGGGAAATTCCAGGATTACAGCAGCAAAGGGATAGCAGCACTCAGAACAATAGTAAACAAGATAATAAGAGCTGGTTTGCCAAAGCAGTAAATAAATTTACATATGTACACAGATATATACACAGTGCAGGAGCATTGCAGCTAGATGGAATAAGCAGCATTATGATTTGTTTTGTTACCCTGCAGAATATGAATATGTACCCAGACAGTATATTTCACATTTGAATCAACAGTGTTGTTGCCACCCTCAGTAATGATTATTATTGTCCTAGTTGTGTATTGGAGGGGACAATCTCTATTGCGCAAAGTTGTTACATTTAGTATATTTAATATGACCTCTACGAGCAGACCTGGTTAGGTTATACAGTCTGACAGCCGTAGGTAGGAAGGACCTGTGGAACCTCTCAGTCGTGTACCTAGGAAGACACAGCCTACCACTAAATGAGCTCCTCAGTGCGCTCAGCATGGACCGCATAGGGTGGGACTCGGCCTCCAGCAGAGATGACAGCTTAGCCATCCTCCTCCTCTCACCTAACTCCTTCACTGGGTCGAAGCGTCGACCCAGAACAGAGCTAGCTTTTTTGATCAGCCTGTTCAGTCTCTTCCTGTCGGCTACCATGATGCCACTGCCCCAGCAGACCACTCCAAATGTGATGGCTGATGCCACCACCGAATCATAGAAGGTCTTCAGGAGTGCCCCTTGCATTCCAAAAGACCTGAGTCTCCTCAGGTGGAACAGCTTGTCCCTCAGGATAAGTGGTTGGATGGTGTTGAAAGCACTGGAGAAATCAAAGAACATGATCCTCATAGTGCTCCCAGGCTTCTCCAGGTAGGACAGGGAATGATGTAGGAGGAAGATCACTGCATTCTCCACCTCGATGCCATGCTGGTAGGCAAACTGAAATGGATCAATCTCTGGTCTCACTAGGGGGCGGAGGTGGGTGAGGAGCAGCCTCTCCAGGGTCTTCATTGGGTGTGATGTGAGGGCCACTGGTCTGTAGCTGTTCAGGTCCTTGGGTTATGGGGGTCTTCAGTACGGGTACCGCACAGGATGTTTTCCACAGGACTGGTACCCTCCCCATCTTCAGGCTCAGACTGAAGATGTGACCAACCATGATAGGAGGGACAGGTGAGGACAGCACAAAGCTGAGCCAATGTTCGACTGTTGATAAAGTAAGATCTAAACACAAAAAAGCAGCTACAGTGGCACAAAGCCATAGGAAACTCAGGAAGAAATAAACTGTATTTGTCATGCAGTGACCTTCGTGGATCACCATAAGACGCCAAGAGTCCACCGGTGAGTTTTGCAATGACGGTAATTTATTAATAAAACTAGAAAAGCACTTGGAGAGCGCAGACCTCCGCCAAGCGCAACAGTTCCCCCCATAGAATGTTTGTGTGTACGTTTTCAGATTCCTTGACCATGAAAACATATGAGTAGCAATTGGATTCACAATGATAGGATTAGTGGTTCAGTAGTTATTGACGAAAATGGCATTTTCCGTAATGGTGGTTTAGCGCCACAGTTCCCCCCATACAGTGTTTGTGTGTACATTTTCAGATTCCTTGACCATGAAAACATATGACAAGCAATTGGATTGACAATGACAATGATATCATCATTGACAATGATAGTTGGATAGTTGGATAGTGTCACAATTGGATAGTGACAATGATTATTGTTTTAGTAGTTATTCACTAAAATGGCATTTTGCGTAATGGCGGTTTTCTTGTGGACGGTGATCCAGATCACCACCAAAATCTAATCATCTGTAGGATACCCCATTTCTGACAATCTGTGAAAATGTCATGAAAATCCATCCATAACTTTTTGAGTTATCTTTCTAACAAACAAACAGACAAACAAGCAAACAAACAAACCAACGCCGATGATCACATAACCTCCCCCTTTGGCGGAGGTAACAATTCAAGACACAAGGCTATGAGCCGCTAAGGGCAAAAACACACACCAAGCGATACAAGGGCTCGTAGGGCTAACCCCAGCCACGACGAGCTAAACTATGACAAGACCAAAAGAACACAAACCTGACATGAAGGTCTAACGAGGTTTAGACGATATCTGACGATGTCTGACGATACTCCTGTAATCTAACTGCTGTCAGTGCCCGCCTTATAAAGGCGAACACTAACGAGCAGTGATGACAGACAGCTGACCAACCTTGACAGGCGGAAGCCCCACCGAGCGCCTTCACAATAAGAGCCCGGTGAGGCCAGAATACAACCCACAGCTGTCAAGGCCGGCAGCGAGCTGTGCTTAGCCTGAGCGCGGACAGAACCCAGCGCTCGGGTCGTAACAGTACCCTCCCTCCAAGGGCGGGCTCAGAACGCCCACGGACCACTCTGCCCCCCCCCCCCCCCAGGGTGGGTGGCTGGGGTTAGGTGCGGAGGGAGAGAGACCAAACCCAGAAACAATCAAAACCCGGCAAGAACAACTAAATACAGGACAATGACAAGAATACCAACTACTCAGATTAAATCAAATGTTCAACTAACGATCACAAAAAATTGCACAGGATAACATGGAGAAAACAAAAAAAAACAGAATTACTGGGTCAGAAAAACTAAATACAGGACAATGACAAAATACCGAATATTCAAATCAAATAAAATACACATGGAGGAAAATAAGGCAACAGTAGGACATAACACAAATTGCCAAGGATCCCCAAATAACAGCTACAGAAAACACAGGACAGCACGAGAAAATTAAATCTTGGCCCACATGTTACACAAGAAAATGACTTCCCACCTGTGTGAATTCTCATGTGAATTTTCAAATAACCAAATACAAAAAAACAGAGCACTTACTGGCTCATACCTAACTACACACAACACAAACTAGGGCAACTGCAAGACATAACAAATACCCGCAGACACCCAAATGGCCATAACACAAAGCACACAGGATAGCAAGGGGGAAAAAAAACAGAACAATCATTGGGACAGATCATCACCAGAAAATGACCACTACCCCCCCGACAGTTTATGCCGACCGGCGGAGACCAGGCGCCATAGGAACAGTTCAGGTGGTCTCCCCGCGTCCAACGGCCGGCAGGTGGTCATAGGAGGCGGAACATGACCAGGCGGCTCACCACAGTCCAACGCCCAGCACGTCCGCTCCTCTGGCAGCCGAACCAGGTCGCCCAACGAAACACACAACACGTCGGGTGGCTGACCCGGGGCGCCGAACTGGTGAAGCAGTTCCTCAGGCTGCCAACTCGTGTCCCTCAGCCACCAGTCCCGGAGAAAAACAGCCCGCGGTGGCCTCCCTGACGAGGACAAAACTCGGAAGAGCCGGGGCAAGCGAACAGGAACCCCCACGGCCCCCGGCGATGACACGCAGGGGCAGTGACTCAGTAGAGGGGAAAGAAGACAAGGATGAGCCCGTAGTCCGTCCGACGGCAAAAGGTCTGCAGCTCCTCCCCCGTCCGCGGACCAAACCGGCACTGCACCTCCACTGGACCATGATTGGGTCCCAGCTTCACCCACGTCGGGCCCCGATTGGGACAGAACCACACCTGCGGTGGACCCGGATTGAGTCTCTGGCGCACCCATGTCGGACCCCGATTGGGCCAGAACCGCACCTGCAGCGGACCCCGATTGGGCCTCTGGCGCACCCACGTCGGACCCCGATTGGGCCAGAACCGCACCTGCGGTGGATCCCGATTGGGCCTCTGGAGCACCCACGTCGGACCCCGATTGGGCCACAGCAGCCTCCGCGACGGACCCCGACTGGGTCGGTGCAGCTCCGCTGACAATCTCCACCCCCGAACCTGGGACCTCCAACCCTGTGACTCCGACTGGTTCCATGCCGGCGACACTGCAATGAGGCTCACAAACAAGAAGAAAACTGGGATCAGAATCACCGGTAGCAACGGAACCCAGCGAGACGAGCTCGGGCGCAGCAGACGGCTGCTCCTCACTCGCCTCCCCGAGAGGCAGGCAAAAATGCTCCAAAACAGGGGACAGAGACATAAGAGGGAGCACTTGCCTGCACTCGGGTTCTGTTGCCACCCAGGACTTCAATGATCCAGGTTCAGGGCGGCGACTCTCGTCAGCAGGCTCCAACTCAGCTGCGTCAGGCTCCGCAGCTGGCAAGATGTCGTCTGCAGCCTGAGGTTCCTCCCGCACTGCTATCCACGCCGATGACCCGTATGGCGTGGGGGCAGAGGACACTCGACCCACTGGCTCGGACCGCTCCGGCGAGGAGACCCGGGGACGCTTAATCGTCGGCTCAGGCTCCGGGCCGCAGTCCGCTCTTCTCCTCCGTCCACGACGTGGCTGCAGGGCCGGATCCAGGCTTTCCAGCACTGCAGGCCCCCTCTTCATCTGATGACGTTGGCCTGGCGTCGCGGACCGCTCAACAGGGGGGGACACAGAGGCAGCAGGTTTAGGAATAATAGTTACAGCAGGTGGAGGAAGCTCGGGGGGCTGCGAACCCCGAACTCCGGCCCCAGGAGTCAGACAAGGCAGGTCATAAACATGATGGAAAGAAACAATTCGCACTTGCCTGTCTCCTGGACAGACAGTGGTGCCTGCTGCAGCAGGTGGAGTTCTCCTTTCATCCCTCCGGGAGAAAACGGCAGGCTCCACGGGGCCACGAGGAGGAGCCGCTCGAGGTGGTTTGCTGACAGGCCTCGCCGAAGCACGACTCACAACATTCCCAGTCGCGGGGGGTGACGTCACCGAGGAGGACATGGCAGTCGGGGCGACGCGGGCACGAGGAGCTGACAGCGCAGCTGGAACAGATGACCCGTGGGCGGCGACTGCGGGGATTCCCTTCTGTCGTGACGTATATGATGCGGCAAACAGGGAGGCTGGGTCCCTCCGACGACCCGGAGCTGGATCCGGACGAGATTCTCTTTGGGGCTTTGTAGGAGCACGGCTATGGGGTCTACTGGCCGATGGAGTAGCGAAGGGCCCGGGAACACATGACGCTGGGCGGGCGGCAGGCACTGGAGTCCGATCCACAGGTCCTCTGCCGGGCTTTCCCTCCAGCCGACGAATCTCCACTCTCGTCTGGGACGCTGTCCTCGCGGGAGGTGGAGGGGTTCCCAGGAGCGCCTTCTCCCTCAGTGTGCGTTGTGCAAAAATCCATGCTAACCTCTTTTCTCCTTCCGGAATATAGGTTAGATGGTAACGGTGCACAGCCCGCTGGGCGAGGTCTAAGTGATAACCAGCCGCTTGGGTGGGCATGAGACGGGCGGCTTCCGCCAGACAGCCGTCAATCTCCTCCAGCCACTCCGGGCAATAATCACACTCGCTGACGGGCATCTCCCTACCAAGTCCAACTACAGGAGAAAAAACTCCACACAATAGCAAAACTCACGGCAGAAAGGCGTCTCGGTGTGGCGTCTCCGTTTAGATGTCTGGCAGGAGTATATTGTCATGCGGTGACCCTCGCGGATCACCATAAGATGCCAAGAGTCCACCGGTGAGTTTTGCAATGATGGTAATTTATTAATAAAACAAGACAAGACACAAGGCTATGAGCTGCTAAGGGCAAAAACACACACCAAGCGATACAAGGGCTCGTAGGGCTAACCCCAGCCACTACGAGCTAAACTATGACAAGACCAAAAGAACACAAACCTGACATGAAGGTCTAACGAGGTTTAGACGATATCTGACGATGTCTGACGATACTCCTGCAATCTAACCGCTGTCAGTGCCCGCCTTATAAAGGCGAACACTAACGAGCAGTGATGGCAGACAGCTGACCAACCTTGACAGGCGGAAGCCCCACCGAGCGCCTTCACAATAAGAGCCAGGTGAGGCCAGAATACAACCCACAGCTGTCAAGGCTGGCAGCGAGCTGTGCATATCCTGAGCATGGACAGAACCCAGCGCTAGGGTAGTAACAGTATTTAGGTGATGGTTGATGACTTTGTATAAAATGTTGTATAACTGTTTTGATATCAGGACAGGATTCCTGTGGTTTTGGGGGCTTAAGAGAGGACGTGCATCAGCTGCAAGATCAGCTAACCCTCCATTATCAAACTGTGAAGTAGAGTCCATTAGAAGGATCAGATCCTCAAATCAGTGAAGAGAATGAGCTCGAGCCATCTAAGAAAGTGAGAAAACAAGTTGAAAGCTGTCAGTTTTATCAAGTTGTTCTAAACTATGAATAGCATTACATTCATTCTTAAACCTCACATTTTGTGCTCCTTCTTTATAAGTATATATTACAATTATATGTTTTCAGCTTGTTCTGTGTTCCTGAAGCAGACAGCCACTCGTCTCAGGAATCTGCAGCAGCCCCCTGAACACACTTCTTCATAGATCCTGCCCCCAGACAGGGGGGACATGAGGGGGGACATGATGAAGACGAAGACATGATGAAGACCATCCCATATGCACAGAGGAAGCTCTGACATCACAGGAACTTTTTAATCAATTAATTAATTAAAATAGACCATATTCCAAACTTCCCTCTGTGAAATTCTTTACCTTCACTTACATCGACCATATTTTGGAGGCTGATCATGTGTTTGCCATTAAAACTTGTGTCACATTATCTAAAAAGGGGAAGGACAGCAGCCTACTGAAGACTGAGAAAAGAATCCAAAATGGCTCAAATAAATCATATTTGGGAGGTTGTAAAGAACTCGGTTTGATTCCAGACTGTTTTGAAAAAGGCTGACATGTCTAAGAGGGAAATTAGAGCCAAAATAACTGCGGTATCTAAATATAGTTAAAACACAGCAGTCAGAGATGGCAGGCGTTACCCCCACCATGCTGCACCCTCCTTATGAATCATGAATGACTGCAGGACTTACACTGTCTATCTACTCCTACTCATCTGGTACTTATACTGCAGCCAGATTGTACCAGAAACTTCTGTGTTCAGAAACACTTTTTCTCATCACACACAAATCATTTGGGAAATATTTCTAGTGCGTGTTCTGAGACCTACAACTTAAGAAACTGAATGAAAAAGGTTGTTTTGTGACCCTGACCTCTGACCTCCCAAGGTCAAACTTACCATGTTGTCCGTCATCTTTAGATGAGACAACCCTCCTCTGCATGCCCTGCAGGTGTCAGTGTTGAGGTATTTAATCAGAATTTGAAACTGGATTCTTTAAAAACAAAAATGAAGCATAAGAATGAGGACGAGCAAGGTGAGGACGAGCGAGGACACACAGGTAAAAGCTCCCAGTTCGTGTCTGTTTAAAAGGCAGTTAAACGCAGTTAGAATGCAGTTTGGAGCTGGCGTTTTGAGCTTTTTTTTGTTGCTGCCGCTGGAGAGTGAACCTGTTCGTGAGGAATAAGGAGGAATTTGCCAGTAGTAGCTGATGAAGCTTGTGAATTGGCCCCCGCCCCCCGCCCCTCGCGCTCAGGGAAAACAAAGGGATTTCTCCCACATGCGTTTTTTTCCTACAATCCATATCAGCGATCATTGGCCGGGATAATGGGTCCCAAGAGAGCTCTGCAAAATGAAGATGAAATAAAAAAAGCGCTGGATTTCTTGGCAGAAGAGATTTCTGCTCTAAAGTCACAGCAAAGAAGCATCCTGGACCTAATGGAGGAGATTAAAGCACTGCGGAACCAGAACGCTGAGAAAGACAGGAGGCTGGCGTATCTGGAGAGCAGAATGGCTGAGATGGACCAGAGCACTCGGGCGAACGACGTGATCATCACGGGGCTCCACATCAAACCCCGATCATACGCGAGAGCAGTGGCCGCAGACAGCAGTGGAGGTGAGCTGGATGAGGAATCCGCTGAGCAACAAGTGTCGGCCTTCATGCAGTCGAAAGGAATCCAGCTGGACTGCAACACCATAGAGACCTGCCACCCTCTGCCTAGGAAAAACGGCGACAAACCTGCTGTGATCATGAGGTTTGTAAACAGAAAACACAAGACGGCGCTACTGAAACAAGGTAGGAAGCTGAGAGGAACAAACATCTACATAAACGAGCACCTCACGAAAGAAAATGCAGAAATAGCCAGGAAAGCAAGATACCTGAAAAAGCAGAAAAAAATTCAAAACACCTGGACATCAAACTGTAAAATATTCATCAAATAAAACGGATCGCCTGAAGAAGCCAAGGTCATTAACATCCATAATATTATGGAACTGGACAATTATCAATGAATATTATGAACTGGAGTCACAGCAACAATTCAGACAATTATAGGACACTGAAGGATTTTACTCATCTGCAAAAAAAAACATTCAACAACATGAATCAAAAAATCAACAAACAGGAACAACAGGAACTGAAAGTTTTTGAATACACAGATCACAACCCACAGGACGTAGAATATGACATAGACCCTGATAATAATTTTTTTAACTCAATCAATAATGACTGTAATTATTACACAGATGATCAGTTTAACACAATGATCACATCTGATTTCAATATTTCTATGATCCACTTCAACAGCAGGAGTCTCTATGCAAACTTTAATAACATTAAAGATTATTTGCATCAGTTTAAAGAGCCATTCAATATTGTGGCAATATCAGAGACGTGGCTCAGTGAAGAGAAAGGAGTGGATTTTACCATGGATGGCTATGAATTAAATTATATAAATAGAAAAGTGAAAAAAGGAGGAGGAGTTGCAATTTATGTTGACAAGAGCTTGAAATACAAGGTTGTTGAAAATCTGTCAGTAACTATGGATGATTTATTTGAATGTATTACAATAGAAATCTGTCTGGACAATGTGAAGAATGTAGTAGTGAGCTGTGTATATAGAACACCTGGATCAAACATTGACTTATTTAAGGACTGGATGGAAAAAATGTACGCAAAACTAACTCATAAAGTTATGTTCATCTGTGGGGATTTCAATATAGATCTGATGAACTCAAAACAACATAGTTTGACAGAAGAATTTATCAACACAATATACAGTATGGGCTTACATCCAATAATTACCGGACCTAGCAGAATCACGTCACACAGTGCCACACTAATAGATAACATATTCACAAACATTATGGAAAATAATATCAGGAGTGGGCTCTTATTGAATGATATCAGTGACCACCTGCCGATTTTTGTTGTCTATCAATGTGATTATAGGAAGAAAAAGTATACCAAAAATATTAAATATAAAAGAATAAGAACCAAAGAATCAATGTATTTACTGACAAGGGAATTATTAATACAAGATTGGAAGATAGTTTATGATGAAAATGACATAAATAGAGCATATGATAAATTTTTACAAATATTTCAATCATTATACAATAAATACTGTCCTATAAAACAATACAGTGACAGACAACAAAAAAAAAATATTCCTTGGGTCACCAAGGGGTTAATAAATGCATGTAAAAAGAAGAATACATTATATAAACAATTCATTAAATGCAGAATGTTGGAAGCTGAGATCAAATATAAAAGATATAAAAATAAGCTTACCACTATAATGAGGACCTGTAAGAAAGAATATTACAACAGAATACTAGAGGATAACAAAAATAACATAAGAGGAATATGGCAAGTACTCAATGGGATTATTAGTAATCGACCTAAGAATGCTAATTATCCAGAATATTTTACCGAAAATGGCAGTTTGATTAATAATATGGAAGATGTGGTCAGTGGCTTCAATAAATTTTTTGTAAACGTTGGTCCTGAATTAGCAAAATCAGTAGTGACACCGGAAACAAACCACAGTGGTTCTGTGAATGAAATAGAGGATAGAAATCCAAACGCTATCTTTTTGGGTGGAAAGGAAATTATCGAGACTGTGAGTAAATTTAAGAACAAAAAATCAACGGACTGGAATGAAATTGACATGACAATAGTGAAAAAAGTAATTGAGGGAATTGTTAAGCCACTCACCCACATCTGTAACCTGTCATTTCAAACTGGTACATTTCCAGACAAAATGAAAATAGCAAAAGTAATACCTCTATACAAAACAGGAGACAGTCATCGCTTCACAAATTACAGGCCAGTCTCTTTACTCTCACAATTCTCCAAAATACTTGAAAAAATCTTCACTAAGAGACTGGATGATTTCACTGAAAAACACAACCTCCTTACAGATAGCCAGTATGGTTTTAGAGCAGATAAATCTACATCTTTGGCACTGATCGAACTTATAGAAGAAATTACTAGTTGTATAGGTAAAAAAAAAGGTTGCTGTAGGAGTATTTATAGATTTAAAGAAAGCTTTTGACACCATTGACCACAGAATACTACTAAGGAAACTGGAAAGGTATGGGATAAGAGGGGTTGGACTGAGTTGGGTGGAAAGTTATTTAAGTAACAGACAACAATTTGTACAAATTGGAGAGCACAAATCACCCTTCATGGACATCACTTGTGGTGTGCCCCAGGGGTCAGTTTTGGGACCCAAACTCTTTATTTTGTATATAAATGACATATGCCAGGTATCAAAAATTCTGAAATTTATTTTGTTTGCGGATGACACAAATATCCTTTGCACTGGTGAGAATTTGCAGCAGGTTTTAGAGGTGGTCACAACTGAAATGGAAAAATTAACGCAGTGGTTCAACAAAAATAAATTATCTCTAAATCTAAAAAAAAACAAAGATTATGGTGTTTGGAAATTATGAAATAAATCATGAAATAATGGTAACGATAGATGATACCAGAATAGAAACAGTACAGGAAAATAAGTTTCTGGGGGTGACGCTAGACAATAAAATCTGCTGGAAACCTCACATCAGTCACATCCGGGCTAAATTAGCAAAATGTATAGGCATACTGGGGAAGACAAGACACATTTTGGACTATAAATCATTGGTCTTATTGTACAATTCACTGTTTTTACCTTATCTTAACTACTGTGTAGAAGTCTGGGGAAACACCTACAAGTCCAACCTACAGGCAATATGCACATCACAAAAAAGAGCTATAAGGATAATAAACAATGCAGGATATAGAGACCATACCAATTCGTTGTTCTTAAAGTCACATGTCATAAAGTTAATCGATTTAGTTAAATTTAAGACAGCACAAGTAATGTACAGGGCAATTAACAATCAACTCCCAACTAATATACAAATAATATTTAAAAAAAGAGACAATGATCATAATTTGAGAGGAGACTTAAACTTTACAAAACCCAAGATACGTACAACCAAGAAAAGTATGTGCATATCTGTCTGTGGGGTGGATTTGTGGAACAGTCTGGAGCCGGAACTGAAACTATGTACAAACAGAAATCAGTTCAAAAAGAGGTATAAGCACCATTTGCTGAAAGGATATATGTTAGAAGGGTAGTATTTATATGTACGATTCATTATGTTCACTCTGGGACATTATGGGACACTATGGAATGGTGGGTGGGACAGCACTGTGTATATCTGTGTTGTTTGAGACTGGTTTTTGGATGTATGGACTTCATTGTATGTTAGAATGGATGGGTGTTAATGTTGATTTGTAAAAAATACAGTAAATTGTTTACTTGGGATCTTAAAGGTGGAAATTTGTATAAAATTCACATGGGTGTATCTATGGAAAAGAGGAGTTGGAATTAATAATTAATAAGTTAAGAGTTGGAATTAATAAGTGTTCACTTCTTCCTTCTCCCTTTCGAACAGTGTATACTGTAACTTTATTGCATTTGCCATTTGCTTGTTTTTTGTTATATTTTTGTGTTCGAAATAAACTATCTATCTATCTATCTAGAATTTGAATTCATTAATTTCAACAAAGTTCTCCTTTTAATTTTTTTCTTGCAGATTTCACATAAAACAGAGGATGCTGAAAGGTCTGTAGTTGATTGTCAAACAAACTATACCCACAAAATGTTTCAGTAGTCTTTCAAAATTCTAGACTGCACCTCTAAATCTTTTTCAAGAAAAGTGATACACATAAGTGCACACTTTAGGGACACCAAAGGTCTGTATTTCTCTTTTATTCCGAGCAAGTTATGTATTTATTCACTCAAAACACTGATCTACCTCTCATTCATCTCTGAATCTGAATTATTTTCTCCCTTTTGTGACACTTAAAATAATTGATTCAATTTATTCCACGTGCTTTTAATGTTATTCTAACGAAGGTTGACTATTGTGACATTTCCTGACAATATCTTACAATTTAAAAAGGAGTTCATGAGAACAGATCATAACTTTATAACTATATTAACCATCAGTTCTGATGTGAAAGTCAAATTTCAGTTTTACTGTAGAATTATCATCAAAGTAACTCAGCCACTCTCGAGGGCATTTTGTGAAGGTGGGCAGTCTGGACATCTCTGACCACAATGCCAGTTGTACGCTCCGTCAAAGCTTGCACATGATGGCATTGCTGTGTAATATGTTATGTCTGGAATCAGAGTTGGAGTCTTTCTTATGCCATGCAGCGAAGTGAACTTTATTGAACACACCCAGAACTATTTATAGTGGTGCCACAGCCCACCTGACGTGACACCCAGGGTGGGTACGGCAAGACACACACACTCCACCTTCTACACACAACATTCCCCTCCCCCTTACAAAAGTGCAAAACACATACACACAGATCAGACCCAGCCCAAGTTAGGACCCAAATCATGCACTAAGGGAAATAACGGTAAACAGTGAACAAGAATGGTCTAACACATTCACACAAAACAACTAAAATCAGCGTGTTTATCCAAAATACACAAAATAATCAAATCAACATACTCACATCCCACACTGTTTTTACATATACACATTAAAATTATTCATCTTATGCCAATGTCCACGGGAAGCCAAAGGTAAAACCGGCCCGGGGGTCCAGGGCAGCCCCACGGCATGTGCGCCCTCGGCAGCTGCTTGCCCCCGGGGTCGAAGCTGACCTCCCCAGCAAAGAAAATCTCTTCTCCTAACCCTCAACCGCTTCTCTCGTCTGGACCTGCAGTGCTGCTGCCTGTCAATCCGCCCCCGACCGCCTTCGGAACCGCCATTGTAGCTCCAGACGATCTGGCCCACTGTGGCCGAGCTCCATGGAGAACCAAAGCTTGCACATCGCTGTCACTTATCGACTTGGACACATCGCTGTAAGGCCCAGCATCCTCATCCAAGGCGCTTTGAGCCCTGGCACTGAGGTCCTACCCGACCTCCGTGGCGCGTGGCACCTCCTCTCTGTCGTCCGAGGTGCTCCGCTGTGCCGTCTCTGTGTCTGGCTGTCACTGCTGCTTCCTGAGATTTTCAGCATCACCTTCATCGGTGTCACTCGTTGACCCAGACTTCTTGTCGCTGTGCCCAACACCGTCGTCTAAGGTACTCCACTGCGCTGCCTCTGTGCCCAGCTGTCACTGCTCCGACTCCAGTGTGCTGAGCTCCTCAGCTAGCTTGCCATCTTCGGTGACCGGGGGCTCCCCCACTCATGGCCCCGGTTCTACCTCGAAGTCTAGCTGGTAGCTGGTAGCTTGGTTTTGGCGCGCATCTAGCTTCGTGGCTAACATCCTTATAGTCACTGACTGAGCTGCGAGCCTCCCCGAGCTAGCTAGCTTAGCTTCTTTTGGCGCCAACAGTTCCATTACCTGCAGTTTCGTGGTCCTCGTATGTTCGACAAAATATTCGGCCAACAGCCCGATAGCATCTGCATAAGACTCCGCTTCTCCCAACATACAGAAAATTTTCCGACCTTCTACGGCAAGATGGTGGGCCAGAAGTGCTTGTCTTCATACCCCGCTGAGTCTACTTAGGCCCAGCGCCACAATATAACCCTTGAACATGGCCACCCAGTTCGGCCACAGGATCGCTGGCTCTCCCGGATATTCCAGAAACGGTGATGATGGTGGAGGTAGCCCATTCGCCCCCATAGTTTCTCCTCGTCACCAAAATGTTTTGTCTGGAATCAGAGTCGGAGTCTTATGACACACACACTCCACCTTCTACACACAACATAATAATACTGCATTTTTGTGACCAGCCCAAGGAGCACCAGTGTTACACTGATATCATTATGCCTCAGTGAAACTGAGAGGCATACGGTAGTCAGTCAGTGCGTCTGTTTGTGGCTCTGTGTGTCTGTCCGCCACTCTGTTTCAGCTTGTCTGGTCAAAATTAAGTGGAACTAAACCCTTGTATTACTGTATCGCCATATTTTCTCGACTTTTAACTTGCCCGAATTTCAAAATTGCGCTTTGTTTTTGAAATAAACACAAAAATAACTCACTTTTACCATCAATGGAACAGCTACGCATGCGCCCGGAAACTCCCGCCAGAGGAAAGTACTCAGTACTCAGCAATCTGCCAATATTGGGTGAACAAATGTCCGTCTTTTTGCTCCTCTGCCACTAAACAGCAAAAGCTCCTTGACTGTCCATAGCTGCGTTCTGATCACCCAATAGTGTACTCCGAAGTGGACTGCACAGGGTATGCCGCCATATTAAGTAAGATTCCAAACCGAGGGGAGCAAACGTTCTTCAGTTCAAAGGGAACTGAACAGGGAAGAAGTGAACAACGGTACATCACTTCACCAGAAGTTGACAAGAAGATTACTCATCAGCCATCGCACCTCAAATAGGAGTAAAACAGCTATTGTTGCTAACATTATTAACAAGCTAAATTGATGTTGGTTAGTGTTTATATCGACTGATATAAAAATATATTTGTATTAAAATTTTATTTAAGAAATATAAATGATCCACCATATTATCAGTACGTGTCCATGGTTGCCGTGGTAACGCACAGAGGAGGGAGCCAACAGTTACAGGATGTTTCAAATGGAGAAACTTTGTGAAGAACAGTTAACTTCACCGTGAAACAGTTAACACCACAGTGAAAGACGCATATCGCGCTGTTCCCCGCGCTGCGCTGGGTCTATCTGATCACGTGATGGTCCACCTCATCCCCACATACAGACAAAGACTGAAACTCACTAAACCTGTTGTGACCACTACAAAGAAATTGACCAGTGAAGCTGGAGAGAAACTGAACACATGCATGGAAATAACTGACTGGGACATGTTTAAAAGAGCCACACATGATCTTAATGAGTACACAGACACTGTGAACTCATATATCAACTTCTGTGAGGAGGACATTCTCCCATCGCGCACCAGGGTGAGATATTCTAATGACAAGCCCTGGTTCACAGCTAAGCTCAGACGGATCAGGAAAGAGAAGGAAGCAGCGTTGAAAAGTGGAGACAGGGACTGCTACAGAGAGGTCAAATATCGGTTTAACAGAGAGCTGAGGAGAGCTAAATCTGTGTATTCTGAGAAACTCCAGCAGCAGTTCACTGCTAATGACTCGGCTTCTGTGTGGAGAGGACTGAGGCAAATCACCAACTATCGGCCTCAGGCTTCTAAAGGTCAGGATGACAAAGCCCTTTGTCAAAAACTGTCCCAACATTACGCCCGTTTTGACACCTCGTCAGCTGTGTCCAACTCACCCACTCCACCCAGCTCCACCGCCTCCTCAGCCCCTAATTCATCAAAAGCGGTCCCCCCCCTCCTCCTCCTCCTCCCCCCCTCCCCTTGTCATCAGTGAGCAGGACGTGCACAGACAGTTCTCCAGACTGAACCCGCGCAAGGCCCCCGGGCCGGATGGTGTGTCTCCCTCCACCCTGAGACACTGTGCGAAAGAGCTGGCTCCTGTCTTCACAGACATTTTTAACACCTCCCTTAAGCAATGTCACGTGCCGACCTGCCTCAAATCCTCCACCATCATCCCTGTCCCCAAGAAGCCACGGATTGCTGGACTTAACGACTTCAGACCTGTAGCGCTCACCTCTGTAGTCATGAAGTCCTTTGAGCGCCTGGTCCTGTCTCACCTCAAGTCCATCACCACACCCCTCCTAGACCCGCTGCAGTTTGCCTACCGTGCTAACAGGTCTGTGGATGACGCAGTCAACCTGGCCCTCCACTCCATCCTGCAGCACCTGGACTCCCCGGGAACCTACGCCAGGATTCTGTTTGTGGACTTCAGCTCCACATTCAACACCATCCGCCCCGATCTGCTCCAGGACAAGCTGTCCCTGCTCAACGTGCCTGACTCCCTCTGCAGGTGGATCACCGACTTCCTGACGGACCGGAGACAGCATGTGCGGCTGGGGAAGTCTGTCTCAGACTCTGTTAGCATCAGCATTGGATCACCCCAGGGCTGTGTACTTTCCCCCCTACTCTTCTCCCTTTATACCAACTCCTGCACCTCCTCCCACCAGTCTGTTAAGCTGATTAAGTTTGCGGACGACACCACCCTCATCGGGCTCATCTCCAACGGCGACGAGTCCGCCTACAGGGAAGAGGTGGCCCAGCTGGTGTCCTGGTGCAGCCACAACAACCTGCAGCTGAATGCTCTGAAGACAGCGGAGATGATTGTGGACTTCAGGAAAGTCACAACCCCCCTGCCCCCCCTCACCATCACAGGCTCTCCCATCACCATTGCAGATTCCTTCCGCTTCTTGGGCACCACCATCACCCGAGACCTCAAATGGGAGCCAACCATCAGCTCCCTCATCAAAAAGGCCCAGCAGAGGATGTTCTTTCTGCGGCAGCTGAGGAAGCTCAAGCTACCCACCAAGATGTTAGTGCAGTTCTACACGGCCATCATCGAGTCCATCCTCACCTCCTCCATAACTGTGTGGTATGCAGGAGCCACTGCCAGGGACAGACTAAGGCTGCAGCGCGTCGTGCGCACTGCTGAGAAGGTGATAGGCTGCGAGCTCCCATCTCTCCAGGACCTGTACATCTCCAGGACCCGGAGGCGTGCTGGCCGGATCATAGCCGATCCTTCACATCCTGGTCACGTACTGTTTGCTCCCCTCCCCTCAGGTAGAAGACTTTGGTCCATTCGGACTAAAACCTCCCGGCACATGAACAGCTTTTTCCCCTCTGCCATCAGACTGCTGAACATTAAGTGACTTTTTGACTCTCGTGCACTATGTACAGCAGCTCAACCAGACTCACGTCATTCATCACTGTTTTCTGTTGCATTATCAACTGCACTATGTGGTACTTCACATTATCTGCTACTTGCTAATTTTTTATTACTGCCTTGACTAGTACTACTCATTATTACTAGTTTTGTTATTATTATTATTATCATTATTACTTATTATTACTTATTTTTCTACACTTATTGCACGTTTTCAGTCCTTTAGTTTTTTAGTTTATCTCTTTTTCTCATCATGTTTTCAATGTTGCAGCATGACATCGAGACAAATTCCTAGTTTGTGTACTACATGAACAATGGCAATAAATCTGATTCTGATTCTGAACTTCACTGATATTCCCTGAGAATGGAGCAGGGAGTAGAGAATACAGTTGAAGTACACTGTGGATCAGAACGTAGCTATTGTATTCACGTACCTCCATTGCTTCCGCCATTTAAAACGACTGCCACCATGCTCTTCTGTGTTTGGATTGCAGCTGTTCAAATCAGTTTGGTGGATCTTGGCTGCCACCAATAGCATGAGCATGTGAACTGCAGATCATTTTCACTGCTCATGCATGTACTCCAAGACTACTAGATGGATTTGGATGAAATTTTT
The DNA here is from genome assembly GCA_020510985.1 of Pholidichthys leucotaenia. Taxonomy (NCBI): domain Eukaryota; kingdom Metazoa; phylum Chordata; class Actinopteri; order Cichliformes; family Pholidichthyidae; genus Pholidichthys; species Pholidichthys leucotaenia. The sequence continues at coordinate 293,266,520 of CM035839.1, read as the reverse complement.
TACCAGAAGTGATCCTAGGGCTAGAGAGGATCCGATAACATTTTGGTGATGATCTGGGAGCGCATACCTCTGCCAAGGCGCTGGCACCGAGGCATCAGCACCTTGGTGCTTTCATTTGATCAGCATTGATATGTAGAATCTGTTAAGTTGAAGGGTTGTCATATGGATGTGGCTTTTCAAAAAAAAGTGGGAGTGACCAAAAAAATGTATATGTATATTGTTAAAAAATACAGTTCTGAATCTGAAGCACACTCGGGGAAAATAAAGCTAATGTAAGCAAGTCTTCCAAGTTTCTTCTGCAAATTCACCCTTTTTTGTTATTAATCAAAAATACTTTGGAGCTACAATCAGAGAGCTGCATAAGTAATCAAAGTTCTGCAGCAAAGAGCATCCCACATTGGCTGATAACAGAGCCGCTTAAATAACCTCTTTTATATCTCTATTTCCATGCATTGAGACCCGGCACTTCCGACCGTAACACATTGTCGTTTGAACAAAGAAGTGTGTGGCACATTAACATGATATAACGCTGGTGCCGCTCCAACACCATTCTTCTCTTAACGGCACCGGCATCTTTTACTCTCCCCAGGGGGCGCATAGACCCAACAGTCCCATCTGATACACCCCAGTGATGCCTCCTCCTTCGGTCCATTGTTCTCCCCTTCCCCCTGCCTTCTCTGGGTGGAGAAAACCCCCACTGTGCCCCCACACAACCCCCCCTGAACACCCAGAAGGGGCACTAACCTCCCTGTCCTTTGGGCTTGAGCTGGCACCCACAGTGGCTGTTGCGGGGGGTCGCCGGTCCAGTCGAACTACCCCGTTGGCAAGGTGTACAGGAGGACACATCAGTCAGAAAAAGGGAGGGGGGAAAACACATTATCTTCATCAGCGCAGGCCCCTGCTGATGGATCACCAACCTGCGGAGCCACCAATGGCGGGCGTGCATGCCGGGGAGCTTGGGCCAACACCACCTGCTTTTCTGCCAACACAAAAGCGGGCTTCAGCCTGTCGATGCAGACGGTCGCCCTATGTCCCTCAAAGTCTAACCCAAAATGCTTCGCCCCAGGTTCCAACACCCTCAACGGTCCATCGTACAGTGGGTGCAGCGGGATACGGTGCACATCATGCCTGATGAAAACAAAGCGGGCATTCTGCAAGCTTTTTAGGATGAATCTGCGGAGAAAACAATGTGTGAAAATTGTGCAGGAGGATCAGCCTCGGGTGCGGGGGTTTTCCGGTAAAAACTCTCTGGGGATCCGCAGCAGCTGAGAAAAAATGACTTCTGCCGGGGAGGCTGCCAAATCATTCTCAGGTGCAGAGCGCAACCCTAAAAGAACCCAGGGCAGGTGGTCAACCCAGTCTGTGTGCGTGAGTGAAGCTCTGAGTGCTACTTTAAGCGACCTATGAAAATGGTCACATAATTCGTTAGTCTGGGGGTTGTACGCGGTAGTGCGGTGAATTTTGACCCCCAGGCTCTGGGCCATCATGGACCAGAGTTCAGAAACGAATTGTGGACCCCTGTCAGAAGTGATGTCCGATGGAGATCCGAAACGTGCAACCCAAGCCGACAAAAAAGTACGAGCCACTTCCATGGACGTGGTAGAAGCCAGCGGCACCACTTCAGGCCAGTGCGTGGTGCGGTCCACAACCGTCAAAAGGTGTGTGAAATGTTGTGACCAATTAATGTGTTCACTCAGGGTGAACACATTAACATTCAGACTGCAAGACATGCACACACATTAACGTAATATTGAAACACATGTCACAGAGCAGGTCTTGCTACAATACATTCACATAAAGCCAGACCCGCTTCTCACACCCTCTCTCCGTTCAGCGGCTCTGGCGTCTCCTGAACTCCCCAGGGGGCGAATAGTCCTTTCGTCCCGTCTGAGACCCCCGGTACCACTTCCTCCTTCAGTCCATTATTCTCTCTTCCCCCCCGACTCCTTACTCTGGGTGGAGAACTCCCCACACAGTGCCACAACAGGGTAACTATTTTTGATCAGATGGTGGATCAGTGACCCCGGTTACATGGTCACAGTAATCCCAGAACTGGGAATAATCAGAGAGTAGTAATAACCTGATTTGTTGTGTTTACATGCACTGAATAAACTGATTATTGGGCTAGAAAACTGCTTGAGTTATGGTCAATGTGATTTCTCATACCTCGATAAGGGTTGTTATCTGAATATTCTGTTTACATGAACTCTTGACTAATCAGATAACCCCACAAATCTGATTATTATATAATATTTTTTAGGGCGCATGTATACATAGCATTGATTAAACACCAAAGGTCATAGCACAACAAATTTACGCTGAACACAGGCTCGTGATAAAGTTGCAAATTTATGAAAGCAGAAAAAAACATGAACAAATAGAAAGAAAAAAACACATTAATAAAAACACAATTTGTTTGATTTAATTGTCTTACAAATGTGCACGTGAAAAATTAATAATGGACCAGAATAAACTAAAAAACTTACTAACTTGTTAAATAAATAAATATATACAGATTATAAGAAATTGTTCATATTTGATCAGAAAAAATCTCTGCATTTTGTGGCTCTGCAATTTTTTTCTTTTTTTAAAGAATAGTCAGATTTTTCTTGGTAACAGGTGATATAGATAGATAGATAGATAGATAGATAGATAGATAGATAGATAGATAGATAGATAGATAGATAGATAGATAGATGTACTTTATTGATCCCAAACTGGGAAATTACAGTGTAACAGCAGCATGACAGTTGACAACCAAACAACAGAAACACACCCATGACAAAGGGATTACCCATGGAACGCAAAAACTAACACGACTATAAAACCTGTATACATCATAGCTTAATATATGATGACAAGTATAAACACATGAATCATCCCATTGCACAAAGAAGGACTACCAGAAGCAGAGTGGAAAAAGTGATGTACCAGTTAGTCTGTAAGGTGCAGTGTGGCAGCATAGCTGTGCCAGAATACAACATCATAGTGAATTATTGTACAGTGAAATTGCATGTGGCAGGAAAATTTTCCTGTACCTGGCCGTTTGACAACGGAGCTGTAGTAGTCTACTGGAGAAAGTGCTTTGCTGTCTATCTAGTGTGTGGTGGAGGGGGTGATCAGGATTGTCCATGATGGATCACAGTTTATTTAGTGTTCTCCTCTCCATCACTGTCTCAAAGGTCTCCGGTCTGAGACCAATTACAGAGCCAGCCCTCTTGATAATCTTGTCAAGTCTGTTGGTATCTCTGGCCCTGATACTGCTACCCCAACAGACAGCAGCAAAGAAGATGGTGCTGGCAAAAACAGTCTGGTAGAAAAGCTCTAGCATCCTGCTGCACACGTTGAAGGATCTCAGCTTTCTCAGGAAGTAGAGTCTGCTCATCCCCTTCTTGTGCCCAGCATCGGTGTTGGATCTCCAGTCCAACCCGCTGCTGATTCTGACACCCAGATATTTGTAGTCCTCAACCACTCCCACATCCTCCCCCCTATTCTGCAGTGGCTGAGAAGGAGTCTTCCTCTTCCTGAAGTCAATCACCATCTCTCTGGTCTTGTTGACATTCAACCTCAGGTGATTCCGCTCCGTCCACTCCACAAATGTGTCTACCAGTGCCCTGTACTCCCCCTCCTCTCCTCCTCTTATACACCCCACAACAGCTGAGTCATCAGAGAATTTTTGCAGGTGGCATGACTCAGTGTTGTACTGAAAGTCAGTGCTGCATGAGGTAAAAAGAAAAGGAGAGAGCACAGTCCCCTGTGGAGCTCCCGTATCACTAGCCACCACTCCAGACAAAACACTGCCCAGCCGGACAAACTGTGGCCTGCCTGTCAGGTAGTCCGTAATCCAGGAGATCACAGAGCTGTCAACCCCCATCACCCGCAGCTTCTCACCCAGCAGCAGTGGCTGGATGGTGTTAAAGGCACTGGAGAAATTAAAAAAAGTGATTCTCACAGTATCTCCTCCACCATCCAGGTGCAGATGGGCTTATTGCAGCAGGTAGATGACATCATCTTCAACTCCTAAATAGGGCTGATATGCAAACTGCAGAGTGTCCAGCCACGTCTTCACCTGTGGCCTCAGGTGGGCTAAGACCAGTCTCTCCAGGACCTTCATCACATGAGATGTGAGGGCAACTGGTCGGTAGTCATTCAGATCCGATGGAGATGACTTCTTGGGGACAGAAACCAGGCAGGATGTTTTCTACAGCACCAGTACTCTCTCCAGACTCAGGCTCAGGTTGTACAGGTGTTTCAGTACCGGAGCTAGTTGGTTGGCACAGGTCCTCAGGGTCCTTGTGGAGATGCCATCAGGGCCCGAAGCCTTCCGCTGACGGAGTCTCTCCAGCTGTTTCTCCACCTGATCTGTAGTCACCGTGAAGTGAGGGAGGGTCCTGGTGCCCCCTGAGGAGGAGGAGGGGGGAGATGGAGAGAGGTTCTGCACGGGAGCGTGGGTGGGGAGGGGTGTGTGGGGGTCTGGTTGTGTTGCTCGGGTGACAGACTGTGAGTTGAACCTATTAAAAAACAGATTCAGTTCCTCAGCTCTCTCTTGGTTCCCAGATGGCTGCCTGATTCTCCCCTTGCACCCAGTTATTTGTTTCATTCCCTCCCACACATCTTTAGTGTTGTTTTGCCTGAGTTTCTCTTCCAACTTCCTCCTATAATTGTCCTTGCACCTCCTCAGCATCTCTCTCAGCTCATGCTGCACTCCCCTCAGCTTCTCCTTGTCTCCAGCCCTAAAAGCTCTCTTCCTTTTGTTCAGAAGTGTTTTCAGGTCACTGGTGACCCATGGTCTGTTGTTTGAGAAGCAGTGTACAGTCTGAGCTGGCATGGTCATCTCTTCACAGAATCTAATGTATTCTGTGATGCAGCCGGTCATATTGTCTATGTCCACCCCATGTGGTTCACAGAGTACGCTCCAGTCCATTGTCTCGAAGCAGTCCTGCAGTGCATCAGCAGCCTCCTGTGTCCACCTCCTCACAGTCTGTGTATAAGTTGGCTGCCTTTGCACAAGGGGGGCATACTTAGGTGTTAACATGACCATGCAGTGATCTGATTTACCAATGGGGGGTAGAGCTGTGGCACGATATGCATCTATACAGCATCACTGTAATTTATCATCCCAGATCCAATTCATCGCAAACCTTTTTATATCATGTTACACAACTGAATAAAAGGACTTTGAAGCACCAATTTTAAGCAGAAATGTAAAAAAAATAAATAAATCTTAGAAATTTCCATATTTTCTTATATTTGCAACTAAATTTGGGACTTTTTTCATGTAATTTTGCAACTTTTAACTTGTAAATTTTAAATTTTTGACTTGTAAATTAACATTTTTCCTGTACATTATCAACTTTGTTCCTGTAAATTAGCAAGTATTTTTTTGTGAATTAATATTTTTTTTCCTGTAACTTAGTAACTTTTATCTTGTAAATTAACAACCTTATCCTGTATCTGCAACTTTTTTCTTCTAAATTAACAACTTTTTCTTGTAAATTTGCAACTTTTTTCCATCAATTTTTAAAAGCTTTTTTCTTATAAACTGGCAATGTTCATCTGGCTGCTGGTTAAATTTTTATTCTGTGTAATTTGCAACTTTTTACCTGTAAAAATGTATCTTTTTTTCTTAATTTTGCAACTTTTTACCTGTAAGTTTGCAACATTTTATTTGTAAATTTGCAACATTGTACCTGTAAATTAGCAGTTCTTATCCTTTAAACTTTTATTCTATATAATTAAATTGTAAGTTGCAACTTTCTACCTGTAATTTTGCAACTTTCTTTTTGCCCATTTGCCTCTTTTTTCCATAAAATTTTCTTTTTTTTCTCAAAAATTTGCTAAATTTATCTGGATGTTGGTTACATTTTTATTCTATATAATTAAATTGTAATTTGAAACTTTTGATTTGTAATTTCACAATTTTTTTCCATCAATTTTTCATCTTTTTTCTTATAACTCTGCAATGTTCAACTGGGTGTTGGTTAATTTTTTATACTTAAGATAAGCCTTTATTAGTCCCACAATGGGGAAATTCCAGGGGGAGAATTAAATTACAAATTAAACTGACAAAGGAACTTACAAATTAAATCATAATTTGTAACTTTCTACCTGTAATTTTGCAACTTTTCCTTGTAAATTTGTTACTTTTTTGTAATTTATCAACTTTTTCCTGTAAATTTGAAACTATTCTATGTAGTAATATTTTAATTTGCAACTTTTTAAATGAGCATATTTGATCAAATTTGTGCTCCTGTATTCTTGCAAGTTTTTACTTAATTTACATTTATATGTTTGCACCTTCTGCTAAATTTGCAGCCCCCACCCCCTTGTTAAAAGGTAATAAGTGGCGTCTCCCATATGCAGCAGCAGTGTTATCATTCAAACCATGAAAACCATAGAAACCGAATGGTGTGGTCATGTGACCCCTTCTCTACCACCTTGCACCATTCGTGCACCATGTACAGCAGCTCAACCAGACTCATGTCAATCATCACTGTTTTCTTCCTGCATTACCGACTGCACTATATAGTTCTCCACAGTATCTGCTGCTGGCTAATATACTGTATATTTTAACTGTTGACCAGTATCACTTAATCTTATCCTACACTTTATTACATGTATAGTTTATTTCTCTTATCTTATCATGTTTAATGTTGCAGCATTGTACCGAGACAAATTCCTAGTTTGTGTACTACATGAACAATGGCAATAAACCTGATTCTGATTCTGATTCTGATTCTGATTCTGATTCTCTCGCTTCTTTCTGCACTGACGTCAACAGACAGCCACCAGAGCTTTTCCCAGCATCTCCTTTGGCCAGCGACCACACCTGAGAAGACTTTGAAGATTTCCAGCAGCTGACAAAGACCACCACCAACTTTGAGGCTCTACAGCAGCAGAGAACCAGAGAAGCCTACATCGGACAGAGGAATCCACCCAGACCCGCCGAGGACAGCTGGGAGCTGATGGACAACAGAACCAGCACCAGCGGGTAGGAAACCACTTCAGTTCTACAGGATTATTAACACTGTAGCTGATACAGTTTGCTGCTGTACCTCCATGCAAACATTGAAAATGGTTTCAGTTAAAAAAGAGAAGAAAATGATGGATTTCCAGCTTTTTCTGGCTCCCATTTTTAGTCTTGTGTTTGAGAAACAGAGGCTTGCACTGAAACTGTTTCTAGTTGGCTTTGCCACATGGAAATTAGCAGGAAACATTTCAAATAGTTTAACAATGGTGTGGTGATTTAATAAAGGGCTGATTTTGGCTTGAAGGTTTTGCTTTAGTGGAGTCAGCGCTAAAATGTGGAAGATGGCACCCAGCTCTTTCTTTGTTCTCCAGATTCTTTGGTTAACATGGCAATTAGCAGCAGACAAGGGGGACGTCATGACTCTTGTTAGCCAAAGGAGCAGAAACCATGGCTCTGGTTCATGTCTCCATCTAGAGGGTCAGAATAGCTTCTGCACTACAACTAAGGTCAGTGAGAGTTTAGCTTCAAACGAACAAGAATTGTTGGAGAACATTTATGAGGAAATTAAAGTTGCCAGTTTAACAGGGAGAAAAGTTTCGCATTTAGGATTAGATTTGCACATTTGTATGGGAGGAAAGTAAGAATTGTAAAGCAAAAAGTGGCAAATTTGTAGAAAAGAAGACTAAATCTATTGTAAAAGTCACAAATTTGCCTGGAAAAAGTTGTAAATTTATAAGAAAGTTATAAAATCCCCAAGAAAAATGTTAGCAGTTTGCAAAAAAAATAAATAAATAAATAAATAAAATATTGCAAATTGTAGAGAAAATGGGGGATTTATGAGAGAAAAAGTGAAAAACAAACAAACATCAAACATTTGTACAAATGTGCAGCTTTTGTCTTTGTAGATTTGCATTTTTTTTCTTTTAAATTTGTGAATTCTTGTAAATTTATGACTTGTAAATTTGTTTTTCCACTCATTCATGATTTTTATTTCTCAGTAATTTGCAACATCTTCTCATAAATTTGAGACTTATGCTAAAAATTAAATTGTGAATTTGCATATTTTTGTCATAATTATTCAAGCATGTGGTGGTTTGGGCTGGGTCTGACCAGGCCACACTTTGTGATTGTCAGTATTTATTATTCTGCCTTCATTATTATCATCTTTGGGGTTTGATTTACATCCTGGTCTCATTATTATTATTATTATTATTATTATTGTCTTTACTATTATTATTGTCTTCCACCAAAGCTATATTTGTATGTTTGGTTTTTCCCTGGTCATCTTTTGTTTCTGGTTGGACTTTTATTACCTCCGCCAGGCCGCAGGCCAGGAGGTAATGTTTTTGCCGGGGTTTGTCTGTCTGTCTGTCTGTTGGTTAGCAAGATAACTCAAAAAGTTTTGGACGGATTTCGATGAAACTTTCAGGCATTATTGGAAATGGTACAAGGAAGAACTGATTAAATTTTGGGGATGATCTGGATCACCGTCTGGATCCAGGAATTTTTTAAAGGATTCTTTAACATTGTGAGATAGGGCCATTTTCAACATGTGTGCAGGCGCAATGGAGGGCGCTGGTTGTCGTGTCTGACGAACACGAACTCCGCGTTCTTCAAAGTTTTAGGCACAAAAGCACACGGAAAACAGTGGTGGGCTGGGCCCGGCAGCGTACCTGTATTTGCGCTACGCTACAAAAGCTGAGACGGGCAGCTCTCCGGCGCGGGATTATTTGGCAGAAATTCCCCGGGCAGCCATAGGGGCTGTGCAAAAACAAGCTCTCTGCCGGGGAAGCTTCCAAATTCTCTTTTGGCGCAGAGCGCAACCCCAATATAAAACCGACGGCAACCTGTCTACCCAATTTGCATCCGTCAATGAACCCCTGAGTGCTGCTTTCAGTGATCTATGAAAACGCTCGCATAACCCATTGGCCTGTGGATTGTCTGCGTTTGTGTGATGAATTGCAACGCCCACAGCCTGGGAGTTTGGAGATGGAGGAGATGGACACAACAGCAACACTTGACTTTATTACCTCCGCCAAGGAGGTAATGCTTTTACTGGCATTTGTCTGTCTGTCTGTCTGTCTGTCTGTCTGTTACCAACATAACTCAAAAAGTTATGAACGGATTTTGACGAAATTTTCAGGAAAGGTGTGTAATGGCACAGGGAACAGATGATTAGATTTTGGTGATGATCTGAGAGTGCATACCTCCACCAAGGGCTTTGTTTGTATTTGTGCAGCAGGATTACACAAAAACTACTGGATGGATTTGGATGAAATTTTCACCAGCGGTGGTTCTTGGCCTAGAGAGGAACCCATTACATTTTAGGGATGATCTGGGAATGCATACCTCAGCCAAGGCTCTTCTCACAGTGTGTCAGCCACAAAACTTCAAAACTAATGGACAGACTTGGATGCAATTTTCACCACAAGTAGCGATAGGCCTACACACAAGCCCATTACATATTGGAGGTGATCCATGAGAAAAGGAAGGAGCCTTGGCGGAGGTATGCGCTCTATGAGTGCTTTTCTAGTTTTGACAGCATTTGTTTACTTCCATCTGAGCACAGCTTATCCCAATGTCAGTCATTATTGGTCAGGGCTGTGGCTCATTAGTCTCATTGTGTATTCCTTTTTATTGGGGTTCACCCCCTCATTCCCTTGTTGGGTCCTTGTCGTGATTGTTGTCATCTTACTTCATCATCATTATTTCCTCTCGTTACTTTGTCACCCTTGGTTGTGAGTATCATTGTCTCTGCCATGCTACAGTTTCCTTCATTAAATCATGCTTCAACTTCACCCCGCGAGTGAGTCTGTGCTTCTGCCCATGAGGGCCAACCATGACAAAGCAAATTTGTACTTAATTTACATTTACACATTTGTACCTTCTGCTAAATTTGTGAATCCCCCCACACGACCCACCCGTTAAAAATAAAGAATCACCTGCTGATTAGTCACTGAAAATATCCTGATATTAAAATTCAATCAGCTGTGGAGCATGTAAATAAAGAGGCGGATTTGGCTTCAGACGATTTATTACACAACTCACACAAGAAGCATAGACAGAATGACATCTCAGCAGAGACTTTTAAATAGCATGGCATTCCTCTAGAAGCTTCTAACACACAAAAGGTCACATTGCATTCACTTCCTTAATCCTTTACCATTCCTCTAGAAGTTTCTAACACACAAAAGGTCACACTGCATTCACTTCATTCATCCTTCACACCTCCCTGTTATCTCACCAGGGAACCTCTGCTCTTTGTTCTTGTCTAAGATGTTACACAATTATGCTCTCCCCGTGTGCCGCCATACCACCCCACCCCCCCTGAGCATCTTGGATAGAACAATAGAATAACAGTCCGTATGCTGTGATAGAACCATTAAACATCAATCCACATGCTGCTTGGGCTTCAGTCTTCTCCCGTATCTGCTGTAACCAGGATTCACCGCCTCCGCGGCGCTGTCATGCTGGGGGGTTGATGTTTGGGGGGTAAAACTTTTTGTCTGTCCGTGTGGGTGCTCTGGGGAAACTTTTCTCTGGGGAGCTCCCCGTGGGGGTCTTCTACGCCGAGGGGCCCTCGCCAACAGCACTTGCTCGTCCGCCACCACAAAAGCGGGTTTGAATCAGAATCAGAATCAGAATCAGAATCAGATTTATTGCCATTGTTCATGTAGTACACAAACTAGGAATTTGTCTCGATGCCATGCTGCAACATTAAAAACATGATGAGAAAAAGAGATAAACTAAAAAACTAAAGGACTGAAAACGTGCAATAAGTGTAGAAAAATAAGTAATAATAAGTAATAATGATAATAATAATAATAACAATACTAGTAATAATGAGTAGTACTAGTCAAGGCAGTTTTAAAAAATTAGCAAGTAGCAGATAATGTGAAGTACCACATAGTGCAGTTGATAATGCAACAGAAAACAGTGATGAATGACGTGAGTCTGGTTGAGCTGCTGTACATAGTGCACGAGAGTCAAAAAGTCACTTAATGTTCAGCAGTCTGATGGCAGAGGGGAAAAAGCTGTTCATGTGCCGGGAGGTTTTAGTCCGAATGGACCGAAGTCTTCTACCTGAGGGGAGGGGAGCAAACAGTACGTGACCAGGATGTGAAGGATCGGCTATGATCCAGCCAGCACGCCTCCGGGTCCTGGAGATGTACAGGTCCTGGAGAGATGGGAGCTCGCAGCCTATCACCTTCTCAGCAGTGCGCACAACGCGCTGCAGCCTTAGTCTGTCCCTGGCAGTGGCTCCTGCGTACCACACAGTTATGGAGGAGGTGAAGATGGACTCGATGATGGCCGTGTAGAACTGCACTAACATCTTGGTGGGTAGCTTGAGCTTCCTCAGCTGCCGCAGAAAGAAGAGTCTGTCGATGCCAATCTTTTCCCTCCTACCCCCCAAATCTAGCAAAAAATGCTTGTCCCCTGTTTCCAGCACTCTGAACGGTCCATCATAGGGTGGTCGCCGTGGAGGGCGATGGGCGTCGTGCCTAACAAACACGAACTCCGCGTTTTTCAAAGTTTTAGGCACAAAAACGCGTAGAAAACTGTGGTGGGCAGGGCCCGGCAGCATGCTTGTGTCTATGCTACGCTGCAACAGCTGAGACGGAGAGCTGTCCGGTGCGGGATTATCTGGCAGAAACTCCCCGGGCAGCCGAAGTGGTTGCGCAAAAACAAGTTCTGCCGGGGAAGCTTCCAGATCCTCTTTAGGCGCAGAACGTAACCCCAATAAAACCCACGGTAGCTTGTCTACCCAATTTGCATCCGTCAGTGAAGCCCTGAGAGCCGCTTTCAATGATCTATGAAAACATTTGCATAACCCATTAGCCTGTGGATTGTACGCAGTTGTGCGGTGAATTGTGACACCCAGGCTGCGGGCCATTGTTGACCAGAGTTCGGAAACAAATTGAGGGCCTCTGTCGGATGTAATGTCCGACAGGACTCCAAAATGCACCACCCATGCTGTTAAAAACGCGCGCGCCACCATTGTCAGGAGGTGCATGTACCCCTGTGATGGCGGGAGGGGGCCCACGAGGTCCACGTGGACATGGTCGAACCTCTTAGCCGGAATGCAAAACGGCTCCAAGGGAGCCTTCGTGTGTCTGTGTACTTTGGCTCGTTGGCACGCAACGCAGGTTGCCGCCCACTCTTTCACTTGTTTGCAAAGGCTCGGCCACACAAATTTCTCTCCTACCATTTTGACCGACGCGCGCACTCCTGGATGCGCCAAAGAGTGAACCGACTCAAACACGCGACGGCGCCACGGGACGTGGGCGACCCGTGGAGACATCGCAGATTGGGGGGGCATGCCATCCTGCAGCACCCTGCTCTCCAGCCTTAACCCTGTTGGTCCAGACTGGAGCGCATGCACGTCCGCATCACTAACCTGCTCCGCAGCCATGGCTGCGTAATCTATCCCCACGCAGACCGGGGCCACCACGGCGCGTGAGAGGCAGTCTGCACTACATTCAGTTTGCCCGACACATGCTGAATATCAGTAGTAAACTCTGAGATTGCGGCCAGCTGTCTCTGCTGCCGGCCCGACCACGGCTCTGAAACCTTGGCCATCGTGAACGTTAGCGGCTTGTGGTCAACGAACGCGGTGAAACTGCGCCCTTCCAGCCAGAACTGGAAGTGGTGAATGGCCAGGTGGAGAGCCAGCAACTCTCTGTCGAATGCGCTGTATTTACGTTCACTGTCGCGCAAAGTCCTGCTGAAAAAGGCGAGCGGCTGCCAAGCCCCGGCAACGCGCTGCTCCATGACAGCCCCTATGGCCACATCTGAAGCGTCAGTGGTGAGCGCTATACGGGCCGTTGGGTCTGGATGTGCCAGCAATGCGGTGTTTGCCAGGGCTGCTTTGACTTCCGAGAATGCCCGCTCTCGCTCCGGGGTCCATTCGACTCTATCCGCGGGTTTCTGTTTTTTGAGCGCAGCGTACAGTGGTTGCATGAGCTGTGCTGCACGGGGAAGGAAACGGTTATAAAAGTTCACCATTCCCAAAAATTCTTGTAGCGCCCTGACCGTTTGCGGCCAGGGAAAATCTGCTACTGCGCGCACTTTGTCAGGCAGCGGGACCACTCCTTCGGGAGAGACGCGGTGTCCCAAAAAATCAATCCCCGTCACCCCGAACTGACATTTCGCTGGGTTGATTATTAACCCGTGCTCTTCCAACCTCCAGAAAACCGTTGTGAGGTGGGTTTCGTGTTCGTCTTTGGACACGCTGGCTACTAAGATATCGTCCAGGTAGACGAACACGAAAGGGAGATCGCGCAGCACTGCATCCATCATGCGTTGAAACGTCTGTGCAGCCCCTTTAAGCCCAAATGGCATGCGCAAAAACTCGAATAAACCGAACGGAGTTATTACCGCTGTTTTGGGTATGTCCTCAGCGCGCACTGGGACTTGGTGGTAACCGCGGACCAGGTCTATTTTAGAAAAAATACGCGCTCCTGCAAGGTGAACGGAAAAATCCTGAATGTGAGGAATTGGGTAGCGGTCGTGCGCTGTGGCGTTGTTCAACCTGCGGAAATCCCCGCAAGGTCGCCACGAACCCTCAGCTTTAGGGACCATGTGTAGCGGGGAAGCCCATGGGCTGTTTGAGTGCCTGATGATGCCCAACCTCTCCAGGTTGGCGAACTCCTCGCGTGCTATGGCCAGTTTAGCTGCGTCCAAGCGCTGAGGTCTTGCAAAAACGGGCGGCCCGGTGGTGGTGATAAAATGCTCCACCCCGTGTTTAGCGATGGCTGCCGAAAACGTCGGGACAGTGAGTGCTGGGAACTGAGTGAGCAGTGTGTGGAACTTACCGCATGTAGCTGTGACGCTGGCTTGTGCTGTTGGCCGGGTCACTCGAGCTATACAGGGGACAGAGTCAAAAGACAGTGCATTAACTAGGCGTCTGTTAGCGACATCTACCAACAAACCATGTGCACACAGAAAATCAGCCCCCAGTATATGGAAATTCAATGCTGCTATGACAAAAGTCCACTCAAATGTACGGCCGTGTAGAGACAAGAGTAGAGTCCTCTCACCATAGGTCTTAATCCCCGAGCCGTTTGCCGCTGCCATCTTGGGGCCGCTAGATCCTGCCAGCCGGTCAGCGTAGGTCGGCCGGATGAAACTCTTCTGGGCACCGGTGTCCACGAGGAAATGCCTCCCCGAGCGTGCGTCCATCAAGTAGAGCAGCTTGTTCTCCTCCCCGAGGGTTGCGGCTGCTACCGACCCCCGGTCTTGGTGTTTCCCGAGCGCTTGAATTGGCACGGTGGTATACATTTGCGTGCCCTCTCTGCGAAGTGGCGGTGGTAGAAACAAAGGGTGTCTCCCCCGCGTTCCTTGGCCCCCACTGCTGCTGCCGTCGGTGGCTCTGCTGCTGCCGTCGATGGCTCCTCGCCGCCTGCGGTCGTCGCATCGCGCTCCGTTGCTGCCGCAATGGTCGTGAACTCCCTGGTGGCGACGATGATCCAGTTTGCTTCCCGGGCTAGCGCACGATAGTCCCGCTTGGCCAGCCACGGCGAATTGGCCAGGGTCGCTCTCGCCGCTGACGGAAGATTCCGGAGGAAGAGGTGGGTAAAAATAAAATGGTCGTCATCTGTGCCCTTTAACCTCAGCATCTTCTCCATCAGGTCTATGGCCGACCCGTCTCCCAACCCGGTTCATGTCAGGAGTCTCTCTGCTCTCTCACCATCCGAGAGTGTGTAGTGCTGGATTAGCGCAGCCTTCAGCGCGCTGTACTTGTCGTCGGTTGGTGGCTGATCAAGCAGGCTCTCTACGTGCTGAGCCGTGTGGGCGTCGAGCGCTGCGACCACATAGTGGAACTTTGTGTGATCCGCCGATATCCCCCGGAGGGCGAACTGCGCCTCGACTAGGTGGAACCAGGAGCGCGGGTTGTGCTGCCAAAAATCCGGTAGCTTGATCGCAACAGCACATGCGTGGCTGGGGGTTCCCATCGAGGTTGACTCCGGGGATCTTCCATCGTGTTCCATGATTCGTCTTGGGTCACCAGTGTGGAGCGTGTAAATAAAGAGGCGGATTTGGCTTCAGACGATTTATTACACAACTCACACAAGAAGCATAGACAGAATGACATCTCAGCAGAGACTCTTCTCTTAAATAGCATGGCATTCCTCTAGAAGCTTCTAACACAAAAAAGGTCACATTGCATTCACTTCCTTAATCCTTTACCATTCCTCTAGAAGTTTCTAACACACAAAAGGTCACACTGCATTCACTTCATTCATCCTTCACACCTCCCTGTTATCTCACCAGGGAACCTCTGCTCTTTGTTCTTGTCTAAGATGTTATACAATTATGCTCTCCCCATGTGCCGCCAAACAGCAACTTTTTTATCCTAAATTTTACTTTTGTTCTCAAAAACTTGTAACTTCTTTCTCATAAATTTGTATTTTATTCCTGTAAAATGCAACGTTTTTTTTAAAGAATATGTGGGGAACCCCCACAACAGCTGGGACAGGCACAGCAATGTGTGTATTAATGTCTACAGACAGCCCGCTTCTTCTGGCTTTTTCCGGCTCACTACTGTGATGTTAATGTGCCATTCATGCATTGTGTTTCACGCTTCCTGTCCTTACTGTGTCTATACACTGATGACAATATGTAGATGTGCCTTGTAACCTCTTTTGTCCTGCAGTTCTGGAGCAGAGGCGAATCCTGGCTTGCAATCTTCTTATTGTTATGTGTGTCTATCAAATGCAAATGCCCATACCTACTGCTGTGAATGCCTTTCATGTATTGTCTGTAGATGGGTATATAAGCTGCATTATTCTGTAAATCTGTCTCTCATTCCTTCAACTGCTGCTGACACACACATCCTGTGTCTCTTTGCTGGAGAGTCTCCGAGCCACCCATTGGGCGAGCTCTGTGACGGCGGTATGATAATAAAACCTATTTAAAACTCTCAGTTCGCTGCCTTATTTTTCATGCCGCTGCAAATATGACTTTTTTTCCTCAAATTTGCAACTTATTTTGGCTTGAATGTTAATTTTGTTGAGTTAGGGTCAATAAGTTAAAATCCAAGATGGCGCCTGCAGCCTTTCGAAAATCTGTTGGAAAAATGCATTTTTGGTTACCATGGTGACACTTTAGGTGACGTGGAATCGTATGCTCTGACGTTAAAGCCTGTGCGGATGAGGAAATTGTGAATTTAAAGCTTTTTAAGAGTCATATTTTTATCACTGATTGAAAAAAGGAAGGTGGTTGAAGTGGTTCTGGTTTATTCAGCATTTTAAGATCGTGTTGTGGCGGGGTTTTTTATGCCGCCGCAGTGTGAAACATTTTCTGCTTTAAAAGACCAAATAATTGTGAGAGTGAATGTGAGCCCAGACTGACTGCAGGTGTGTTCTTGAGTTTTCATTGAGGAGACTGTTGTGTTGGGTTCTTTTACAAATAAAGACTGCTGCTTTGGGTGTTCACGGAGCCTCTTTATTCAGCGGCTGCAGCAACATTGGAGCTCTAACCCGGCAGTAATGTGTCTGCACATGCACGACTCAGGCAACATCTGGGCATGCTCTGCCCTCTAGTGGTAACACATATGTAATACTGTGGATTCCACCACAGGGAGCTCTTGGATTTGACATGATAGATTTAGTTCACTGACATGAGGCTGAAGACGTGGGGATATGGAGCTATTATTAAGCAAAACTATTTGTAAGTGTATGCACACTTCAACAAATGCGTGCACAGATCTACAAATGTGTGCACAGATTCATGAAAAATGGGACTTCATGTAAATTTGATACTTTTTTGATTAATTTTGTTTTTTTAAATTTAAAACTGGGACTCTTTTCAATTAGTTTTGTGAAGTTTTTCATGTAAATTTGGGGCTTTTTTTCAATTTTGTGAAGTTTTAACTATGCTACATTTATGCATTTTTAGTAAAATTGGCTGGAATGCTAAGGGTGTGAGGAGCGTGAAATAACGAGGCTGAATTATTTCTCAATTCAGGTTTTAATGTAGCTTTCACATCCCCAGCGATCTCTCAAGAACAGAAGAGAGAGAGCTGCATCAGAATCCCCACATTTATCCATCAGCATCAAAGGAAGAATCACACATCTCTGTCAAAACCCCGCATTGACAATAACTCTCCCCCTGAGTCCTTTAGTCCTCCGCCTGGCCCCAGGAGGTCAGGAAGTCCTTTCAGCTCCTTACCACGGTACCTCCGTCCTCTTGTCGTTATCCACAGGCGGTCCAGACATATTGTCCCATCCTAAGACGTGAGGTCGATCCACATATGCAATCCTAAGCATCTCACTTTATATTCATACATATGTAGGCAAAAATACATGAGCCACATAACCCCCCCCCAAACATCAAAGAATGGACAATATCTCATAGTTCACAAAATATGATAACATCAACAGCATGATTTACACAACATGATCAAATCGCACATCAGTCAGTACGCCGTCTGGGCTTCAAACGTCTTCCAAATCTGCTGTAAGCAGGCCTCGCCGTCCCTGCGGTGCCGTCCTGCAAAGAATCTGCCAACTGAGGAAGAGAATGGTTATTTGATCCCTGCGGGGGCTCCAGGACCTGTTCCCTGGGGGATCTGCCACATCGAGGAGCCCTCGCTACCCGTACAGACTCGTCGTTCATCACAAAAGCAGGCTTTAGTCTGTCAATACTAATTGTTTCCCTTCTGTCCCCCAAATCTAGCACAAAATGCTTATCACCCATTTCCAGCACTCTAAATGGGCCATCATATGGCGGGCGGAGGCCTGATCGTGAAGCCTCGTGCCTGACAAAAACAAACTCGGCATTTTTTAAAGCTTTGGGAACAAAAACACGCGGAAAAGTGTGATGAACGGGGCCCGGGAGCATGTCTGCTCTCGTGCCACTCAGTGGCCCCAGAGCCGGGGGACGCCCGGGCTCCGGATGCTCTGGTAGAAACTCACCGGGCAGCCTGAGAGGTTGGGCGAAAACTAACTCCGCTGGGGAGGCATTTAAATCCTCTTTGGGCGCAGCACGCAACCCCAATAAAACCTATGGTAGTTTGTTTACCCAATCTGCATCCGTAAGCGACGCTCTGAGGGCTGCCTTCAAAGACCTATGAAAACGCTCGCATAAACCATTAGCCTGGGGGTGATACGCGGTAGTGCGGTGAATTGTCGCTCCTAAGCTGCTGGCCATCGCTGACCAAAGCTCAGAGACAAATTGAGGCCCTCTGTCGGACGTAATATCCGACGGGACCCCGAAACGGGCTACCCAGGCCGTCAAAAATGCGCGAGCCACCTCTGCAGCCGTGGTCGATGCTAGTGGGACCACTTCCGGCCAGCGTGTGGTTCGGTCCACCATTGTCAAAAGATGTGTGAACCCCTGCGACGACGGTAGGGAGCCCACGAGGTCGACATGCACATGATCGAACCTCTTGGCCGGGATGTGGAACGGTTCAAAGGGGGCTTTTGTGTGCTTGTGAATTTTGGCCCGCTGGCAAGCCATGCAGGTTCTTGCCCACTCTTTCACGTGCTTGCGCAGGCTCGGCCAAACAAACTTCTCCGCTACCATTTTCACCGAAGCGCGCACCCCTGGGTGTGCCAGGGAGTGAACCGAGTCAAAAACGCGGCGCCAAGCGGCCGGTACCACCGGGCACGGTCGCCCAGTAGAGATATCGCAGATTAGAGGGGGCATACCGGTTTGCAAACTCCTACTCTCCAGCCTTAACCCTGTTGGTCCAGACTGGAGCGCGCACACGTCCGCATCTCTACTCAGTTCCGCCGCCATGGCTGCATAATCGATCCCCACGTGAACTGGGGCCGCGTGCGATTCCGCGCTACTATCTTGCCCTGCGGCTGCGGTAGTATAATCTACTACTGCGCGGACTGGTGCTGTCACCGCGCGAGAGAGGCTGTTCCACAACCGCTCCTATGGCCAAATCTGATGCGTCAGTGGTGAGCGCTATGCGGGCCGTTGGGTCTGGGTGAGCTAGGAGCGCAGCGTCAGCAAGGACTTTTTTAACCTCCACGAATGCGCGCTCCCGCTCCGGGGACCACTCGATCATATTGGAGGGTTTTTGCTTTTTAAGCGCAGCATATAACGGTTGCATGAGCTGCGCTGCGTGGGGTAGGAAACGGTTATAAAAATTTACCATTCCTAAAAATTCCTGTAATGATTTGACCGTTTGTGGTCGGGGAAAATCTGCCACTGCGCGCACCTTGTCCGGTAGCGGAACCGCCCCTTCTGGGGAAACGCGATGCCCCAAAAAATCGATCTGCGCCACGCCAAACTGGCACTTGGCTGGATTAATTATTAACCCGTGCTCTCCCAGCCTCCGAAAAACTGCAGTGAGGTGTTTTTCGTGTTCCTCTTCTGAAGTACTGGCGACTAAAATATCGTCGAGGTAGACGAACACAAAAGGGAGATCGCGTAACACGGCATCCATCATGCGTTGGAATGTTTGTGCAGCGCCTTTAAGACCAAACGGCATGCGCAAAAACTCAAAAAGTCCAAAAGGGGTTATTACCGCTGTTTTAGGAATGTCCTCAGGCCAGACTGGGACTTGATGGTAGCCGTGAACCAGGTCTATTTTAGAAAAAATGCGCGCCCCCGCTAGATGCACCGAAAAATCCTGAATGTGTGGGATTGGGTAGTGGTCATGCGCTGTGGCGTTGTTTAGTCTGCGGTAATCGCCGCAAGGTCTCCACGAGCCGTCAGCTTTAGGGACCAGCTTTCACATCCCCAGCGATCTCTCAAGAACAGAAGAGAGAGAGCTGCATCAGAACCCCCACATTTATCCATCAGCATCAAAGGAAGAATCACACATCTCTGTCAAAACCCCGCATTGACAATAACTCTCCCCCCGAGTCCTTTAGTCCCCCGCCTGGCCCCAGGAGGTCAGGAAGTCCTTTCAGCTCCTTACCACGGTACCTCCGTCCTCTTGCCGTTATCCACAGGCGGTCCAGACATATAAGATAAGATAAGATAAGATAAGCCTTTATTAGTCCCACAACGGGGAAATTCCAGGACTGCAACAGCACAGGGATAGCAACACTCAGAGCAACAATCAGAAGGCAAGAAAAAAAAAAAAAACAAGCAAGCAAGAACAGCTAATATACATATGTACATATTACTATAAAATATATATATACACACACACACACAGACACACAGTGCAGAGCATTGTAGCTGGATGGAATAAATATATGAATATATGAACACAGAGTGCAGAGCATTGTAGCTAGATGGAATAAATATGTAAATATATAAACACCCACAGTACGGAGCATTGCAGCTAGGTGGAATAAATATGCAAGTATATAAACACACACAGTGCGGAGCAATGTAGCTAGATGGAATAATATGTAGATATATAAAAACACAGTGCGGAGCATTGTAGCTAGATGGAATAAATATATAGATATATAAATATAAATATAAACACACCCAGTGCTGAGCATTGTAGCTAGATGGAATAAATATGTAAATATATAAACACACACAGTGCAGAGCATTGTTGCTAGGTGGGATGAAACAGCATAACCGTCTATTTAGTTATCCCACATGGTATGATTATGTGCCCATACATATTCTCACCCTCCATAGCGACCGGTATGTTCCTAGTTGTATGCCGGAGAGGACCATTGTGTAAGTCTATTGCATCTTTTGCATTCAAAAAAAAACTATTAGTTTGTTACGTCTTTTTGCTATCTCTGCGAGCAGCCCTGCTTAGGTTGTACAGTCTGACAGCCGTTGGTAGGAAGGACCTACGAAACCTCTCGGTTGTGCACCTGGGATGATGTAGTCAGCTGCTAAATGAGCTCCTCAGTGCATCCAGTATGTCCTGCATAGGGTGGAACTTGGACTCCAGCAGAGATGACAGTTTAGCCACCGTCCTTCTCTCTCCTATCTCCTCCATCGGATCAAGGCGCTGCCCCAGGACAGAGCTAGCTTTCTTAATCAGTTTGTTCAGTCTCTTCCTATCGGCTGCAGTAATGCCACTGCCCCAGCAGACCACTCCAAAAGTGATGGCTGATGCCACCACCGTGTCATAGAATGACTTCTGCAGCGCCCCTTGTACACCAAAAGACCTGAGTCTCCTCAGCAGGAACAGCCTGCGCTGTCCCTTCTTGTAGAGTGCGTCAGTATTGTGTGACCAGTCTAGTTTATTGTTCAGATGAATACCCAGATACTTATAGGATGTCACCATCTCGATGTCTGTTCCCTGTATATTTACTGGTACTGTGAGGGGCTGCCCATGCCTGCGGCAGTCCACCACCAGCTCCTTAGTTTTCCTCGCGTTGATCTGGAGGCAGTTCCGATGGCACCAGTCCACAAAGTCCTGGATAAGCCCTCTGTACTCAGCTTCATCTCCGTTGGAGATGAGACCAACGATCGCAGAGTCATCAGAGAACTTCTGTAGATGGCAATGTGTTGTGTTGTGTGAGAAGTCCGCAGTATAAAGAGTGAACAGGAAGGGAGCCAGCACCGTTCCCTGGGGGGCCCCCGTGCTACTGATGATCGTGTCGGAAACACAGTCCCGGGTTCTCACAAACTGAGGCCGGTTCGTGAGGTAGTCCAGGATCCATGATGACAAGTGCTGGTCCACCCCTGCGCGCAGCAGCTTGTCCTTCAGGATCATCGGTTGGATGGTGTTGAAAGCACTGGAGAAGTCAAAGAACATGATCCTCACCATATTCCCGGGCTTCTCCAGGTGGGACAGAGAACGGTGAAGGAGGAAGATCACCGCATCCTCCACCCCAATGCCATGCTGGTAGGCGAACTGGAGTGGATCCATCGCTGGTTCCACCAGGGGGCGGAGATGAGCAAGGAGCAGTCTCTCCAGGGTCTTCATCAAGTGGGACGTCAAGGCCACCGGTCTGTAGCTGTTCAGGTCTTTGGGGTGGGAAGTTTTTGGTACAGGTACCACACAAGATGTTTTCCACAGCTGTGGTACCCTCCCCAGTTTCAGGCTCATGTTGAAGATATACGTCACAATCCCACACAGCTGGTCTGCACAGGACTTGAGGAGCTTTGCGCTGATGCCGTCCGGTCCCGACGCCTTCCTCGCCTTGATCTTCCTCAGCTCCGTCCTCACCTGGGTCTTGGTCAGGGTCAGGATGGGGGGCTGTGTGTTGGGAGTGGAGGGGGTGTCGGTGGAGTGGGGAGTGGGCAGCAGGACTTGATTTCTTAGAGGCAGCAGTGGTTGTTGTGCAGACAGGGGGGAGGGCGGTTGGTCAAATCTATTGAAAAACAGATTCATATTGTCCCATCCTAAGACGTGAGGTCAATCCACATATGCAATCCTAAGCATCTCACTTTATACTCATACATAAGTAGGCAAAAATACATGAGCCACAAGGGGTTATTAACTAGAATATGAGAATCTGTGAACCAATGTCATATCTTTAACATATCTGCTGTCTCTGTTTAAGGAACTGGCCTGCTAACTTGCTAAAATAATGTAATGATGCATGTGCTTGCCATGTTACAACACATCTTGAAACCTTAATGCCTCTGTAATTACAATTAATTACAGAGGCAACTGCCAACACATACTCCCCCAATGAGCTCTCTAAAATATTACACTCACATCACGCAGGAATTCACAAAGGAGCTCAGTGTAGAACAGCTAAGACAACCACTATTGGCATCCTCGGTCCAAAGTCATCCATGAACACCACATTTAAGGAAAAGCATGCGTCTGCAGAACCAGAGGCAGCAGGTCCACCAGGACCACCTGTTACTGTGACTGCATTGTGAGGGTCTTGAAGTCCGTCAAGATCTGTGGAGATCTGTGGAGACCAAGTCCATAAATTTGACTTTACAGCAATATGGCAGTGCACCTAATTCATAGAAAAATATTGCTATATTACTATATTCATATGAATGTATACTTGTAAGTTTTTTTGTTGTTGTTGTGAAATGTGCTACTTAGTTGCATTTTGTATTTAGTTTATATTCAGTTGAGATTAAAACATGTGCACAGTATGGGTTTGAAACTGTAATCACCATAATACATGAAGTAACTTTGCATCTATTTCAACAATTTCCAGATGTGTACATTCCTCACTGCATGTGCTGTTCACTGGTGGAGCTGCAGTTAGTCATGTGAATTATCATGAACTGCTTCTGCTGTTCACAGCATGGATGTAGGCGAGGCTAAAAACAAACGTTTATGGGGGCCCATACATGTTTCTCAGAGCAGATGTACTTGAACATTTTAGATTGGAGGTCAAGAGTAGCGACACACGATTGCCGACCTTCCACCTGAAGAAACACACAGCATAAAATCCCCATGAAATGAAAATGTCATTTTCCCTGCTTTATTCCAGTTTGGTGTATTACATGTCCATCAGTCTACATATATTTCCTAGTTTGTTTGTTTTTTGAACCAGACTTGTCTCTTCCTGTGAAACATTTTAAAATACTGACAACTAATCCAACACTCAGGAGGGTTTACAAGATTATGACAAATTAAATCGCTTCTTTTTTTATGGCCTTCCTCTTTAACTACTGCTGTAATATGCCTGCTTTTCAATGATATAATCATATTTTAAAGGCCAAATGTCACGTAACAGGGTACTTTAAATATCTTGAAACTAGATATAAAAGGGAACCGATCCGTTCGGGTCTTGGTGCATATGCTTCAGTAACAACGGAATATTCGTTAATTTAAAACTGCCGCGCTTGGCCTGACACGGCCCCTGGAATCGCCTGGGGAAGAAGGCGGAAGTGACGAAATCGATTGTACCCTAGTTTGATGCTTGGGGTATTTCAATTGATTGTTTATATGGAGACTGGAAGGTTGAAGTGAGCAACAAGAAAGAAAAAATTGGATATTTCACCCATACCTTAAAACGGGACTATCAGGGACAGCTGGGTAATAAGGGACACTTCTCTGGGAAATGTTTTCATACCTGTCAAGTGAGACGTTTTCGCCGTACTTCAACACTGTAAAAAGCGGCTATAACGGCGGAGCAACAAGGCACACCTCTCTGGGAAATGCCCCAAATGCAACTCGTGTTGTTATTGTCAAATATTTTAAGGATTCATGGATATTTGACAACAACAACACAACTCAGCGTCCAGCGCAAAATAAAAAAAAAAAGCAGAATTCTGTATTTGTCAGGCGATCTCTGTCTGTTCCGCAACCGCTGCACAGCTGAACGTGTTAAACCATTGTCCTAATGACTTCTCATTGTAGTGAGAATAGCTCAAGCTGAGCGATCAGCCCGCCCAGACAATTAAACTAATGATTGACTCCACACTTCGAACAGTAGTGATAATAGCTCAAGCTGAGCGATCAGCCCGCCCAGACAATCAAACTAATGACTGACTCCACACTTCTCGTTGTAGTGATAATAGCTCAGGCTGAGCCAGCACCAGCTGTGGGGGATCACACACAGGAGTGCTCCTCAAGACACTCAATTTTTTTTCCCGTATGTTTTTGTTTTGGGTGTACAGAAATGGCAATACGCCCGTTTTTGCTAAAATTGCATTTTCCCCGTATTTTCCTTAAAATATTTGACAATAACAACACGAACTACATTTAAAACATTTCCCAGAAAAGTGTCCACCACTGCGCCGTCCCCCACAGCCGCACTTGGCACCAAAATACGGCGAAAACGTCTCACTTGACAGGTATGAAAACATTTCCCAGAGAAATGTCCATTATTACTCCGCTGTCCCTTATAGCCGCATTTTACGGTATTAAAATACGGCGAAAACGTCTCACTTGACAGGTATGCGCCTCCATTTTCATACTGATCTGGTCAATTTCTTGACAGCAGCGGCTCTCCTCCACTGTAATAATAATGGCTTCCGAAAAATCAATATTTATGGGGCGCCCTGGACAGACCCCCTTTGGCTTCGTAATTCTGGAGGCGATTAATGTCCAGTTCAATGACATTTTCCACTGGTTCTGCTCTCTGGTCATCGTTGGAACTGTTGGCATCAGACAAAGCATCTGATTCCGTCTCGGACGGCTCGAACCGGTAAGGTTCTATGCCTCTGTCACTGTCTGAACCACTGACAAAAAAAAAAGACAAAAAAAAAAGACAAAACTAAACTAATTTGTTCACAATCGCTGTCACTTTCCGTCATGATTGTCCAATGTTGATAAGTGTGAATGTGGATAGGCAGGGCAGCCAGGGTACAACTGGTGATGTCAAAAACATGGGCGTGGTCTGGACTGGCTGTCACAAGCCAGCAAGCAAGGTGGGGCCTTCACCTGGTGTATTTTGTGCAATTATGTAAATACAGGTGGGTGATATGGTCTCCGGTATGAATATTTGGTTTAAGCTATGTGTATTTTATCTAAATTCGTTGTCATTTAGAAAAAAAAATTACGTGACATTTGGCCTTTAATGTCATGTTATGTCTGGCTTCTATCTTGTGACTGGTTCTTTTTTGTTTCAGCAGGAAGTACATCAACACAGGGAAGTTAGATACTTTAGAAGTTCTGTTTCCCAGTTACTTTGCTAGTGGCATTTTACAACCAAGTTACATGCCACATGAACCCTGTAAAGGTGACATTTTACCAACCGTTATTACTATTATTATTTTTTTTTTTTTGACTTATTTTGTACCCGTAGGTAGATTTGTTCTGCAGTCTGGTGACAAGCCACCAGCTGCTGGTCGCTGCGTGCGCAAGCGCCCCTTAACTCCCTAACCTGCATGTTTTTAGCATGTGGGAGGAAACCGGAGTCTGTGTTATCACTGTGTTATGTCTGTGTTATTGTCTGTGTTATCACTTCTATCTATAAAGACAGGCAAGATAACTCAAAGAATCAAACTCCAAAACACGAACTTAGACTTACTGCAGGCGATGGACGCTCCATCTTCTAAACTGCATGGCAAGAGAAAGCAAAAAACACTGCCGCTGGCGCCGCCGATGTCTGGCAGTGTTCAGGGTATGCATATGATGTCAACAAACCAAACTGATGTCATTTAAAAAACAATGAGTGGCAAAAATGAGTGGCAGCATTAGGGTGTATGCAGTAAAACACAAAAAATACATACAATATTCAGTCTCAGCAGTACACAGAGTACCTGCTTGTATTGTGAAGAGCTAATCTTATCAGTCTATCTTGATTTTTTGGCAAAAAATTAAATAAATAAATAAAGGCTCTGAATCAGTTGTTCACTTACTGTATGCTCACTTGGTATTTACCCACACATAACTACAGTCAAGTAAATGGTGTGGTATTAACATCTACTCTGTGTATTGCTGTGACTAAATATTTTGTGTGATTTTTATGTTTTGCTGCATACAAAATAAAGCTGTCACGTGATTGCCACTCAGTGCTGTGTTGTTGTGGTAATTGTCCTATAACTGCCAAGAATTTTGTTCCAGTGCATCCCCTCTATAGACAAAGAGTGCTGCTGCCGACTAGTGGTAAAGGATAGCAATAGCTCCTGAGCACTGTTAAGGCAGAAAGGAACGAAGCCTTGCAGGCAGCCTGTCAGCCTGAGCCAAGGGTAACAAAAACCCAGCTTACTGGCATTTGTAGATCTGAATGAATGAATCTTTATTTTCGGATAGATTAAAAGTAAAGATTAAAAAAGAAACAGAATAATATAATAAACGGGGGAAAAAAATCCATCAAGGTCAAATTAAACAATAACTCCTCTGATTATACAGTTCAACATAAGTTATCCGAAATGGGTGATGGCTGAAGCCGCAGCTTATATTGCCCACCCATATTCCATCCAAGAATTCAAAAGAAAAACAAAACAAGAGCGATTACAATTCGGAACAAAGCTAAGACAAAATGTGACAAAAAAAAAAAAAAAACAACTCAGCAACAACACAGACTGGATATGACAATCCTTATGTGATTTTACATGTCATCTTGTATATATGTTTGGAGTATTTCTTCCTTTAGTTTTTGTTTAAATTGTCCAAGCGTTGTACATGATTTTAATTCAGGTCCAAAATCGTTCCATAATCTGACTCCTTGCACTGAAACACAGTGTTGCTTGGTGGTAGTTCTCACTGAAGGTTTTTGAAATATACATGTTCCTCTGAAATGATATTGTTTCTCCCTTATTTGGAACAACTTTTGGATATTTGCGGGCAGTGATAGATTCTTCACTTTAAACATTATTACTGCAGTTTTAAAGTCAACCAGATCTTTCAACTTGAGAGCTTTTAATTTAAGAAAAAGTGGGTTTGTTGGTTCCCTGTAAGCAGCTTTGTTTATTATTCTAATAGCTCTCTTCTGAAGCATAAAGACTGGATATATGTTTGTTTTATATATGTATTTCCCCATACTTCAGTACAATATGTCATGTATGGGAGTATTAATGAATGATACAAAGAATATAATGTGGGATGATTCAGCAAATATTTCACTCTGTGTAGTATTGCGATTGATCTAGATATTTTACCTTTAATATAATTAATGTGTGACTTCCAACACAGTTTATTATCAATTATTACTCCAAGAAATTTAGTTTTGGATACCCTTTCAATCTCTACACCATTTACACTGAGTTTAGATACTAAGTTGTTGTGATGGTTGTTAAAAACTATAAATTTTGTCTTACTTAAATTGAGCGTTAATTTGTTTGAATCAAACCACAGTTTAAGCTTTCCTAATTCCTTTCTGAGTGTATCCAAAAGTTGTTCCAAATTGCTTCCACTGCATAATAGATTAGTGTCATCGGCAAACAATATTAAATCAATTTTTTCCGAGACTTTACATATATCATTTATATACATATTGAATAACAATGGCCCCAAAACTGAACCCTGTGGGACTCCACAAGTAACCTTCAGTGTATTGATATGTGAAGTTCATATGGAGTCACCACTAGAGGGCAGTATGACCCCGGCCATGACCTGACTATAAAAGGAGATGTACATGTGCCACTATGTGGTTAGTTGTTAGTTTGCACTTGAAGTGACAAGTAAAAAGTCCTAACTGACACCCGGTGTGTGTGCGCCTCGTCATTACATGTTCCAGGAGAACATTACATGGTACCAGGAGTAAATTACAAGATACCAGGATATAAAACTACGAACCGACGGCGAAGATGAACGCTCTTCGACAGCCGGACGAGTTAAAGTTGACCGGTAACGTCAACAAGAACTGGAAAGTATTCAAACAGAGTTTTGAACTTTATTCGCTTGCTATCGGTCTCCGTGACGAGGAGAGGAAAATAGCATTACTGCTGACAGTAGCAGGGCGAGCGGCGCTAAATGTGTTTAACACATTCATCTTCACGGAAGAAGAAAAAGGCAACTTCGACGCCGTGATGAAGAAATTTGACGATTATTGCACACCGAGAAAGAATGAAACATACGAGAGGTATGTGTTCAGAAAAATACTTCAGAAAGAGTCAGAGTCCATCGAGCTGTATGTCACAGACCTACGGTTGAAATGTCAGTCATGCAACTTTGGAACATTGAATGAGTCAATGATACGGGACCAAATTGTAATAGGGGTCCAAGACAACAAATTGCGGATGCAATTACTGAAAGAGACTAACTTAACGCTGGAGAAAGCGATACAGATTTGCCAAGCGTCTGAGAGTATAAAGGTACAATTAAAGACTTTTAGCAGCAAGGAAAAAGAGACTGCTGAGGTCGGTGCAGTGCAGCGCGCGAAGCTGAAAGGAACGTTGCAGGCAAGAAAAAGGGAGGCAAACCCAGAGCGCACGCGCGGGAACTGCAAGCGGTGTGGAAGGCAACACGCGCTGAAACAGTGTCCAGCATTCGGGAAGGAATGTCGCAAGTGTGGCGGAAAAAATCACTTCGCAAAGACCTGCTTCTCAAAGAGGAGGGTGCAACTCGTGGAGAAAAAGAGCGAACAGCGAGGAGGATCAGTTTTACGTGGACGCCATCGAGGGAGAGACGAGCGCTGACGAATGGATAGTGTGCCTGGAGATGAATGGCACGGACATGTCACTGAAGCTCGACACAGGTGCGCAGGTAAACATCCTGCCAATGAAAGAATTTAAAAGACTGAAAAACAAGCCGAAAATAAGAAATAAAAAGATAATCTGAGACATATGACGATAAGTCAATACCCACTAAAGGGAATGTGCAGGGTTACACTGTCAAACAAAGGTAAAACAGTGAATGCATTGTTTGTACTTGTTGATGGAAATAGACAAGCAATTTGGGTTTAAAAACATGCGATCAGCTAGGTCTGATCAAAAGGGTGAATGTCATTGATACAGACAAAGTGACAACACGAGAAAATACAGAGGCTACAACAAGTAGGCACAAACACACTGACTTGGTGAAAGAATACAAAGAGGTGTTCAAAGGAATAGGCCGCCTACCAGGCAAACAAAAAATTAGGCTGAAAGAGAATGCAGAGCCAGTCATACATGCAGCAAGAAAAGTGCCAATAGCTCTTAAAAAGAGGCTGAGGGAAACACTAGGGACTCACTGATAGCAGACGGTAGTGTGGTCAGAAAAATAAGGAGGAAACCAACTGAAAGGGTTAACGCTCTAGATTATTTGGAGAAGGCCAAATGGAGATTTGGTGATCGTGCTAGATCCAAAAGATCTAATAAAGTAATACAGCGGGAGCATTACAGGCTACCAACAAAATCTGACATAACCAGCACAATGAGTGGAGCAAGTTACTTCACAAAATTAGATGCCAAATCTGGGTTTTTACCAAATAGTGCTTGATGAGGAAAGCGCTAAATTGTGCACATTTAATACGCCATTCGGAAGGCATTGCTTTCTACGAATGCCGTTCGGGATTAGCTCAGCCCCTGAAATTTTCCATAGAACTGTGCAGCAATTGTTTGACGGAATAGAAGGGGTGGGAGTTTTTCTTGATGACGTGGTAGTCTGGGGAAAAACAAAAGAGGAGCACGACGAAAGGTTGGCTAGAGTTCTCACACAGGCGCAAAAGTCAGGTATGAAACTGAATAAGAGTAAGTGCCAATTCGGGGTACGGGAGATTACATACCTGGGAGAGAAATTATCTGGGGCAGGCGTGCAACCAGATCCGGAAAAAGTGCGGGCCATAGCAGAGCTGCCAGTACCGCAGAACAAAAATGACTTGCAAAGAGCCCTAGGACTAGTCAATTACATGGGAAAATTTATCCCAAATTTATCAGCTAACACAATAGCTCTTAGAAGCTTGTTAGAGACCAATACAATGTGGCAGTGGATGGCAGAGCATGCCAGAGAATGGGAGTGGCTCAAAAGCAGTCTAATAAAGGAGCCAGTGTTAAAAATTCTATGATCAGGACAAACTGCTAAAAGTGTCCACAGATGCGTCCAAAGCCGGCCTAGGAGCTGTGCTATTGCAAAAACATGACACAGAGTGGTATCCAGTCGCATACACATCGCGCACCATGACAAGCGCAGAAAAAAATTACGCGCAAATAGAGAAAGAGACTCTAGGTGCAGTGTTTGGATGCGAGAAGTTTCATGAATATGTGTATGGACGGTCAGTAATACTAGAAACAGACCACAAACCACTGATTGCGATCTCACAGAAGCCACTGGGTGACGCACCACCGCGCATCCAGCGTCTAATGTTAAGATTACAGAAATATGACTTGAAATTTGAGTTTACACCAGGCAAGCAACTAATTGTAGCCGATGCGCTGAGTAGGGCTAGCTTGAGCAACACCAGCAGCACAACAGAGGAAGCTGTGCAAATACATGTAGACTCTATCAAGGCACACATGCCAGTGTCAGATGCAAAATGGACGAAGATAGTGAAAGAAACACAAAAAGATGAGAAACTAAAAAGAGTAATGGAACAGATACATCAGCCAGGACAGGTTATGATTGACAAGCCTTACCAACACTTTAAAGGTGAACTGTCTGTGTTAGATGGGGTTCTGTTAAAAGGTACAAGGATAGTCATACTACCTCCATGAGATCAGAATGGTTAAATTATGTGCATGAGGGCATTTGGGTTATTGAAAAGTGCAAAAGACGTGCACGTGATGTTTTGTTATTGGCCCAACATGCCAAGGACATTGAGGCATATGGTGCAGCGCTGTGACATTTGCCAGCGCCACAGGTATCAACAGCCAAAGGAGCCTATCAGGCCCCATGAGAAACCTCAAGGGCCATGGAGAAAAGTGGGCATGGATCTATTTCAGCTTAATGGCAAGGACTATCTGTTAGTCATGGACTATCATTCCACCTACCCAGAGTTTGCAGGGTTGAGTGACACAACAGCAGAAAAGGTGATTGCACATACAAAGACAATGTTCGCACGCCATGGAATTCCAATGACTGTTGTAAGTGATAACGGACCACAATTCACGAGTCAGTGCTTCAAAGACTTTGCAGACACATATGGGTTCAAGCACGTGACCTCAAGCCCTCTGTACCCACAGTCAAATGGGTTAGCAGAGAAAGGGGTGCAAATTGTGAAGCGCATACTGAAAAAGGCTGCAGACAATGCAGAAGACCCACATCTGGCGATCCTGAATTACCGAGCATCACCACTGGAGAATGGACTGTCCCCAGCAGAAATGCTCATGAACAGAAAACTCAGAACGCGACTTCCATCAGCATCTCAGGTGATGGAAAAGAGAGATGTGAGGCGTGATGAGAGGCAAACTGAACTGTACAACAGAACAGCACGACCTCTGAGACCACTTGCACATGAGGACATAGTGCGAGTGAGATGTGATGGAGAATGGGGACCGCTGGCAAAAGTGGTTAAAGAAACAACTCCCAGATCATATGAAGTCATCACAGAGCATGGGAAAACAGTGAGGCGAAACCGACGTCACTTACTGAAAGTGCCTCAGACAAAAATGAGAGTCACAGACAGTGAAATAAGCGACATGCTAATTTCCAGCCAAACCGAACAACCAGAAATGGCTGAGAACCAGAACATAGAGACAGACACTAACGAACAGACTGAGGTGACACAAATCAGAAGATCACAAAGGCAAATTGTGAAACCGAAAAGATTGATTGAGGAAATGTAAGGAGTACTGAGATGAATGAAAAAAAAAAAAAAAATGTGTTGATATTGAATTGTAAACAGAGGAAAAAAAATGTGTTGATGTTGAATTGTAAACAGAGGAAAAAATGTGTTGATGTTGAATTGTAAACAGAGAAAAAATTGAACTTGTGATTCAGTGTACAAGGTGAAAGAAATGTAAATAGAAATGGAGTTTATTTTGTATATAGAAATTTGAGAAAAAGTTTATAGTTGGACATGACCTTACTTGAAAAAAAAAGGGAGATGTATTGATATGTGAAGTTCATATGGAGTCACCACTAGAGGGCAGTATGACCCCGGCCATGACCTGACTATAAAAGGAGATGTACATGTGCCACTATGTGGTTAGTTGTTAGTTGCACTTGAAGTGACAAGTAAAAAGTCCTAACTGACACCCGGTGTGTGTGCGCCTCGTCATTACATGTTCCAGGAGAACATTACATTCAGTAACTGTGAGTTTTGTTACCAGCACATACAGTGGGGGAAAAAAGTATTTAGTAAGCCACCAATTGTGCAAGTTCTCCCACTTAAAAGATGAGAGAGGTCTTCAATTTTCATCATAGGTATACCTCAACTATGACAGACAAAAATGAGAAAAAAAAATCCAGAAAATCACATTGAAGGATTTTTAATGAATTAATTGGTAAATTCCTCAGTAAAGTAAGTATTTGGTCATCACAAAAGTTCATCTCAGTACTTTGTTATATACCCTTTGTTGGCAATGACAGAGGTCAAACGTTTTCTGTAAGTCTTCACAAGGTTTTCACACACTGTTGCTGGTATTTTGGCTCATTTCACCATGCAGATCTCCTCTAGAGCAGTGATGTTTTGGGGCTGTCGATGGGCAACACGGACTTTCAACTCCCTCCAAAGATTTTCTATTGGGGTTGAGATCTGGAGACTGGCTAGGCCACTCCAGGACCTTGAAATGCTTCTTACGAAGCCACTCCTTCGTTGCCCGGGCAGTGTGTTTGGGATCATCGTCATGCTGAAAGACCCAGCCACATTTCATCTTCAATGCCCTTGCTGATGGAAGGAGGTTTTCACTCAAATTCTCACAATACATGGCCCCATCCATTCTTTCCTTTACACGGATCAGTCGTCCTGGTCCCTTTGCAGAAAAACAGCCCCAAAGCCTGATGTTTCCACCCCCATGTTTCACAGTAGGTATGGTGTTCTTTCTCCTCCAAACACGACAAGTTGAGTTTTTACCAAAAGTTCTATTTTGGTTTCATCTGACCATATGACATTCCTCCCAATCCTCTTCTGGATCATCCAAAAGCTCTCTAGCAAACTTCAGAAGGGCCTGGACGTGTACTGGCTTAAGCAGGGGGACACATCTGGCTCTGCAGGATTTGAGTCCCTGGCGGCGTAGTGTGTTACTGATACTGATGGTAGCTTTGTTTACTTTGGTCCCAGCTCTCTGCAGGTCATTCACTAGGTCCCCATGGGTTTCTGGGATTTTTGCTCACTGTCTTGTGATCATTTTGACCCACGGGGTGAGATCTGCGTGGAGCCCCAGATCGAGGGAGATTTAAGTGGTCTTGTATGTCTTTCCATTTCTAATAATTGCTCCCACAGTTGATTTCTTCACACCAAGCTGCTTACCTATTGCAGATGTCAGTCTTCCCAGCCTGGTCAGGTCTACAATTTTGTTTCTGGTGTCCTTTGACAGCTCTTTGGTCTTGGCCATAGTGGAGTTTGGAGTCTGACTGTTTGAGTTGTGGACAGGTGTCTTTTTAATACTGATAATGAGTTCAAACAGGCGCCATTAATGCAGGTAATGAGTGGAGGACAGAGGAGCCTCTTAAAGAAGGAAGTACAGGTCTGTGAGAGCCAGAAATCTTGCTTGTTGTAGTGATCAAATACTTATTTTACCAAGGAATTTACCAATTAATTCATTAAAAATCCTTCAATGTGATTTTCTGGATTTTTTTTTCTCATTTGGTCTCTCATAGTTGAGGTATACCTATGATGAAAATTGGGAGACCTCTCTCATCTTTTAAGTGGAGAAACTTGCACAATTGGTGGCTGACTAAATACTTTTTTGCCCCACTGTACATACTGATATCTATTCTTTAAGTAACTTAGATAACCAGGACAGTGGCTACCCCCTAATACCACAATTTTGTAGTTTCTTTAATAATAAATTATGATCCACTGTATCAAATGCTTTTTTAAGATCCAGGAATACCCCAACTGAATATTCTTTATTTTCAAAGCATTGATATTTTTTCTATAAATTCCATTAGAGCAAATGCAGTTGTCCTCTGTCTCTGAACCCATATTGCTGCTACACAATAAATTATCTTCATTATGAAGTTGTCAGTTCTCTCACAGAATATTTTTTCAAGTATCTTTGAAAATTGCGGCAATAGTGAAATTGGTCTATAGTTTGAAAAGTTCCCCTCTGTCACCCAGTCTTGTATATCGGAATTACTTTAGCTATTTTCATTGCATTGGGAAATATACCTGTTTGGAGAGACAGGTTACAAATATACGGTCAGTGGTCTCACTAAGCATTCAATAATAGTTTTGACTAAGAGCATGTTCATTACCATCAACAGTCCGTAGATGTTTTACTTTTAAACGATTTAACAATTTCAATGACCTCTCTCTCGTCTGTGTTCTTTATGAAAATGGAGTCTTTTATAGCAGTGTTTTTGCTTATTGTATCACCCGTAGGTGCCGTAATGGGTATTTCTCAAGCCAAATTAGGGACCAATGTTAACATAAAAGTTATTAAATTTCATCTGCAGGTGAAACTGCATTCACACTCTGAGTTGTTTTATTATTTTTTTGAAAAAATTGGTTGGGTAGCTTGTATTCTGTTTTATTTCCAAGAATATTGTTAAGTATTGTCCATGTATTTTTAATATTGTCTCTGTTTTTCTCCAGTTCTTACTGTAATAGTCTCTTTTACTACATCCTACATTATATGTCTAACTTATTTTTGTATGTTTTATACCGCTGCTCTGCTCCTTTTGTCCTTTTTCTTTGTAGAAAGCTTTATATAATAATTTTCCTTTTTATACACTCCATTGTAATCCAGTTGTTTACCATGGCTTATCGACAAATGTATGTTTAACGCTTTTTCTTTACTATGGGACAATTTTTTTCATAAAGATGGTTACAATGTTCATAAATATGTCATATGCCTTCATTTACATCTGATACATAGAACTTTGTCCAGTCCTGCCTCAGCAAGTCTTCTTTAAAAGAACATAATGGAATTGCATTTGTGATTTGTATCTGAATGATTTTAAAAAAATTTTCTGTATTTGGACCCCCGTGTGGCCATGTGATTAGTGCAAAGGGTTGGCAAGTGGTCACTTATATCATGTTACAATAAACTCACAGTTCTATTTTCTTATCAATAATATTAACAAACAGGTTGTCAATAAATGTAGCAGTGTGAACTGTGATTCTACTGGGATGTGTTATTGGGGATATAGACTCATACTATGCATAGAATTCATGAACTCTGCAATTACATTTTGTTGATATGGATTTAGTAAATCAATATTGAAATCTCCACAAATTACTACCATTTTCTTACTAGTAATATTATTGTACAGCTCGACTAATTTATCTCTGAATGTCTCAATGAAAGTTCCTGGCGTTCTATATATACAACTTATAATTAGATTTTTTGTTTTATCTTGGTCAATCTCAACAGTAACACATTCTAAAATCCCTGGTAGTGCAAAGGACATTCCATTTACAAGCTTACACCTATACAGGTCATCAATATACAGTGCAACACCATCACCCTTTTTTGAGATCTGTTAATATGAAACATTTGATATCCCTCTATTGCATCAGAGGAGCCTGCTCTTCATTAAGCCAAGTTTCAGGGACTGAATAGCTGTAAATTTTCTGTCTAGCTGTTTTTAAATAGTCCTGAATCTGGGAATGTTTTTGTTAAGACTTCTGCTGTTGAAGTGTATTATTGATAGTTTACCATCTAGTTGCACTTGACTTTGAATTGCTTTTCAGTGTAATATTTCACCAATGATTATGAATATTATTGAAAAAGTGGTTATCAGGATCAATATCATTCTCCATCTCTTGTAGTTTGAGTTCCAGCATAATAGCATATTTTCAGAGTTTGAATTTCCTCACTCTGTGTCAAATGAATTCCTCCAACTGGGGATAATTGATGTCTACTCAGTCAGTCATAAGTTTTTTTTTATTGTTTAGTTTTTTTTTTAAGATACATTGACATGGTATGTCAAAAGAACTATTCTTGCTGTGTGTGTGGATATGGATTATCATAGTCTCTTAATTTTTCTTAATCAGTGTCATCTTATTCATTTAAGTCAGTAAGATCTCTGATATTATACTCTTGCTTGCCTAGGTGTTCCATTTAGTTTGATCCAAACTCTACAACTTCTTGTCCGTGTTGCCTGTATCTTATTTTTGTCTTTTCAGCATCCAGTGCTTGCCGTGCTATTTCAGCATTAGTTTTTGTAGATGTTCATTTAGGTAAACTTCTGTTCCCGCATAGCTTTTCTGGCCTGCCTCAGTATGTCATTCTTTACCCTTCCTGTTCACAAACGCATCACAATTGATTTCTTTGTTTATTATCCTTTCTGGGTAAAGCATGACAGCTGAAATTGCATTTGCTTCAACCTTATATTTCTACTATCAAGGAACTGAAGCACCTGGGTTTTCCAGGAGACTGATTCACTTGTGGGAGCCTCCTCACCTCTCATTCCTGCTGTAGCATGAGCATATGATTGATATTTATGTCTAGTCCACTTATAATTAGATCATCCATACGAGAATATTGTTCAAGATCCTCGACGCGTCAGCTCCAAGTCTGCAACTTTTTTGTCTTTTTCCTAATTGTTAATTTTAATTCTCGGACTTCTTCCATTAGCCCTAATAGTTTAACCTGTTGACTAGCCACTTTGGTCAGTTCTTCTGACTTGATGTTCAGAGATTTTTTTGATCTCTTCCATTTCCTCCTTCTTTGGTGGCATTTTTACTGACCTGTGGATAGTAAAACAATCTCTGCTGGTGTCGCCGGTATCCAATCCAACCGACCTCGAATCCAGCTGGGCCTCAGCTAGCCCCTCTGCTGCTAGGTCCCTGCTGCTTACCGCTGCTGCAATTTGAGCTCCTGTCCAGCCGGGGTACCGGCAGCTTCCTCCACCGAGTCCCGCGCACCCACCGCCGCTGTAGCTGAGCTCTTATCCTGCTCCTGTCCAGCTGGGGTCCCGGTAGTTCCTCCGCTGAGCCCGCCACCTACCGCCGTCTTCCTCAGTAGTTCCTCCGCCGAGCCCCGTCGCTGTAACTGGGCTCTGATTCTGGCTCTTATCCGGCTGGGGCCCAGTGGTCCTCCACTGGTCCCCGTCTCCTACCACCGCTGTACTTGAACTCTGATCCGGCTCCCGTCCAACTGTTGCCTCGGTTAGTTCCTCCGGCGAGCCCCAATCACCGGGGACAAAGTCACTTCTTTGTGTTGGTGTTATGTAACACCCACTCACCCTAGGTGTAGTACCCCCCTTGGTTCTACCTGGGCAAAAAGGATAATTGGGCCAGATCAGACCGATTACAGGTTCGTAGGAGCCTGGAGGGCGTAACAACAGATGACACTTAAACCAATATGTAGGAACTTGCAACTATATACTGTATATTATTTTACAGATATGTATTATTTACAGATATGCACATTTTAACAAAAAAAACACACAACACTTGTCTCAATAATAAGAAAAATAAAAATAAAACACCCCAAATTATATTTACAGTATATACAGTTTGTGGTATCAGTCCAGGTGACTAGTTGGGTCACTTCTACCAATCACTAGGATTCGGGCTTCGGCTCGCCATCCAGATCTGGAGAATCCACGGTTTTCTGGTCCAACCAGTCCAAACAAAAAACCTGACCAAGCTAAGTGACACGTGTGTCAATGGGATTCCCGCGCTCAACGGCGTCAACAGCCTTTGTATCCCAATCAATCTCAAATTTTGTCCAAGGCAAAGACATGCTATCAGCACGCTAGCTCACCGTCTCCGTAACGAAACGCGCTCTCTCGGTCAATGTCTGCTGCCACTGACAGCGCTCTGCAGATTATACACAGACCGAGGGAGAGAGTGCGTGACTCTGTTGGCTGGCGGGACCCCATTGGCTGTTGCTGCCCAACAAACGACGCAGCCATTGGTCGCTCAAAATGCTAAATAAAAACGTTTGGAACTTTATCAAAACTTTCCAGAAAATGTTCCTAACTGTTTATAAATATATATTATGAACTTATGTTGTATTTATATACCCATCTTCAAAGTATCCACTCCCATCGTGAAATGAGTGTCCCCCCTTCTTCTTAAAGCGGTATCGACATTCATAATTCTAGTCACGTTTTTACACTGGGTTACAGTTAGGTGCTACGACTAGCTATGGCGTTAGTTATAGTGATAGCGTTAGCTTAGCAAACACTTCAGGTAAAGCGTAGCAGCGAACCACGAAAAGAAACGCTAATCATTTTACTCATGAATGAGAGCAGTCCCAAAAAGTCCAATTCTCACAGCGAGCGCAAAATAATTCTTAAAAACAGAGATCGAGTCTGACTCCCGAATCCAGACCGGCTGAATTACAACTAAAAAAAATTATTTAAGCTGAGCCTGCAAGATTGAGACCACTCACTCCGCCATCTTGAAGAAGAAAATCACTTTTGGTTTGATGCAAGTCTGTAAACAGAATTATGAATCGCAGGATTTCTTCTGGTAATATTTCTCAGTAGCGGCCCACTACGCCAGAAATTTTACCGCCTCGCCAAGATGGAGATATGAATTTAAGAAAAATATATGAAGCAATGACTTTTCACAAGCCCGTACACGAACAAAGCGCGTGGCCGTCATCCACGCAGCGTTTAGAAGCGAAGTCTAGAAGTTTAGAAGATCTGTCTACACATCTGCAGATTCAGACACAAGCTAACTAACTAACTACTAACTAACCTGCACTTATATAGCGCTTTTCTAGTCACAAAGACCACTCAAAGCGCTTTCATTAATACTAACCCTCTATTCTAAGGGCCTATAGGAAACAGATATCTAGGGACAATTTATATCTATATAATAATTTTTTTTTATTTTATTTATTTATTTTATTTATTTTTATTTATAATAATAATTTATATCTAGATATCTAGGGACAAGCCAGAACTGTTGCAAAAGTCACATGTACTTTGACAGCCAACTGAGACACAGCTGTGGTCTTTTCAAGCCGTTTTTAACTAAGTACACAAATACAAATTGTTTTTACACATTTCTCGATCTTTTAACATATTTGTGAATCTGTGCACACATTTGCAATTTTTTTTACACATTTGTGGATCAGTGCACACATTTGTGGAACTGTGCAAACATTTTTGGAACTATGCATGCATTTTTAGATCTGTGTTAGCATTTGTAGATCTGTGCACGCATTTGTGGAACTTTGAACGCTTTTGTAGATCAGTGACACTTTTTTAATCATAAATTTGCAAAATTTTGCAAAAAGTCATAGACTTTTTCCTTTGAGAAAACTTTATTTACATTTTTTCATACTCAAACGTTCTTTTTATGATGTAACACTATGATGGAATCATTTGAAGTGTGTCACAGAGATATAGGTTCTAAAGAAGACGTGACTCACTTCACTTTTGGCTGTCTGAGCGTTGACATGGAGAAACTTCTCTGATGCCTGAATAATATTTCTTCTGCCATTTCTTGTCAGACTTGAATGAACACATAACCTTCAGAGCGTTTGGCGAGTATTTTCTCTACTCATTTGCCCTTTAAACTTTGTGAAGAATGGAGGGCAATTTGCCAGTGATTCCTCTTGAAGAGCTCCAGACTTTGACCATTGTTGGACAACTTAATGGGATCCCAATATACATCAGCTCCTTCTCTTCTTCTCACCACCTCTGTTTCATCTCAGATGAACCCTCAGGTGACTTTTTTTCTTATTCTCATTCTTATCCTCTTCAGTCTTCGTAGTTCATAGACCTTTTACTGATTTTCACTTCTCAGGAAGAAAATGGCTACATAAAGAAGCCGCCAAATTCCTTCATGGTCTTTGTGAGGGAGCAGAGGCCACTGCTGAGGGCTGAATATAATTATAAATTCAATTCAACCTTGAACGCCATCCTGGGAGAGAGGTGGAGGTCACTGTCCAGGGAGCAGAAAGACAGGTATTTCGAGCTAGCCAAGAAGGAGCAACGGCTCCACGAAGAGAAATACCCAAACTGGTCACCCAGCCAGAACCATGGCAAGAAGAGGAATAGAAAAGATTGCCCCAGGGCTGAATCCACTTCCTCCAGCCATGAAGAGGAGACATCCCAGGCCAAGAGGAGAAAGAGAAAATCGCCACACGTGGTCTCAGAAGCATCCATAAGCTGCCAGGTTGACGACAGAGTCCAAGCTGGAAAACCGCTGGAATGGCTAGCAAGCAATGACCTCCATTATCGTGCCTCTGTTCCCACACCGCACCCATCAGCTGCCAGGCTGAGGACATGAGATCAACCCAAATGGAGGAAAGAGAGCCAGTCCTGATGGGAAGCACAGACCCACTTTGGAATAGTGCAGCTGGAGATGAACAGCGACTCACTGCACCCACAGTCAACTAGTCAGATTCTTCAGGACCCCTGTTACAGGTCCCAGCACCACCCATCAGCTGCCAGGCTGAGGACATGGTCTTATTAGAAACTGGAAACACACTGCTGGAATGGATAAACACCAGCTTCCAGGCTGAGGACATGATGCCAACACAAATGGAGGAAAGAGAGCCAGTCCTGATGGGAGACTCAGGTCCACTCCTGAAAGAACTCCAGGAATGGCTGGAATTGTAAGAAAACTCTGGCGTCCTTCATCATCACGCCTCTTAAATCCAACCAAGGTCTGGTGGAGCTGTGACTGTCGGAGGTTTTCCTGGAGAGTTCCAGTTTCCTCCTTAAACAAAAATGTCAGATGAATCTCAGTAAATCAGAATGTCATCAAAAAGTTCATTTGTTTAAGTAATTCAATTTAAAAAATGAAACTCGTGTTATATAGAATCATTACACACAAAATGACACATTTCAAGTGTTTTTCTTTTAATTTAGATGATTATGGCTTACAGCCCATGAAAACCCCAAATTCTGCTTCTCAAAAATTTGAATTTTACATAAAATTAATTTTAAAAAATAGCTTTTTAATAGAAATGATGGCCGACTGACAAGTATGTCCATGTACACACTCAATACTTGGTCAGGGCTCCTTTTGGATTAATTACTGTATCAATGTGGCGTGGCATGGAGGTGATCAGCCTGTGTTACTGCTGAGGTGTTATGAAGGTCCAGGTTGCTTTGATAGTGACCTTTAGTTCGTCTGCATTGTTGGGTTTGGTGTCTCTCATCTTCCTCTTGACAATCCTCCATAGATTCTCAATGGGGTTTAGGTCAGGAGAGTTTGCTGGCCAGTCAAACACAGTGAAGCCATGGTCATTAAACCAGGTTTTGATACTTTTGACGGTGGTGGTGGGGGGGGTGCCAAGTCCTGCTGGAAAATGAAATCAGCTTCTTCATAAAGCTTGTCAGCGTAGGGAAGCATGAAGTGCTCTAAAATTTCCTGGTAGACGACTGCGCTATCTTTGGTCTTGATAAAACACAGTGGACCAACACCAGCAGATGACATGGTTCCTCAAATCATCACTGATTGTGGAAACTTCACACTAAACCTCAAGCAGCTTAGATTCTGTGTCTCTTCACTCTTTCTCCAGACTCTGGGACTTTGATTTCCAAATGAAATGCAAAATTTACTTTTATCTGAACAGAGGTCATGGAGAAGCTGATTTTATTTTCCAGCTGGACTTGGCACCCCCCCCCACACACACACACACACACACTGCCAAAAGTATCAAAACCTGGTTTAATGACCATGGCTTCACTGTGTTTGATTGGCCAGCAAACTCTCCTGACCTAAACCCGATAGACAATCTATGGAGGATTGTCAAGAGGAAGATGAGACACCAGACCCAACAATGCAGACGAGCTGAAGGTCACTATCAAAGCAACCTGGACCTTCATAACACCTCAGCAGTAACAAAGGCTGATCGCCTCCATGACACGCCACATTGATACAGTAATTAATCCAAAAGGAGCCCCTACAAAGTATTGAGTGTGCACATGGACATACTTTTCAGTCGGCCAACATTTCTATTAAACTAATTTTTAAAATTAATTTCATGTAAAATTCTAATTTTTTGATTAACTGAATTTGGGTTTTTCATGGGCTGTAAGCCATAATCATCAAAATTAAAATAAACACTTGAAATATATCACTGTCTGTGTAATTAAGCCATATACAGTAATATATAGGTTTCACTTTCTGAAATGAATGACAAAAAATATTGAACTTTTCATGATATTCCAATTTTTTGAGATGTACATATATAAGGTCCCACAGGTGACGGTGCATGTCAGAGCACAAAACAAGCATGAAGTCAAAGGAATTGTCTGTAGACCTCTGAGACAGCATCGTCTCGAGGCAAAAATCTGGGGAAGGGTCCAGAAAACTTTCTGCTGATTTGAAGGTCCCAATGAGCACAGCGGCCTCCATCATCTGTAAATGGAAGAAGATCAGAACCACCAGGACTCTTCCTAGAGCTGGCCGACCGTCTAAACTGAGCGATCGGGGGAGAAGGGCCTTAGTCAGGGAGGTGAACAAGAACCTGATGGTCACTCCGTCAGAGCTGCAGCGTTCCTCTGTGGAGAGAGGAGAACTTTCCAGGAGGACAACCATCTCTGCAGCAATCCATATGGAAAATAAATTTAAAAAAAACTTATATTTGCTAGTGGAAATGATGGAATTTCTTATAT
Source organism: Pholidichthys leucotaenia (assembly GCA_020510985.1). Taxonomy (NCBI): domain Eukaryota; kingdom Metazoa; phylum Chordata; class Actinopteri; order Cichliformes; family Pholidichthyidae; genus Pholidichthys; species Pholidichthys leucotaenia. Next base: position 293,223,795 of record CM035839.1, on the reverse strand, counting down.
TTTATATGTATTGTCTATCATATAAGGCTAAAATGATTTGCTCTTGAAAGTGGCCACTTTTGCGTTCTTTTCATACAAAATAGTTAAAAGAATTAAATATGAAACAAGTAAAGCTCAAATGTGTGGTGTATAGACAAAGTACAAGACAAATTACATTTTCCACATATATTTCATATAGTCTTTGTATTTTTTAACTATATGCATGTTTTAAAGGCATATCCTTTACATATAAGAAAGTACACATATTATCATGTCCAATTTAATCCAGTTAGAATCATGGCAGTCTGTACATGCAATCTTTCACTAACATAATACTGAAAACGACGGCTGTTAATAAAATTTATTAAATTAAATTTGAGTAACAACGTACCGTTATTAGAGTGAAATATTGCTCGTACTCAGAGCTCTTAGGCAGGTATTACAGATTAGTCAGCCTCTTACCCACAGAGTTTTAACTACGCCAGAGAATTCTTTACATTGTAGCCAATTGCAAAAATTTCTTCAGAACATTAAGTATCACGACTGGGCCAAACTAGAGACGGGTAAAAACCTGCCCACCTACAACAATCTTCTCTTGTGTGTAAACTTGACTATAAATCCAATAAGTCAGAACAACACAACTCCTTCCAGGTGGAGAATGGTGGCGGTGTTGCATCAGCACTCCTCTAGTTTTTCTGTGATATACCCAAAGTTTAGAATGCTTTTAACTCATATGATTCAATACCCAGACACTGTATGCAATTTTGACTGTCAACAAGAATGACATGTCCAGATGTTGTTGCTGTTAACATCTATCTAAACTGCTAAAGATCCAGAGACACAAATGAATGCTCTTATAGAGTCGTTTGGCAAGCAGAATTTAACAATCAAGTGCTAATGTAACCAAAATAATGGAAAATGAGTCATTTTTTAATACTTTAATGTTTGCTATTTACATTCGACTTCATCAAAAGCCTCAACAATAAGCAGGACAGTAAAGCCAAATGCCAAACTCCTGTTTGTTTGGTGCTTCTGCTTGTCTCCAGTTCTGCAGTCGAAGCCAACCTGTTGCCTATGAAACCAACTGATTGGGCTGCTTTTAAAAAAGCCAGCACACAGTTTCATTTCAGCAGAATCACATGGGGGTTTTTAGTTAACCAACATTTTGTCACTGCCTAAAAACAAGATTTCTACTGAGTTACCCACCTGGAAGTAGAAACCAATGTTTGTTTCCAATAACGTGATTTGTTGCATTGTAAACACATTAAAACAAGCCATTTAAGAACAATTACCAAGGTGTTACAGAGACATTTTTACTTTTGGCGCAGAGCTCTGTGATCTTGGCATTGATGGCGGTTCCAGTGGTGGACAGCTGGGTCCCAGGCCACTCTCAAGAGTTGCCCCTACATATCAAACAGTCACACACACGCACACAAAAGAAAAAGGCAAAAAAGGAAGAACTTAGTACACCAAGGAATCTGAAGGAAACAAAAAATAATTAAGAAAGAAGGGTCATTATATCCAGTGTGAAAAAATTAGAACACCCTGTATAAGCCCTTTTTTTAAACATATTTGGACATATGGATATTTAACCTTTAAATGCCAGGTTTTGTCATGATGCCGCCATAGTTTCAGATTGAACAAAAACAGAAAAAAGTTTTAATATACTACATTCAAAGTAATTTTTTGTGGGAGATGGAGAGAGGCGGACAGTGGGTGTGTGTGGGGCGACATTGACATTGACTGACCCAGGAGAAAGGACCCCTAAATTGATAAGCATTTTTTGAAGCTAAGTATGACTTTGCATGACATTGTAAATGACATAAAGTATAACGATTTAAATGACTCTGACTTTACAAATGTAATGTTTATATGATTTTGCACTGCAGGTTACATCTGATGTTATTCACCACATAATGGTGTGACAACATCATATTTCAGAAATGTGACAGTAATAAGGAATGTGCTTAATAATAACGTTTCCCCAGTATTCAAATTTACTGAGAAAGCACTAATGTGTTATGTTACATTCACACACAGAAAAGCTTTCCTAACTTGAAAGGTTAACTGTACAGGAGTAAAGTGCACCCCTGACTTAGCTAAATCACATTAAACTCGCTGACAGCAGTGTTTTTTACTATTTAAATTCAGATAATTCTGCCTAATCTTGCATGCAAAATAACCCACTATATTCAAGAGTTGATAATCAGTCCGCTGAAGCCATAATATAAGGTAAGGCTACACAGCGAGGGAGTGCTATTTACCCTGCAGCATTCATCTGTGTGAATCAACAGTTCTCCTTCCCTTCAACATACTCTGACACATGCACGTGCGGGGGGGAGGGGGGGCTTTAGGGGCCTGAGCCCCTGTCCCTTTGCCAAAGTGTCCAAAGTGCCCTTTTGATTTTAAATTTTAAACATTCAGTATAACAAGACACAGAGTCGGCACCATGGAGGGTCATTCTGGGTTTGTGCCCCCCATTACTGTGTCCCCCAAAATTCCCAGACTAAGCGTTTGGCACCAAACTTCGTTTTATTAATTGATAATGAATATTTCTGAAAAGTCAGATTTCTGAGTGGAAGTGAAGCATCATTACTGTGCTGGTGGTTACCCCTCCCTTCCCTTGACAGTGGGTCGATCACTTTTATAATTTATTGTGTTGATGTTTAGAAGAAAATAAAGAAGCCATCTCTGCCAATCATGTACAGTAGAACAAAATTTCATTTCTCCTATCTACAATATTAATCACATGTAGAATCAGAGGGGTTGCTGCCATGCAAGGCACCACCACAAACAACTTCTTTCCCTATTCTATTACGCTGAGCGCCAAGCTAGAAGGTGGGAAGCATCATTTTTATTTGGTCTTTGGTATGACCTGGCTGGGACTTGAACCCCAAACCTCCCGGTTGTGGGGCAGATGCTTTATCAACTAGGCCACCACTCCGGTGGTGGCCTAGTTGATAATTTAATAGTAATTTTGCACAATTCTTTCTTTATGTAAATGCAAGAGATTAGAGCTAAATTTGTTATTATTCCTGCTTGAACTGAAAAAGGTTTTGGGTTTTTTTTGTTTTGTTTTTTTTGAGGGAGACTGAACGGCCGATATTCCTTCATCCGTTCCATTCCGTCTTCACTTCCGCCCTCCCAAGAGAGTAGACGCTTTTTTCTTCTCTCCTGCTGACTTTTTCCTCCCCTCCTACTACTGGATCCCAGCTTGCTGTTGTCTGTCTGCGTCTAACTGCGACCGCCGAAAAGAAATTATGGAGTTAATAAGCTGGGCTTTGAACACAGTTGACACTATTTTTTCAACAAGGAAAAGTGCTCCGGGGGAAGCTGTCTGCCCCGCTGGAACGGCTCCAGTGGGCTATTTATGTGACACAGGTAATTGGAAAATGCTGTGTCTCTCTAATCTCTCTATCGAAGATATTGAAGATTTGTTTATCTTCGTAATCTTGGTGATTGGGATAATTCTGATTGGGACGGGAATTGTCTTGGTTTACCGCAAATTGCTGAAGATGGATTCAACCTATCAAAATGCTGGCCAGGCGAGGTGCATCCAACAAATTGAAAAACTGGAGAAGACCCTGATAGCGACTACTGGAGAACTGTCTCGTAAGGTGGATTACATCATGGGTTCGCTCAGGTCTTACCACGACGAATTCAAAGCTGCGCAATGAAGGATTAATGTACTGAATCTACAGAAGAAATACAAGTCTTCTCTGTGATCAGTCCTATTTGGCATTATTATTCCCCATGAAAATTCCTCCTGGCTGTCTGCAGACTGTGTTTTTTCAAATCATGAGCACAAGGCCTTGGACAGCCAGCTGCAGCGCCAGATAAGACTGGGCGCCAGACAGACAAAACATCTTCTGCCAAGGGTCCTTGGGTCTCTCTTATTATCATCAACACTGCTCAACACCGCACACACATTGATCATGAACTGAATAAAGATATACTGTACACTGCTCTCTTGTGTCTTGTGAAATTCTGAGTGTAGCGAATGTATGTGCATGAGAGCTTTTTTTTTCCTTGAACTCTTAATATTGATTAAGTATGTAACCAGTATTTTGAATCAATGATTTTTTTGCTCCTTCCCATTGTATTATCTTTATGCTTCCTGTATCCTCCTGCTGATAGGCGCGTTTCAGATGCGCCGCGGCACGGAAATGCAGGTCATTACTGTGTCAAGTCAAATTCTCTCGTATGTTATCAGTGTTCTGTTAATGTACTTGGCAATAAATCCTTTTCTGATTCTGATTCTGATCCAGAGGCAAAATGAGATTTTCATTGAAGCAAGAAAGAATTTATCAATCAATCAATCAATCAATCAATCTTTATTTCAGATAGATTAAAAGTACAGATTGAAAGAAACAGAATAATATAACAAAGGGGGAAAGAAAATCCAACAAGGTCAAATTAGACAATAACTCCTCTGATTATACAGTTCAACATAAGTTATCCGAAATGGGTGATGGCTGAAGCCGCAGCTTATATTGCTCACCCATATTCCATCCAAGAATTCAAAAGAAAAACAAACAAGAGTGATTACAATTCAGAACAAAGCTAAGACAAAATGTGACAAAAAAAAAAAAACTAAGCTACAACACAACACAGACTGGATATGACAATCCTTATGTGATTTTACATGTCATCTTGTATATGTGTTTGGAGTATTTCTTCCTTTAGTTTTTGTTTAAATTGTCCAAGCGTTGTACATGATTTTAATTCAGGTCCAAAATCGTTCCATAATCTGACTCCTTGCACTGAAACACAGTGTTGCTTGGTGGTAGTTCTCACTGAAGGTTTTTGAAATATACATGTTCCTCTGAAATGATATTGTTTCTCCCTTATTTGGAACAGCTTTTGGATATTTGCGGGCAGTGATAGATTCTTCACTTTAAACATTATTACTGCAGTTTTAAAGTCAACCAGATCTTTCAACTTGAGAGCTTTTAATTTAAGAAAACGTGGGTTTGTTGGTTCCCTGTAAGCAGCTTTGTTTATTATTCTAATAGCTCTCTTCTGAAGCATAAAGACTGGATATATGTTTGTTTTATATGTATTTCCCCATACTTCAGTACAATATGTCATGTATGGGAGTATTAATGAATGATACAAGGTATATAGTGTGGGTTGATTCAGCAAATATTTCACTCTGTGTAGTATTGCAATTGATTTGGATATTTTACCTTTAATATAATTAATATGTGACTTCCAACACAGTTTATTATCAATTATTACACCAAGAAAATTAGTTTTGGTTACCCTTTCAATCTCTGCACCATTTACACTGAGTTTAGATACTAAGTTGTTGTCATGGTTGTTAAAAACTATAAAACTTGTCTTACTTAAATTGAACGTTAATTTGTTTGAATCAAACCACAGTTTAAGCTTTCCTAATTCCTTTCCAAGTGTGTCCAAAAGTTGTTCCAAATTGCTTCCACTGCATAATAGATTAGTGTCATCGGCAAACAATATTAAATCCATTTTTTCTGAAACTTTACATATATGGGTAACCCCCACAACAACCACGGACAAGCAGAGCGCACAGCTGGAGCAATTAGCAGAACAATGACTGATATCAATAGGCAGCCTCTCTTTTGTCTAGCTTCTTCCTGCCAGTAATCTGCTTTGATATGTGTGACTCAAATGCAGGTGTTCATGCTTCCTGTTCTGTGATGCTAGTGTGCCTTTCATGTATTGTCTGTAACTGGGTATATAAGCTGACTGAAATTCATGTTCATTCTCTGTCTACTGCTTCTGACACACGCATTCCGTGTCTCCTCACGACAGCCTGAGGACCCGCTCCAGCCCGCCTGCACAGGGCTGGAGTGAGTTTGATGATGGCGGGATGAATAATAATAAACACCCTCAAAAACTCTCAGTTCGCTCCTTATTATTTCATGCCGCCACACATATATCATTTATATGCATATTGAATAACAATGGCCCCAAAACTGAACCATGTGGGACTCCACAAGTAACCTTCAGTAACTGTGAGTTTTTGTTACCAACACATACATACTGATATCTATTCTTTAAGTAACTACATAACCAGGACAGTGCTACTCCCCTAATACCACAATTTTGTAGTTTCTTTAATAATAAATTATGATCCACTGTATCAAATGCTTTTTTAAGCTCCAGGAATACCCCAGCTGAATACTCTTTATTTTCAACGGCAGTTGATATTTTTTCTATAAATTCCATTAGAGCAAATGCAGTTGTCCTCTTGTGTCTGAACCCATATTGCTGCTCACACAATAAATTATTCTTCAGTATGAAGTTGTCAATTCTCTCATAGAATATTTTTTCAAGCATCTTGGAAAATTGCGGCAATAGTGAAATTGGTCTATAGTTTGAAAGTTCCCCTCTGTCACCCGTCTTGTATATCGGAATTACTTGAGCTATTTTCATTGCATTGGGAAATATACCTGTTTGGAGAGACAGGTTAAGAGATAAGATAAGCCTTTATTAGTCCCACAATGGGGAAATTCCAGGATTGCAACAGCACAGGGATAGCAACACTCAGAGCAACAATCAGAAGGCAAGAAAAAACAAGAGCAGCTAGTATACATATGTACATATTACTATAAATATATATATATGTATATATATTTATATATATATATATATATATAGACACACAGTGCGGAGCATTGTGGTTGGTGGATGTGCAGCAGAAAGTCTAAGCTCTCTCTCTCCGCGGATGTGGCGGGCCAGCTGGATGTCTTTGGGCATGATGGTGACCCTCTTGGCGTGGTTGGCGCACAGGTTGGTGTCCTCGAAGAGACCCACCAGGTAGGCCTCGCTGGCCTCCTGTAGAGCCATGACGGCGGAGCTCTGGAAGCGCAGGTCGGTCTTGAAGTCCTGAGCGATCTCCATCACTAGGCGCTGGAAGGGCAGCTTACGGATGAGCAGCTCCGTGGATTTCTGGTAGCGACGGATCTCTCTCAACAGATTGTTGACGGATCTCTCTCATATCTTACAGATATACGTCAGTGGTTTCACTAAGCATTCAATAATAGTTTTGACTAAGAGCATGTCAATACCATCACAGTCCGTAGATGTTATACTTTTAAACGATTTAACAATTTCAATGACCTCTCTCTCGTCTGTGTTCTTTATGAAAATGGAGTTTTTTATAGCAGTGTTTTTGCTTATTGTACCACTCGTGGGTGCTGTAATGGGTATTTCTCGAGCCAAATTAGCACCAATGTTAACAAAAAAGTTATTAAATTCATCTGCAGGTGAATTTAAAGACTGTTGTCTAAAAATATCTGCTTGAAAATTGCATAACTAACTTTTTTTTATTTTTTCATTTGAGAGAGCAGTCACAATCTAAAGTTTTATTTCTTTGATTTTATCATTAGTGTTAATATATGTGATTATTGTCGTGCGGTGGCCCTCGCGAGCCACCATGAGACGGACACAGAGTCACCAGTGAGTTTTTCAGTGAGTTTTATTACGGTGATAGGGTGATAACACAAGCTGCTGAGATCAATGACAGGAGTCTTCACAGAACAGGAAGCATAGGGCTATACAGCACACTATAGGTCCAGAGCAGGAGACAGTCACACACAGTCAGACTTGGTAATTATTACACGCTGGCTGCTTAGGCAGGGACTTACAGAACAATTAACACCGGGGGGAATAAGGCTAATGTAGCACACTTACTGGTACCAGTGAAAGACGGTCAAGCCCTAGGCAGCCGAGGTGTGAAAACAGTCCAGGCATCCGCAACGTGACGGTGGGTGAACAATTAAACGACCAGGTTGGCGATCAGTTAGCGATCAGGCACTGCTGCGTCCTAACGACGCCAGTGCTCAGCTTAAGTAGACAAGGTACTAATGACAATGATGATACACAGCTGGCCGACCGTTGACAGGCGGAAGCCCCACCGAGCACTTTCACAATAAGAGCCCGGAGAGGCCAGAATACCGCCCGCAACTGTCAAGGCCGTCAGCGAGACATAACTTTAACCCGAGCGCGATCAGAACCGACGCTTGGGTCATAACAGTACCCTCCCTCCACGGGCGGACTCTGAACGCCCCAAGGAACCACCCTGCCCCCCCGCCCCCCCAGGGTGGGAGGTAGGGGGGCAGGTGCGGAGGGAGAGAAACCAACCCAAAAACAAGACAAAGACCAGACAAGAAAACCATACAAGAAATACATACAAACACATGACTCTGGGGAAAAAAAACAAAAAAAAGAAAATACATGACTGAACTAGGCTATGACAAGACTGTGGCTCCCAGAAAAAAAAAAAAAACATGAGGCAATCCAAAATTGCTCTGACTTGGCTAAAACTAAACTATGGCCCTCAAAAAAAAACAAGAGGCAATCAAAAAAAAAAAAATTGCTCCGACTTGACTACAACAATGACTGTGGCTCACAAGAAAGAAGAAACAAGAGACAATATAAAATTGCTCAAACTTGACTATGACTAAGACTTTGGCTCACAAGAAAAACAAAAAAAACAAGAGGCAATCTAAAAATTGCTCGAACATGACTAAGATTATGACTTACAAGGAAACAAGAGGCAATCAAAAATTGCTCGGACTTGACTAAGACTATGACTTACAAGGAAACAAGAGGCAATCAAAAATTGCTCGGACTTGACTAAGACTATGACTTACAAGGAAACAAGAGGCAATCAAAAATTGCTCGGACTTGACTAAGACTATGACTTTGATAAACAACAAAAAATTGCTAGACGTACAAAACATGACTTGGCACCATATGGGCCCACAGAAAATCCCACAGTACATGATCAGTCAGGTGGCCTGCCCCAGTCCCATGCCCCCAGAAATAAGTCCTCTGGTGGCCGAACCAGGTCACCCCGTAACACACACAGTTTATTGGGTGGACAACCCAAGATGCCGAACGCTCCAAGCAGTTCCTCGGGTGGCCGACCCGCATCCCACAACCAACAGGACCGTGGAGGGATTGCATGCAGCCGCTCACCTGAAAACGACAAAACAGGAGAGCGCCGATCTGCCAAACAAAACCCACTAATGGCCCCCAGCTGGTGGCTCCTGAGAGGGGGACAACCAAAAACCTGGACCCCCTCGAATCCTGATTGGGTCGCAGCCGCACCTGCGCTGGACCCCCACTGGACCTCGTCGGACCCCGATTGGGTTACAGCCACACCTGAGTCGGAACCCGACTGAACCTCGTCGGACCCCGATTGGGTAATCGCTGCACCCACGTTGGACCCCGACTGGGTCATCTCAGCCCATGCATCGGACCCTGACTGGGTCAGGACGGGCCCCGATTGGGTCACCGCTGCACCCACGTTGGACCCCGACTGGGTCTCCTCGGCCCACGCGTCTGACCCCGACCGGGTCTCCTCGGCCCACGCGTTGGACCCCGACCGGGTCACCTCGGCCCACGCGTCGGACCCCGACTGGTTCAGGACTGCTCCGGCGACGACCTCCATCTCCGAACCTGGAACCCCCAGTCCCGTGACCTTGACTGGCTCCGGACCGGTAACGCTGTGGAGGTGCTCAGAAAACAAGGGAGGACCGGGATCAGTTCCACCGGCAGCGCCAGAGCCCAGCGAGACGAGCTCAGGTGCAGCGGCCGGCTGCCCCTCACTCGCCTCCCCATGAGGCAGGCAAAAATGCTCTAACACACCATACAGGAAAACAAGAAAGAGCACTTGCCTGCACTCGGGCTCTGGAGCCGTCCAGGACTTCGCCGATCCAGGTTCAGGAAGATGCTCGTCGCCGGGCTCCCACTCGGCTGCGTCGGGTTCCACAGCCGGCGTGATGGTCTCTGCAGCTGGATCCTCACGCGCTGGCGTCCACGCCAATAACCCGTATGGCGTGGGGGCAGAGGACCCTGGACCTGCTGACTCGGGCTGCATCCCTGAGGAACCCTGGGGACGCTCTCTCGTCGGCTCTGGCTCGTCACTGCAGTCCGTTCTGCTCTGTCCAAAGCAAGGCTGCAGGACCGGGATATCTCCCAGAGCTGCAGGCCTCCCCCTCGTTCGACGGCGTGGGACTGACGCCGAGGACCGCTCCGCAGGAGGAGACACAGAGGCAGCAGGTTTAATACAAAAGGCTACAGCTGGGGAAAGAAACTCAGGGAGCTGCGAACCCTGAGCTTCACCCCCAGGAGTCAGACAAGACAGATCACTATTATTACTAGAAAAGAGAACTTGGACTTGCCTGTCTCCCGGGGGGAGGATGTTATCAGCTGTAGCGGACGTTGCTCCTTCCCTCGCTCGCTGGATGGTAAAGGATCCAAGAACGGAGCCCACCGGCACAGGACTCAGCTCACTCTCAGCAGCTGGCTGGTTGAGGGGGTCATCCCGGCGGCCCGGAACTGGATCCGGAGCAGGAGCTTGCCGAAGATGCGCCCGGCCGTGACGCCGACGCCTTCGCCGGCCCCCAGATGGTGCGAACTCCCGAAATGGATCGAAGGCAGGATCAGGATCCATAGGCGAAGAGCAGGAGTGCCTCTTCACCTGCTTCATGCCGCGTTCCTCCTCCATCATCAAGAATAATTCGCGCTGTGCGGCGATGTCCTCCCTCCTCGCGTCGACTTCCGGGTGGTTGGCGTAGCGGGGAGAGAGATTACAGAGAACATCTTCGGCGGCGTCCAGGTACCAATGTATGCCATGGTCATAGTCCAACATGGAAGCAGAGATGAGTAGCTCATCCACGGCTTCCAAAACACTCGTCAGCACGTGGCTCTTCGGTGACGGCATTCCTCACATACACAGGACCCAGACAGGGAAAAGCAACGTCCAAAACTCAAACTCACTGGTGAATAGCATCTCAGGTTGGTGTCACTGTAAACGCTGTTTGGGCAGCAGTGTACTGTCGTGCGGTGGCCCTCGCGAGCCACCATGAGACGCACACAGAGTCACCAGTGAGTTTTTCAGTGAGTTTTATTACGGTGATAGGGTGATAACACAAGCTGCTGAGATCAATGACAGGAGTCTTCACAGAACAGGAAGCATAGGGCTATACAGCACACTATAGGTCCAGAGCAGGAGACAGTCACACACAGTCAGACTTGGTAATTATTACACGCTGGCTGCTTAGGCAGGGACTTACAGAACAATTAACACCGGGGGGAATAAGGCTAATGTAGCACACTTACTAGTACCGGTGAAAGACGGTCAAGCCCTAGGCAGCCGAGGTGTGAAAACAGTCCAGGCATCCGCAACGTGACGGTGGGTGAACAATTAAACGACCAGGTTGGCCACTATAGGAAAAAATGAAATTTATAATTCCATTCTAGTAGGTGGACATAAAACCCACCTGTTAAATAAAGGTTTAGAGGTAAGTATTTAAAATGTATATCACGCCAATGGATAAGACAGAATCAAAAAATTCAAGGTATTACACTTGGTCAGAAGGAACATAAAATAGCACTCTTTGCTGATGACATTTTAATATACCTGGGGCAGCCGGACACCTCTTTTCCAGAACTAATCTCAGTTTTTTCAGAGTATGGAGAGTTATCGGGGTACGAATTAAACATGCATAAAACCCAAATTTTAACATTCAACTATGACCCAAATCAGTATTTACTAAGCAAACTCAAAACTAACTGGGAGATAGAATCTATGAAATATCTGGAGGTCAATATCCCGAAACAACTCAACAAAATTATAACACTAAACTATGATCCACTGATGGCAAAAATAAAATCTGATCTAGCAAGATGGAATATAACATTCTTGGGTACTGCACAAAGAATTGAAGCAGTCAAAATGAATATACTTCCACGTCTTCTATACCTTTTCCAAACAATACCGGTAGAACCTCCCAAAAAAACATGGCAAGAACTGGACAGAAGGATCTCAAGATTCATATGGCAGGGCAAGAGACCAAGGATCAGATATGACATGTTACTCGGCCCAGGAAACACGCACGCAGGCTCAGGCAGATTTGAAAGCTTTATTTAACCAATAAAACATATTTGGATGCGTGTATGCAATATGTTAATGTGTTGTGGGTGGAAGATGAAGGCAGAGACAGAGCAGCACGCCGTGCAGCCAGGCAACCCTATGGAAGAGAGGAGAGCAGGGGATTAGCTGGGCAAATCACACGGGAGAGTAATTAAGCAATGTGCTTACTTGCAGTAACAGAGGTGGCTGGCGTTGGCAAGATCCCAAGCCTGGGAGACAGCGCCCTGCTGTGCGTCCAACGAGGAGAGGTGTTGATGGTGGCGAAGGAGAGGATGTCCGCCGCCAGGGAATCCACCTGTGCACAGGGGAAGGCTGAGAGGATAGGTGAGTGAATAGACAGCTTACGTGTCGTTGCGAAGGTCAGCAGGCCTGGAGGAAGGAATCTGCTGAGGGTTTGAGCACGTAGGAAGACAGACGGCTCCAGCCCAATGCTCAGGGCGAGGTGGAATAAATAGTTGCACGCTAATGAGGTGCAGGTGTGTGCGCAGCTGAGGTGGATGCCCGAGAGCGGCGAGTGGTGACAAGATATAGAACCCTACAGCTAAACAAAGACAAAGGTGGGCTCGTGCTGCCAAATATCAGGGACTATTTCAAAGCCGCACAAATTAAAACTTTAGTAGAGATATGTAACCCAGTCTACACTGCACAATGGAAGGAGATGGAATGCCAAATAACAAGTGACATTCCCCTACAGGCGATAATAGGGAACAATGCCTTATCTAAACTTTTGAATAACACTAACCCGTGGATAGATACCCCACTAAAAATTTGGTTTAAGATAGTCAGAGAGAATCAAACTAAAGTGTCACGCCGCGCCGTTCATCAGCGGCGCCACCTGCTCACACACCTGATCCTCATCAGCGGCGAGGGATAAAAGCCGCCTCGCCCGGAGGCTCGGCCTGAAGCCGTCAGACTTCGTTTCCTCACCGCTGTGAGCATACCTTTCTTCAGCATCGCTATTTTGGGTAAGAACCCTTACCTCCTTCTCCAGTCTGCTCCCCTGTGCACAGGTGGATTCCCCGGCGGCGGACATCTCCGTTCCATCGCCCATCCTTCGCCGCTGCACGGAGCTCTCCAGGTGGCTGTCTCCCGGGCTACGTTCCCCTTGCTGTGCCAGCTATCCTGACAACTCAAGTAAGATCTTCTCTTGCCATAATTCATCCTGTGTTGGTGTATGCCCGTCACCCTCTCCCTGTGCTCTCTCCATAGGGTTGCTCGGCCGAACGGTCATCTGCCTCTGTGCCTGAAGCAGACGCCACCACCAACACATCTGCATCCCGCAGACACACACTCATTCACTCCTGCTGTTAATAAACTCTTTGAACTACTCTAAGCCTGTGTGTGTGCGTCTCCTGAGCCGTGCGTTATGTCAGTACGGCTTCAGCAGAGCGGCTCGGCGGACGGCGGGCTCGCACACCGGTTTACCACTCTCGAGGCTAGAGTGGATCAGATTGCTTATCAACAGCAGGTTATCCTGAATCAATTATTAAACTTAACTAACCGGTTGGGCCGCTTAGATCCTCAACAGCCGTTCCCCCCGGCTCGTCAGGGTGGCGCGGCTCCTGCTGTTCCAGCGGCCGTCCAGCCGGCTCCAGTGGCACCGGTTCGGCTCACACCGATTCCGACCCCCGCCCGCTTTAGCGGTAAGCTCGGCGGAGCGCAGGGGTTCATTATGCAGTGTGAGTCCGTGTTCCACCGTGTGCCCGGAGATTTTCCCTCGGATCACAGTCGGATTGGTTACATAGGGAATCTTCTGGAGGGGCGTGCGTTAACTTGGACCTACGCCGTAATGGCGAGGCCCAGTTATGCCACCCTCACCTATGACCAGTTCGTGAGGCGCTTTCTGGAGGTCTTTGACCATTCTCAAACCGAGACGGTCCAGGTCGATCGGCTTCTCGCTCACCAGCAGGGAGGCCGGTCGGCAGCGGACTACTCGGTTGACTTCCGGGTAGCGGCGGAGGAATTGGGCTGGGAGGAACGCTCCCTCTGTGGCCTGTTCCTCCGCAGCCTCAATAGTGATCTGAGGGATGAACTGGCTGGACGGGATATCCCTGGGACGCTAGCGGAGCTGACATCCTTAGCGATAAGTTTGGATAACAGGTTGCGCGAGCGCTCCTCGGGGCGGAAGTCTTCTTCTTCTCGCCCTCGTGGAGTCTCGCCGCACCTGTTCCAAGCTCGCCCCCTGGCGGCGCCGCCAGCATTGTGCCCCGAGGAGTCGGAGCCGATGGTGACGGGCTGGACCAAGCTTTCCCCTGCGGAGAAACAACGCCGCCGTGAGTTGGGCCTCTGCATGTATTGCGGAGGTGACCAACACACTGTGGAGCGTTGCCCGCGGAAAGCCAGTCGGCGGGGTCCGCGAATCGCTGTAGGGAGCCTCGCTGATCCCAACCGGTTAGACTCTCTCACTCAATTAAAGCTGCCCATCCGTTTTTGCCACAATCCCACTGGGCACCTCACCCACGCACTGGTGGATTCGGGCGCAGAGGGCAGCTTCATTTCACAAGGCCTGGCAACCCGATTGGGCATCCGCTGTCAGGCATTAAAACACCCCATCTCCCTGGTCCATCTCTCCCGTGCCTCCCTTGGGAGAGTTTCTCACCAAACCTTGCCTGTCCCAGTCATCATCTCAGGGAACCACCGGGAGGAGATGGAATTTTACGTCCTGCCCAACTCTGTGTCGCCCGTCATCCTGGGGTATCCCTGGCTACGCCTCCACAACCCTGTCCTGGACTGGAGGTCCGCTGGGGTATTGGCATGGAGTACCTTCTGTATGGGCACCTGCCTTCAGTCCGCTGCCTGCTCCCCATCCGCGGCTCCCCCTGTGGCGGATACAGCACCTCCGGACCTGTCACTGGTGCCTCCAGAATTTCACGACCTGGGTATGGTATTTAGCAAATCGAAAGCTATGTCTCTTCCCCCGCATCGACCATATGACTGTGCCATCAACCTCCGCCAGGGGGCTCCCCTGCCATCTGGTCGGCTCTACAGCCTGTCGGCGCCGGAGAAGGAGACCATGAATACGTACCTGAAGGAATCACTGAGCGCTGGGATTATCCGCCCATCGTCATCACCCGTGGGGGTGGGGGTTTTCTTTGTAGGGAAGAAGGACGGTTCCCTCCGTCCCTGTATTGACTACCGAGCTCTTAATGACATCACTGAGAGGGACCGTTACACCCTGCCCCTCATGGACACTGCCTTCCACTCCCTCCAGGGGGCGACCTGGTTTACCAAGCTGGATCTCCGCAGCGCTTACCACCTCGTCCGGATCCGGGAGGGAGATGAATGGAAAACAGCCTTCCGTACCCCGAACGGCCATTTTGAGTATCTCGTCATGCCGTTCGGGCTGACCAACGCTCCTGCCGTCTTTCAGCGCCTCATCAATGACGTCCTCCGGGATTTCATCGGCCTCTTCGTGTTCGTCTACCTGGACGACATTCTGATCTTCTCTCAGTCCAGAGACGAGCACCGGGTCCATGTGAGGCGGGTCCTTCAAAGACTGCTGGAGAATCGTTTGTACGTGAAGGCTGAGAAGTGCGAGTTTTACGCTAGGACCACATCCTTCCTGGGATTCATCATCGCCCAAGACCAGGTGCTCCCGGACCCAGAGAAGGTGAAGGCGGTGGTGGAGTGGCCTACTCCCGCATCTCGGAAGCAGGTGCAACAGTTTGTTGGCTTCGTCAATTTTTACCGCCGTTTTGTCCCGAATTTCAGCTGGATCGTCGGACCACTGACCCGCCTCACGTCCCCGAAGGTCCCGTTCCGGTGGACCGAAGAGGTCGATACTGCCTTTAAGGCGCTGAAGGCGGAGTTCTCCTCCCCCCGGGTCCTTCGCCAGGTCGACCCCGCGCTGCAGTGCATTGTGGAGGTGGACGCATCGGACACGGGAGTGGGAGCAGTGTTATCCCAGCAATCACCGGACGATGGCGCCAAGCGACCGTGCGCCTTCTTCTCCCGGCGCCTGTCCCCGGCGGAGAGGAACTATGATGTGGGGGACAGAGAGCTCCTGGCCATTAAACTCGCCCTACAGGAGTGGCGCCACTGGCTAGAGGGGGCGGACCTGCCGTTTGTGGTCTTGACGGACCATAAGAATTTAGAGTACCTACGATCTGCCAAGCGCCTGAATGCCCGCCAGGCGCGCTGGTCTCTGTTCTTCGCCAGGTTCCGGTTCTCTATCACCTTCAGGCCAGGCTCCAAGAACGGCCTGCCTGACGCCCTCTCTAGACAGTTCACCCCCGTGGGGGCTGAGGAGACGCCCCACACTATCCTGCCCAGGTCGTGCGTCGTGGGAGCTATCTCTTGGGACATTGTGGACAAGATCCGGAAGGCACAGGAGGTGGAACCTGATCCTGGCGGCGGACCGGAGGGAAGACTGTTCGTTCCGTCTACGGTCCGAGGAGAGGTCATCCACTGGCTCCACACCTCCCGGCTCACCTGTCATCCCGGCACCTCTCGGATGATCAGCCTCCTCCAACGGTCCTTTTGGTGGCCGGGCCTGCGGAGGGATGCAGCCCGCTACGCCCGGGCTTGTCCAATTTGTGCCACCAGCAAGTCGGGAAACGCCCCTCCAGCGGGTCTGCTCCAGCCTCTGCCCGTCCCTGGCAGGCCATGGTCGCACATCGCACTGGATTTCGTCACCGGGCTCCCAGCTTCCAACTCATTCGACACCATCCTGACCATCGTGGACCGTTTCTCCAAGGCGGCACACTTCATCCCCCTGCGAGGTCTCCCTACCGCCCTGGAGACGGCGGGCTTCCTCGTCCAACACGTGGTCAGGCTGCATGGGATCCCGGTGGACGTGGTCTCGGACCGGGGCCCCCAATTTTCATCCGAGGTTTGGAAATCCTTTTGTAACGCCATCGGAGCCAAGGTGAGCCTCTCCTCCGGCCATCACCCCCAGTCTAACGGGCAGTGTGAGAGGACCAATCAGGAGCTGGAGGCTGCGCTCCGCTGTGTTGCAAGATCCAAGCCGACATCATGGAGCAACCATCTCGCCTGGGTGGAGTACGCCCACAACACCGCCCGCTCTTCTGCAACGGGGATGTCCCCCTTCAAGGCGTCCCTGGGTTACGACCCCCCGCTGCTTCCAGCGCAGGAGAGCGAGGTAACTGTTCCGTCAGTTAGGGCGCACGTGAGGCAGTTCCGCTCCACCTGGGCCGCCGCGCGTCATGCGCTTTTACGCACAGCGGAGCGCAACAAGACTGTGGCGGACCGGCGTAGAAGACCTGCCCCGGCGTACAGAGTTGGGCAACTTGTCTACGTTTCCACCCAGGACGTCACCCTAAAAGGCGAGAGGAGGAAGCTGGCACAGCGCTTCATGGGTCCCTTCCCCATCACCCGGATCATCAACCCGGTGGCTGTGCGCGTGGCTATTCCCCCCTCCCTCCGCATCCATTCCACCTTCCACGTATCAAAGGTGAAGCTGGCAGTCACCGACCCCCTTTGCCCTCCTCCTGCAGCGCAACCCGTGCCCCGGATGATTGGTGGCCACCCGGCCTGGTCCGTCTCCTCCATCCTGGACTCCCGGCGCCGGGGTCGTGGGTTGCAATACTTGGTGGACTGGGAGGGCTATGGGCCCGAGCATCGACAATGGGTGCCCCCGTCGTTTGTGTTGGACCCATCGCTCATCGCGGACTTCCACCGAGCGCACCCGGATAAGCCATCGCCAGGAGGCGCTGCTAGAGGGGGGAGTACTGTCACGCCACGCCATTCATCAGCGGCGCCACCTGCTCACACACCTGATCCTCATCAGCGGCGAGGGATAAAAGCCGCCTCGCCCGGAGGCTCGGCCTGAAGCCGTCAGACTTCGTTTCCTCACCGCTGTGAGCATACCTTTCTTCAGCATCGCTATTTTGGGTAAGAACCCTTACCTCCTTCTCCAAAGAATCCTATCGATTATTGCAATGGATTTCCTATGATCAGGACTTTACTCCTAATAAAACACACTAGATTTAAAAAGTGGAAAGAGAACGGACTGATAAAATATTACGATTTTTTTAAAGGGCAAACTTTAAGAAGTTTTGAAGATTTGAAAAAACAAGGTCTAGTATATCAAGACCTTTACAGGTTCTTTCAGCATAGACACCACATAAACAAAATACTTAAAAAGGAGGATTTGGAAAGGGCCCAGTCAGGTGTTCTGAAGGTCTTCTTAATGGCATATAAAGGGATCCCAGGGATCAGATACAGTGGGGTAAAAAAGTATTTAGTCAGCCACCAATTGTGCAAGTTCTCCCACTTAAAAGATGAGATAGGTCTCCAATTTTCATCATAGGTATACCTCAACTATGAGAGACAAAATAAGAAAAAAAAAATCCAGAAAATCATATTGAAGGATTTTTAATGAATTAATTGGTAAATTCCTCGGTAAAATAAGTATTTGGACAATAACAAAAGTTCATCTCAATACTTTGTTATGTACCCTTTGTTGGCAATGACAGAGGTCAAACGTTTTCTGTGAGTTTTCACAAGGTTTTCATACACTGTTGCTGGTATTTTGGCCCATTCCTCCATGCAGATCTCCTCTAGAGCAGTGATGTTTTGGGGCTGTCGCTGGGCAACACAGACTTTCAACTCCCTCCAAAGATTTTCTATGGGGTTGAGATCTGGAGACTGGCTAGGCCACTCCAGGACCTTGAAATGCTTCTTACGAAGCCACTCCTTCGTTGCCCGGGCGGTGTGTTTGGGATCATTGTCATGCTGAAAGACCCAGCCACGTTTCATCTTCAATGCCCTTGCTGGTGGAAGGAGGTTTTCACTCAAAATCTCACGATACATGGCCCCATTCATTCTTTCTTTTACACGGATCAGTCGTCCTGGTCCCTTTGCAGAAAAACAGCCCCAAAGTATGATGTTTAAACCCCCATGCTTCACAGTAGGTATGGTGTTCTTTCTCCTACAAACACGACAAGTTGAGTTTTTACCAAAAAGTTCTATTTTGGTTTCATCTGACCATATGACATTCTCCCAATCCTCTTCTAGATCATCCAAATACTCTCTAGCAAACTTCAGATGGGCCTGGACATGTACTGACTTAAGCAGGGGGACACGTCTGGCACTGCAGGATTTGAGTCCCTGGCGGCGTAGTGTGTTTCTGATGTAGCCTTTGTTACTTTGGTCCCAGCTCTCTGCAAGTCATTCACTAGGTCCCCCTGTGTGGTTCTGGGATTTTTGCTCACCGTTCTCGTGATCATTTTGACCCCATGGGGTGAGATCTTGCTTCGAGCCCCAGATCGAGGGAGATTATCAGTGGTCTTGTATGTCTTCCATTTTCTAATAATTGCTCCCACGGTTGATTTCTTCACACCAAGCTGTTTACCTATTGCAGATTCAGTCTTCCCAGCCTGGTGCAGGTCTACAATTTTGTTTCTGATGTCCTTTGACAGCTCTTTGGTCTTGGCCATAGTGGAGTTTGGAGTCTGACTGTTTGAGGTTGTGGACAGGTGTCTTTTATACTGATAACGAGTTCAAACAGGTGCCATTAATACAGGTAACGAGTGGAGGACAGAGGAGCCTCTTAAAGAAGAAGTTACAGGACTGTGAGAGCCAGAAATCTTGCTTGTTTGTAGGTGACCAAATACTCATTTTACTGAGGAATTTACCAATTAATTCATTAAAAATCCTTCAATGTGATTTTCTGGATTTTTTTTTCTCATTTTGTCTCTCATAGTTGAGGTATACCTATGATGAAAATTGGAGACCTCTCTCATCTTTTAAGTGGGAGAACTTGCACAATTGGTGGCTGACTAAATACTTTTTTGCCCCACCGTACATTTCTAAAATATACCATGGTCTTCAAGACATAAAAGGAGACAACACATCATATACATATAAAAGAGAGATGGGAAAAAGAGGGGAATTTCACTTTACAACTGGAAATATGGGAAAAGCTAAATAAACAACAATGGAAAAGTACTTCATCCCTGCTGTGGAGAGAATTTGGATGGAAAAATTTGGTAAGATTTTTCAGAACACCTGCACAAAACAAATTTACTCGTAAAGGATTGAATTGTTGGCACTTGTGTGGTGAAAAGACTGCAAATCATTTTCATGTGTTTTGGTCATGCCCAGTTATCCACCAATACTGGACCAATGTGCAGACAATATTGGGGAAAAATATTCAAAGTAACAGTTCCCTTTTCTTTTGTAACTTTGTATTTGGGTTTACTACCAGAATCACTGGAAAGACGAGGAGAAAAATACTTATTCACTGTTTTAATATTGGCAAGTA
The DNA here is from genome assembly GCA_020510985.1 of Pholidichthys leucotaenia. Taxonomy (NCBI): domain Eukaryota; kingdom Metazoa; phylum Chordata; class Actinopteri; order Cichliformes; family Pholidichthyidae; genus Pholidichthys; species Pholidichthys leucotaenia. The sequence continues at coordinate 293,203,660 of CM035839.1, read as the reverse complement.
AAAAAGCTCTAGCAAAAAAATGGATGTTGAAAGACTGTCCTACACCTGAAGATTGGATTAACGTGATTCAGGACATTTATTCAATGGAAAAGTTGACATTTGCACTGAGACAGGACATGGATGGGTTCTTGAACTTTTGGCAACCCTGGAACGCCTATGTGTCTTCCATCAGATCTAATCTTTGACAAATACCATTTCAATAATGGCACCTCTCTTTGTTCCAACGCTACTCAGATTCGCTTTTATTTTTCTGCTCTTTTGTTTTTGTTTTGTTTTGGGGGGTTTTTTTGTTCTTTTTTTTAATTACTCTTTTTCTTTCATTTAAAAAAAGGGTGTTGTTGCGGCGGCATGAAATAAAGCGGCATTGTTGGAGGTTTTAAGTAGAGTTTTATTATCATACCGCCGTCACGGGATCCCCTCTCCAGCCCAAGTGTGTGCAGGCTGGATGGGGATCCTCTGGCTCTCAGAGAAGGAGAGGAGAGGCGGACACGTGTGTCCTACAGCAGAGGTTGAGAGAAAGAGCATGGATTTCATCCATCCATCCATCCATCTTCTACCGCTTTTCCGGAGGTCCGGGTCGCGGAGGCAGCAGTTCAAGCAGAGAAGCCCAGACTTCCCTCTCCCCAGCCACCTGCTCCAGCTCTTCAGAGGGGATACCAAGGCGTTCCCAGACTAGCTGGGAGACATAGTCTCTCCACCGAGTCCTGGGTCTGCCCCGGGGTCTCCTCCCAGTGGGACGTGCCTGAAACACCTCAAGTGGGAGACGTCCAGGAGGCATCCTAATCAGATGCCCATACCACCTCAACTGACTCCTTTCAATGTGGAGGAGCAGCGGTTCTACTCTGAGCCTCTCCCGGATGACTGAGCTCCTCACCCTATCTCTGAGGGTGAGTCCAGCAATCCTACGGAGAAAGCTCATTTCAGCCGCTTGTATCCGCGATCTCGTTCTTTCGGTCATTACCCAAAGCTCGTGACCATAGGTGAGAGTAGGAACGTAGATTGACTGGTAAATCGACAGCTTTGCCTTAGAACTAAGCTCCCTCTTCACCACAACAGACTGGTACAACGTCCGCATCACTGCAGATGCTGCTCCAATCCGTCTGTCGATCTCTCGCTCCATTTTCCCCTCACTCGTGAACAAGACCCCAAGATACTTAAACTCCTCCACTTGGGGCAGGAGCCTGTCCCCAACCCGGAGAGGACAATCCACCTTTTTCCGGCTGAGGACCATGGACTCGGACTTGGAGGTGCTGATTCTCATCCCAGCCGCTTCACACTCAGCGGCAAACCGTCCCAGCAAGAGCTGTAGGTCATTGCTGGATGAAGCCAACAGGACAACATCATCTGCAAACAACAGAGATGAGATCCTGTGGTCACCAAGTATGACACCCTCCATTCCCTGGCTGCGCCTAGAAATCCTGTCCATAAAAATTATGAACAGGACCGGTGACAAAGGGCAGCCCTGGCGGAGTCCAACTCTCACTGGGAATGACTCCGACCGAGTGTTGGCAATACGAACTAAACTCTCACAACGGTCGTACAGAGACCGAATAGCTCGTAACAACAAGCCCGATACCCCATACTCCCGAAGCACCCCCCACAAAAATCCACGAGGGACGCGGTCAAATGCCTTCTCCAAGTCCACAAAACACATGTAAACTGGTTGGGCAAACTCCCACGAACCCTCAAGAATTCTCGAGAGGGTAAAGAGCTGGTCCGATGTGCCACGGCCAGGACGAAAACCACATTGCTCCTCCCGAATCCGAGGTTCGACCAACGGCCGGACTCTCCTCTCCAGTACCTTGGCATAGACCTTCCCAGGGAGGCTGAGGAGTGTGATCCCTCTAAAGTTGGAGCACACCCTCCGGTCCCCTTTTTTGAAGAGAGGAACCACCACCCCGGTTTGCCATGCCAAAGGCACTGCCCCCGACCTCCACGCAATGTTGCAGAGGCGTGTCAACCATGACAGCCCAACAACATCCAGGGCCTTGAGGTACTCGGGGCGAATCTCGTCCACCCCCGGGGCCCGGCCACCAAGGAGATTTTTAACCACCTTGGCGACCTCAGCCCCTGTGATAGGCGAGTCATCCCCCTTGTCCCCAAACCCTGCTTCCTCTGTGGAAGGCGTATCAGTGGGATTGAGGAGATCCTCGAAGTATTCCTTCCACCGCCCGACGATATCCCCAGTTGAAGTCAACAGTGTCCCATCCGCACCATACACAGTGTGGACGGGGAGCTGCTTTCCCCTCCTGAGCCGCCGAACAGTTTGCCAGAATCTCTTTGAAGCCGACCGAAAGTCTTGTTCCATGGCCTCACCGAACTCCTCCCATACCCGGGTTTTTGCTTCAGCAACCACCCGAGCTGCACTCCGCTTGGCCTGCCGGTACACCTCAGCTGCTTCGGGAGTCCCACAAGCCAACCAAGCTTGATAGGACTCCTTCTTCAGCTTAATGGCCCCCCTCACCACTGGTGTCCACCACTTGGTTCGGGGGTTGCCACCACGAGATGCACCGACCACCTTGCGGCCGCAGCTCTGGGCCGCCGCTTCAACAACAGAGGTGGAGAACATGGCCCATTCAGACTCCATGTCTCCAGACTCCCTCGGAATGTGGTTGAAGTTCTTCCGGAGGTGGGAGTTGAAGACCTCCCGGACAGGGGCCTCAGCCAGACGCTCCCAGCACACCCTCACTATACGTTTGGGTCTACCAGGTCTGAATGGCTTCCTCCCCTGCCATCGGATCCAACTCACCACCAGGTGGTGATCAGTTGACAGCTCTGCACCTCTCTTTACTCGGGTGTCCAAGACATACGGTCGCAGGTCTGATGATACGATAACAAAATCGATCATCGACCTGCGGCCTAGGGTGTCCTGGTGCCAGGTGCACATCTGGACACCCTTATGCTTGAACATGGTGTTCGTTATGGACAGACTGTGGTTAGCACAGAAGTCCAATAACTGAACACCACTCGGGTTCAGATCGGGCAGGCCGTTCCTCCCAATCACCCCCCTCCAGGTTTCACTGTCGTTGCCCACGTGCGCATTGAAGTCCCCCAGTAGGACAATGGAGTCTCCAGGAGGAGCACCCTCCAGCACCCCAGTCACAGACTCCAAAAAGGGTGGGTACTCTGAAACATCATTTGGTGCATAGGCACAAATGATGGTCAGGACCCGTTTCCCAACCCGAAGGCGCAGGGAAGCAACCCTTTCGTCCACCGGGGAAAACTCCAATATAGAGGCAGCAAGGTGGGGCGATACAAGAATACCTACCCCTGCTCGTCGCCTCTCGCCCGGGGCAACTCCAGAAAAGGCCAAGCTCCAGCCCCTCTCCAGGAGACTGGTTCCGGAACCGGAGCTGTGTGTTGAGGTGAGGCCGACTATATCTAGCCGGTATCGCTCAATCTCGTACACCAGCTCAGGCTCCTTCCCCACCAGAGAGGTGACATTCCACGTACCAAAAGCCAGTTTAGAAAGCTTGGGATCAGTCCGCCAAGGTCTCCGCCTTTGACTGCTACCTAATCCACATAGCACCGGACTTCCATGATCCCTCCTGCAGGTGGTGAACCTACTGGAGGGCGGACCCATGTAACTCCTTCGGGCTGAGCCCGGCCGGGTCCCATGGGTGGAAACCTGGCCACCAGACGCTAGCCTTCGAGCCCCTCCCCCAGGCCTGGCTCCAGGGTGGGGCCCCGGTAACCCCATACCGGGCGGGGTACACTGAATCCTTGATATACAATTTATCATGAGAGTCTGTTGGATCGTTCTTAGTCTGGCCCTTCACCCAGGACCAGTTTGTCTTGGGAGACCCTATCAGAGGCAAATTGCCCCGGACAACATAGCTCCTGGGATCACTGGGGCACGCAAACCCCCCCACCACGATAAGGTGACGATCCATGAGGGGGGCATGGATTTCAGTCAGCTTAAATACCAGTTACAAACAATGCATGAAAGGCATTCACAGCAGGGAGTATGGCATTTGCATTTGAGAGGCATACATCACAATAGGCAGATTTGCTAGACTTTGCTCCAGCTGCAGAACAAAGGGGTTAACAGGCACATCTACATATTGATCTGAGTCTCTAGGTCACAGTAAGGACAGGACGCATGAACACAATGCATGAAAGGTGACATTATCACAGTAGTGTAGCGGAAAAAACCAGGAGTAGCGAGTTGTCTGTCCTTAGTCTGTTTGTGGGGGTTTTCCCAAACCGCCACAGCTCCCCCCCAGAGGGCTCGGCAGGTGGTCGAGACCTCGATAGTGCAGCTTGGGCAGCGAGCAGGGAAAAGCTCTGTGCAGGAGGGGGTGGAGGGGGGTGGGGGTAGTAAAAGCCGGCCGGAGACGATGAAAACGTCCAGGCCGCGCAAAAATTGCTTGTGGGTCCGCAATGTCGAAGGGCTGGTCCCGTTGAACGTGCAGAGGTCCACAAGAAGAAAAATTAGTCACTGGCTCCTCTCGCGATTAAGTCCTGCAAGGATTAATAGCGGCCATGAAGAAAAGACGAGGCTGCGTGGCGGCTGTGATGAGGGCAGAGGGACTGGCGTGTTGACTTAAGGTTCAGGCGTAACCCTAAATCCTCGGGAACCGCAGACAGCTGAATTCCCCTTGTGTGCCGTGGCTAAGACCATAAAATCCAGTGAGCAAGCTGCGTGCCTCAGGTGAACGAGCAAGCCTGAAGGGCCAGTGTGCAGCGGAAGGAAGGCGGTCAGAAAAGCCGTATTTGTCCCGTGCGTGGTGTGCGCCGTCCTCGTAACTCCCCGGTGCGTGTGCCGGGGTCCCGTGCGTGGGTGGGCCGCTGGAGAGGAGAACCAGGGTCAGGGAGCTTGCTGGAGATCATCCCTGTTGTCTGTTGGAGCGGTGAAGGAAAGTAGACGCTCTGTCACTCGCTCGGTCATGGTGCGTTCAGGTCCACGTGTGCTCCGTCGGCCATGGGGATCGCCGTCGTGGAGAGGGGACGAGGTGCATGCGCTCACGGTGTGGAGGAGCTGTGAGCGCGGCCGGTCCAGCGTGGATGTGCCGATCTAGGCGTGCAGATCTCACCATGAAATGTTGCTCAGCTTTCCCGGTCGTGGGTGTTCTCCGTGGAGTTTCGCCTGGAAACTCCGCGTTGAGGTCTCCCTGAAGCAGAAGGGAGGGCAGATCAGTCAGGCTGCCGCGTTCGCTTGTCATCGGAGAATCACCGCCGGGTGTTGTGTTCGCTGGCAGTGTGTTCGTTTCAGCGTCGGGTCACCAGTGTGGTTGTCCAGACCAGAAGGTTGCGTCACACAAAGCGTGTGCGTCTGCGGGGTCACCAGTGTGGCGATGTTAAAATAAGGCACGGCGACTGGAGTTTTAATGAAGTTTATTGACCAAATCATCGCCATCACGGAGCTCACCCCAACTGCAGTATAAGCATGCTGGGGATCGCTCTCAGGCTCTCATGAGCAGTAGTCAGAAGCAGAAAGAGCATGGATTTCAGTCAGCTTAAATACCAGTTACTAACAATGCATGAAAGGCATTCACAGCAGGGAGTATGGCATTTGCATTTGAGAGGCATACATCACAATAGGCAGATTTGCTAGACTTTGCTCCAGCTGCAGAACAAAGGGGTTAACAGGCACATCTACATATTGATCTGAGTCTCTAGGTCACAGTAAGGACAGGACACATGAACACAATGCATGAAAGGTGACATTATCACAGTAGTGTAGCGGAAAAAACCAGGAGTAGCGAGTTGTCTGTCCTTAGTCTGTTTGTGGGGGTTTTCCCAAACCGCCACAGTTGTAATAATTTTTTTCCAATGTTGTCAAAAAACAAAAAAAGGGGGAATATGTGATGAAAATGTAAACAATGCAATGCTGTAATGACATGTATACCCTTTACAAAAACTTAAATAAAAAAAAAATGTATATAACACTGGATTGTGGGATAACCCCCACAACAGACTGGGACAGGCACAGCGCTCGACTAGAGCAATTAACAGAACAGTGAAATGTGTGTACAGTGATCCCTCACTTATCGCGGTTAATGGGTTCCAGAACCGACCGCGAAAAGTGAAAAACCGCGAAGTAGCGTCACCCCTAATGACGTCACCCATAAATAATACGTACGTTCATTCTCTCTCTCTCTCTCATATGATACGTGTGTGTGTGTGTGTGTAAGTGTACATACATACGTAGATGTAAATAAAGTGTACATAAATATTGTTTTTAGAACTCTTTTATTCTTATAACAAGATACGTAACTCAAGATGAAGATGATTTACTGCACAGGTTAATGAGAGCTTTACTGCTCCTCAGGTAACGCCTCATCGTCAGGTGCTAGAGGCGCAGGATCGTCGAGGGCAGCTTCCGATAGAGCTGGAGAAGCTGCAGGAGGCGGCGTAGTGGCTCGACGGGAAGACTATTTCGCACAAAAAGGCACAAGAGAACAGCGAAAAGTTCCACGCGGCGAGACTAAGCAACACGAGCGATAAAGAACAATGAATGTGGTCTTCCTTCGCTGGGTACGGGCGCTCGGCAGGGAGAGAAGCTGGGTAAAACGTCTCAGCCAATCAGCTTGCGAGATTCCCGAGCCGAGCCAACACGAGAACAGCGAACAGAGAGGTGGATTTTGAGTTGTGCGGGCTCTCCGTGTTGATACCTGATGTTCTAATGTAGTCTCCCTGCCTTCTGCTAGTGCCCGCCCATTTTTTCTCAATTTTGAATTTTTGATGAATATTTTTGAAAAATCTGCGATGCACTGAGGGCGCGAAAGGTGAGGCACGAAGTAGCGACGGATCACTGTATTAATGTCAACAGGCAGCCCCGCTTCTTCTGGCTTTTTCCTCCTCAGTGCTGTGATGTTAATGTGCCATTCATGCATTGTGTTCATGCTTCCTGCTCTTACTGTGATGTAAATGTCCCATGCCTTTCATGTATTGTCTGTAGTTGGGTATATAAGCTGCATCGCTCTGTAACTCATTCTCTCACTCTGACGACTGCTTCTACTACTGCTGCTGAGAGCCAGAGGACCCGCTCCAGCCTGCTTGCACAAAGGCTGGAGCGAGTTCCTATGATGGCGGTATGATTTAATAAACCTACTTAAAACCCTCAGTTCGCTGCCTTATTTTATCATATGCCACAGCATGTTCTTTTAAGGTGGGTAAGTTGAGGACATGACTGGACAAGTTAGTCTGCTGCTTAGTGTTGGAAATTAGGACTTTTTCTTGCAATTTTTTCCCTCAAAAATAAAAAATAAATAAAAATGTAAATGTGCAATCTTTCCCTCCCCCCAACTTTCTTCCTAACTACCTCCGCCAAGGAGGTTATGTAACTGGGGTGATTTGTCTGTCTGTTTGCCCATCCGTCCGCCCATTTGTTTGTCTGACTGTTAGCAAGATTACGCAAAAACTACTGGATGGAGTTTGATGAAAATTTCCCCAGAGGTAGCTCTTGGGCTATAGAGGAACCCATAACATTTTGGTGATGATCTGAGAATGCATACCTCCACCAAGGCTCTTATATTCTCACACTGTTAGCAAGAATCCTCCAAAACAAACCCATTACATTTTAGAGGTGATCCACGAGGGACGGAACAAGCCTTGGCAGAGGTATGCGCTCTCTGAGTGCTTTTCTAGTTAAAACTTTACTCATTTACATTGTGGAGAGTGTGGGACGTGATGAGGCAGGTTTACGAGTAGACGAAGCTTTATTAACACATCATCCAAACACAGAAAAGCAATGCATCAGCCAAACCAGGTTTCTCCTTATAACCTCCACAGATCATCTCACATCTGCGTGACATTTCACATCACACTGCATGATATCCAGCTCCACAATACATTTTCCTTCAACCCCCAGCTCCCTCTTCCTGCCAACTTCCCATGAAGTCCTTGCCTATTATTCTCTTATGTTTACTCACTGCTGCGGCGGCATGAAATAAAGCGGCGTTGTTGGAGGTTTTAAGTAGAGTTTTATTATCATACCGCCGTCACAAGCTCCGCTCCCGGCGCCGTGCATGCGCGCCGAGAGCGAGCCCACGGCTCTCAGAGAAGGAGAGGAGGAGAGGCGGACACAAAGACTGTGTCCTGCAGCAGAGGTTGAGAGTGAGAGGAAGTGTTACAGAACCTGTGCAGTATTTATACCCAACTCAAACAATACATCAAAGCAGATTCACAGCAGTTTGTCTGATCAAAGGGACTGCAGAACAGGCATGAGATATTTGCATTTGTGAGACGTACATCACAATAGGCAGATTTACTAGACTTTGCTCCAGCTGCAGAACAAAGAGGTTAACAGGCACATCTACATATTGATCTGAGTCTCTAGGTCACAGTAAGGACAGGACGCATGAACACAATGCATGAAAGGTGACATTATCACAGTAGTGTAGCGGAAAAAACCAGGAGTAGCGAGTTGTCTGTCCTTAGTCTGTTTGTGGGGGTTTTCCCAAACCGCCACAACTGCCTCCTGACTGAGACGCTGTCTGCAGATTCCTCCACAATATGCATCTCCACAACATATTTGTTTTTTTACTGACAAATGAAATTTTTTTTTGTACTTTCTTCTAGTTTTCTTTCAGTGTTTTTCTTCTGTGATATTCAAATTTGATTCATGATTTTTGCATTTTGCCTATAGTAGATAAATATGAAATAATTTCATCGTCATAAAAATTACACTCATTGCACTAAATTGTCACGTGACAATTTAGTGACAGCACTTATCTCTTGCAAAGTGATGCACTTTATACTAATATTTCATTGTGATTTTTCTCTTATAATGTTATTTAAAATGCCAGTTAACTTCAAATTCTGGTGCTCCACCCGTGGAACGTTTCACATTGGTTGGAATGCTAAGGGGTTACGATAAAAGCATTAGAAAGGTAAGCTTTTATATAATGTTGATCTGTTTTCTCAGGCTTGAAACAGACTGTATATGAAAGATTGATGTAATTGCGCTGTGTCACTCATTAGCTTATGACTGTTGTTTCTAAAATAAATGTGGTGTTCTTTAAAACTTCTGTGAACTTTTATGCAGGATGTGGAGAGAAAAATAATCAGGCAGAGAGGTCCAGATCATATCAAGCTTTATTCACTCTCTCTCTCCATTTCTCTAGAAACACAAGCTGCAAAAGAGTAACAGATCTCCTGCACCTCTGCTCTTAAATCCAACCACAGGTCAGCCTTCTCTGTGTGCTGTCTTAACATCAAAGCCTTTGTAATTCCCATTCTCTTTGCCACTGTTCACATCAACACACCACCCCCACATCCACACACAAACCCCCCATGACAATTCCCTTTTGTCTTAAGTCTGAGTGTGAATATCCTGAGAGGGAGTCCTACACTGCCCCCCCCCTCCAGACTCAGACTGAGCCTTGACCCTCATGTCCTTTGGGCTTCCGCTTTCGTCTGTAGCAGCTGTAACGTGGGGTCTGCGGCTTCGAGGTTGGGGGTACGTCCGTCTGTGGGGGGACATTAGGAGGGAGGAAAACATCATTAGCATGCCCTTGTGACTGATCTGATGAGTCATTTACCTGGGGAGTTCTCAGTGGGGGTCGTCCGCGCCAAGGAGTTCAGGCCAGCACCACTTGCTCATCTGATAACACGAAAGCGGGCTTAAGCCTGTCTATACAGACTGTTTCTCTGCGTGCCCCCAAGTCTAACACAAAATGTCTCTCCCCGGGTTCCAGCACTCTGAACGGGCCATTGTAGGGTGGGCGCAAGGGGGTCCGGTGGGCATCGTGCCTGACAAATACGAATGCCGCATACTTCAAGGCCCTTGGTACAAAAGTGCGTGGAAAACAGTGGTGGATCGGACCGGGTACCGTCCCTGCCACTGCGTTACGCGGTGAAAGCGGGGATGGATCAGTGTTCGGCGAGGGGCTGTCCGGCAAAAATTCCCCTGGGCGCCGCAGCAGCTGGGAAAAAACTAGCTCTGCTGGGCAGGCTGCCAAATCCTCTTTCGGTGCTGAACGCAACCCTAATAGAACCCACGGCAACCAGTCCACCCAATTTGCATCCGTAAGCAAAGCCCTGAGCGCTGCTTTAAGCGATCTATGGAAATGCTCGCATAACCCATTGGCCTGTCGGTTGTACGTGGTCGTGCGATGAAGTGAGACGCCCAGGCTCCGGGCCATGGTGGACCAGAGGTCGGAAACAAATTGCGGGCCCCGATCGGACGTGATTTCCGAAGGGGCGCCGAAACGTGCCACCCATGTCGTCAAAACAGCGCGTGCAACTTCTGCGGACGCAGTGGAAGCTAGCGGGACTACTTCGGGCCAGCGCGTGGTGCGGTCCACCACTGTCATGAGGTGCGTGAACCCTTGCAATGGTGGGAGGGGGCCCACGAGGTCCACATGAACGTGGTTGATCCGCTTAGCCGGGATATGGAACGGCTCCAAGGGGGCCTTTGTGTGCCTGTGCACTTTAGCTCGCTGACATGCTATGCAGGCTGCAGCCCACTCTTTCACCTGTTTGCGCAGGCTCGGCCAGACGAACTTCACTCCCACCATTTTGACTGATGTGCGCACTCCTGGGTGCGCCAGGGAGTGAACCGACTCAAAAGCGCGGCAGCGCCAAGCGCTTGGGACCACCTGGCGGGGGCGGCCCGTGGAGACGTCACAGATTGGGGGGGCCCCCGTCTTGCAGTACTCTGCTCTCCAGCCTTAACCCTGTTGGTCCAGACTGGAGCGCGCAAATGTCTGCATCGCTGCTCTGCGCAGCGGCCATGGCTGAGTAATCTATCCCCACGTAGACTGGGGCCACTAATGCGCGCGAGAGACAGTCCGCCACCACGCTGAGTTTTCCGGCCACATGCTGAATGTCGGTCGTAAACTCCAAGATCGTGGCCAGCTGTCTCTGCTGCCGGCCTGACCATGCTTCCGAAACCTTGGCCATCGCATACGTTAGTGGCTTGTGGTCCACGAACGCAGTGAAGGTGTGCCATTCCAGCCAGAACTGGAAGTGGCGTATGGCCAGGTGGAGAGACAGTAACTCTCTGTTGAACGCGCTGTATTTACATTCACTGTCGCACAAAGACCTGCTAAAAAAGGCAAGCGGCTGCCAAGAACCGGCAACATGCTCCTCCACGATGGCCCCTATGGCCACGTCTGAGGCGTCGGTAGGGTGCGCTATCCGAGCCGCCGGGTCTGGGTGCGCCAGCAGTGCGGTGTTCGCCAGAGCTGTTTTAACCTCACAAAACACCTGCTCCCGCTCAGGAGTCCAGTCGACTCTGTCCGCCAGTTTCCATTTCTTGAGCATGGTGTACAACAGCTGCATGAGCTGGGCTGCACGGGGGAGGAAACGATTGTAGAAGTTAACCATCCCCAAAAACTCCTGCAGCGCCCTGACCATCTGAGTCCGGGGAAAATTCGCCACGGCACGCACCTTGTCCAGCAAGGGTGTCACGCACTCCGGTGAGATGCAGTGGCCCAAAAAATCGATCCCCGCCACCCCAAACTGGCACTTCGCCGGGTTGATTATTAATCCATGCTCCTCCAACCTCTGGAAAACTGTTCTGAGGTGGGTTATGTGTTCGTCCTCAGACGTGCTGGCCATGAGGATGTCATCTAGGTAGACGAACACAAACGGCAGATCGTGCAACACCGCATCATGCGTTGGAATGTCTGCGCCGCACCTTTTAACTCGAAAGGCATGCGTAAAAACTCAAACAGGCCAAACAGGGTCATTACTGCCATTTTAGGTATGTCCTCAGCGCGCACCGGGACCTGGTGGTTACCGCGGACCAGGTCTAGCTTGGAAAAAATGCATGCCCCGGTGAGGTGAATGGAAAAATCCTGAATATAAGGGATGGGGTCGCGGTCGTGCGCTGTGGCGTTGTTTAATCTGCGGAAATCTCCGCACGGTCGCCACAATCCCTCGGCCTTAGGAACCATATGTAGCGGGGATGCCCATGGGCTGTTTGAGCGCCTAATGATGCCCAGCCTTTCCAAGTTGGCAAACTCCTCGCGCGCTTTGGCCAGTTTAGCTGCGTCCAGGCGCCGAGGTCTTGCGAAAACGGGCAGCCCCGTGGTGGTAATGAAGTGCTCCACCCCATGTTTAGTGACGGCTGCCGAAAACGTTGGGACCGTCAGTGCTGGGAACTGGGTGAATAGTGTGTGGAACTTACCCCCTGGTGCTGTGACGTTGGCTAGTGTTGTGGGCCCGGCTCCTCGAGCTGTACAGGGGAGAGAATCAAAAGACATTGCGTTAATCAGGTGTCTGTTAGCAACATTGACTAGTAGTCTGTGTGCACACAAAAAAAATCAGCGCCTAAGATGGGGAAACTGCATGCCGCTATGACGAATGTCCATTGGTATAAGATAAGATAAGATAAGATAAGCCTTTATTAGTCCCACAACGGGGAAATTCCAGGATTGCAACAGCACAGGGATAGCAACACTCAGAGCAACAATCAGAAGGCAAGAAAAAACAAGCAAGCAAGAGCAGCTAATATACATATGTACATATTACTATAAAATATATATACACACACATACACACAGACACACAGTGCAGAGCATTGTAGCTGGATGGAATAAATATATGAATATATGAACACACAGTGCAGAGCATTGTAGCTAGATGGAATAAATATGTAAATATATAAACACCCACAGTATGGAGCATTGCAGCTAGGTGGAATAAATATGCAAGTATATAAACACACACAGTGCGGAGCAATGTAGCTAGATGGAATAATATGTAGATATATAAAAACACAGTGCGGAGCATTGTAGCTAGATGGAATAAATATATAGATATATAAATATAAACACACCCAGTGCAGAGCATTGTAGCTAGATGGAATAAATATGTAAATATATAAACACACACAGTGCAGAGCATTGTTGCTAGGTGGGATGAAACAGCATAACCGTCTATTTAGTTATCCTACATGGTATGATTATGTGCCCATACATATTCTCACCCTCCATAGCGACCGGTATGTTCCTAGTTGTATGCCGGAGAGGACCATTGTGTAAGTCTATTGCATCTTTTGCATTCAAAAAAAAACTATTAGTTTGTTACGTCTTTTTGCTATCTCTGCGAGCAGCCCTGCTTAGGTTGTACAGTCTGACAGCCGTTGGTAGGAAGGACCTACGAAACCTCTCGGTTGTGCACCTGGGATGATGTAGTCTGCTGCTAAATGAGCTCCTCAGTGCATCCAGTATGTCCTGCATAGGGTGGAACTCGGACTCCAGCAGAGATGACAGTTTAGCCACCGTCCTTCTCTCTCCTATCTCCTCCATCGGATCAAGGCGTTGCCCCAGGACAGAGCTAGCTTTCTTAATCAGTTTGTTCAGTCTCTTCCTATCGGCTGCAGTAATGCCACTGCCCCAGCAGACCACTCCAAAAGTGATGGCTGATGCCACCACCGTGTCATAGAATGACTTCAGCAGCGCCCCTTGTACACCAAAAGACCTGAGTCTCCTCAGCAGGAACAGCCTGCGCTGTCCCTTCTTGTAGAGTGCGTCAGTATTGTGTGACCAGTCTAGTTTATTGTTCAGATGAATACCCAGGTACTTGTAGGATGTCACCATCTCGATGTCTGTTCCCTGTATATTTACTGGTGCTGTGAGGGGCTGCCCATGCCTGCGGCAGTCCACCACCAGCTCCTTAGTTTTCCTCGCGTTGATCTGGAGGCAGTTCCGATGGCACCAGTCCACAAAGTCCTGGATAAGCCCTCTGTACTCAGCTTCATCTCCGCTGGAGATGAGACCAACGATCGCAGAGTCATCAGAGAACTTCTGTAGATGGCAATGTGTTGTGTTGTGTGAGAAGTCCGCAGTATAAAGAGTGAACAAGAAGGGAGCCAGCACCGTTCCCTGGGGGGCCCCCGTGCTACTGATGATCGTGTCGGAAACACAGTCCCGGGTTCTCACAAACTGAGGCCGGTTCGTGAGGTAGTCCAGGATCCATGATGACAGGTGCTGGTCCACCCCTGCGCGCAGCAGCTTGTCCTTCAGGATCATCGGTTGGATGGTGTTGAAAGCACTGGAGAAGTCAAAGAACATGATCCTCACCATATTCCCGGGCTTCTCCAGGTGGGACAGAGAACGGTGAAGGAGGAAGATCACCGCATCCTCCACCCCAATGCCATGCTGGTAGGCGAACTGGAGTGGATCCATCGCTGGTTCCACCAGGGGGCGGAGATGAGCAAGGAGCAGTCTCTCCAGGGTCTTCATCAAGTGGGACGTCAAGGCCACCGGTCTGAAGCTGTTCAGGTCTTTGGGGTGGGAAGTTTTTGGTACAGGTACCACACAAGATGTTTTCCACAGCTGTGGTACCCTCCCCAGTTTCAGGCTCATGTTGAAGATATACGTCACAATCCCACACAGCTGGTCTGCACAGGACTTGAGGAGCTTTGCGCTGATGCCGTCCGGTCCCGACGCCTTCCTCGCCTTGATCTTCCTCAGCTCCGTCCTCACCTGGGTCTTGGTCAGGGTCAGGATGGGGGGCTGTGTGTTGGGAGTGGGGGGGGTGTCGGTGGAGTGGGGAGTGGGTAGCAGGACTTGATTTCTTAGAGGCAGCAGTGGTTGTTGTGCAGACAGGGGGGAGGGCGGTTGGTCAAATCTATTGAAAAACAGATTCAGGTTGTTCGCCCACTCCCTGCCCCCCGTGGCCTGGGGGGAGGTATTCTGGAGCCCCGAGATGGTTTTGAGGTTTCTCCAGACCCCGCTGATGTCGCTCTGTTGCAGCTTGTCCTCCATCTTCTTCCTGAAGCTGTCCTTGCCTTCTCTGATCTTTCTCCTCAGCTCCCTCTGTACGGACTTCAGCATCTCCCTGTTCCCCGACCTGAAGATCCTCTTCTTCTCTCTCAGAAGTGTTTTTATCTCAGGGTTGATCCAGGGTTTGTTGTTTGAGTGACGCCGTATGGTCTTGGTGGGAACGGATTTGTCCACACAGAAGCTGAGGTAGCCCGTGAAGGTGTGAATGAGGCCATCGATGTCCTCACCATGTGGATCGCAGAGCTGCTTCCAGGCAGTGGCTTCAAAACAGTCCTTTAGAGTGTCCATTGTCTCCTCAGACCATAACTCCACAGTGTGCATGGCCGGAGGTTGTCTGTGCACTAGGGGTTTGTACACCGGTCGGAGATGAACCAAGTTGTGATCCGATCTCCCAAGTGGGGGGAGTTGTGATGAGGTGTACGCCTCCTTAGTGTTTGCGTAGAACAAATCCAGTGTTTTATTGTCTCTAGTGTGGCATGTGACATACTGGGTGAAAGTGGGCAGAATGGGAGACAGTGAAACGTGGTTGAAATCGCCTGAGATGAGGAGAAGAGCATCTGGGTGTTCTGTCTGCAGCCTGCTGGTTACTGAATGGATGACGTCACGCGCTGTCCCAGCGTTCGCCGTCGGATTTGCATAAACAACAATGCAGATCACGTGTGAGTGTTCTCTAGGGAGATATGTAGGCCTCATGCTAACAGCTAGCAACTCAATGTCTTTGCTGCAGTGTCGTTGTTTAACAGTGATATGTCCCGGTCTGCACCAGTTGTTGTTAACATACATGATCACTCCACCGCCCCTAGTTTTGCCACTCTCTGGTGTTCGGTCAGCTCGTATCGTGTGAAAACCCTCCAGCTCAATGTTAGCATCTGCTGCTAGTTCAGTTAGCCACGTCTCAGTAAACAAAAGGAGAGAGCACTCCCGGTAAGTGCTATCATAACGGGAGATAGCCGCTAGCTCATCTAACTTTCCCAGTATCGACCGTACATTTCCCATGACAACAGATGGAAGGGAGGGTCTGTACCTTATATTTTTTGTCCTCCGCCTTACTCCAGCCCGGCAGCTGCGGCGTTTTCGCCTCAGTTCTCTCGGTATGTCGAGTTTTTCCAGTGGGACCGGGTGGCGGTTAAATGCTAGCAGCTCTTCCCTGTTATATCGTATCCTGCTATAAACAGTGGCTCCGTCCACCGGCTCAGGAGACATTTGGGATGATCTGTGTGTCCGTGATATAAGTGGGGTGAAAAAAAAAAGTGATCAAAAGAGAGAGGAAGGGAAAAAAAACTCGGAATCGAGCCGCTGTTGCAAAAGGCAGCCGACTGGTGTGGCGCCGAGAAGCTTCTCGGCGCCACACCGATATGTACGGCCATGCAAGGACACAGTCAGCGTCCTTTCACCAAAAGTCTTAATGTCTGAGCAGTTTGCGGCCGTCAGCTCGGGGCCACTAGTTCCTGCCAGCCGGTCAGCGTAGGATGGCAAGATGAGGCTCTTTTGGGAGCCGGAGTCCACGAGGAACCGTCTCCCCAAGCGTGAGTCTGTCACATAGAGCAGCTTGCTTGCTTCACCGGCTGTCGCAGCTGCTACCGACTGCCGGTCCTGGCGTTTCCCGAACGCTTGAATTGGCACGGTGGCACGCATTGGCGTGTGTCCTCTCCAAAACGGTGGTGGTAGAAACAAAGCCTGTCTCTCTGGTGCTTCTTGGCCCCTGCTGCAGCCACCATCGCTGGCTCCTCGCCTCCGCTGGCCGTCTCGCTGGGGTCCGACGCCACTGCGTTCACTGTGAGGGCTCTGGTGGTGAGGATAATCCGATCTGCCTCCTGGGCTAGCGCCCGGTAGTTGCGCGCGGCCAGCAGCGGTGAATTGGCAAGGACCGCTCTGGCCGCCATCGGGAGGTTCCGGAGAAAAAGGTGAACAAAGAGGAAATGCCCATCATCTGTGCCCATCAACGCCAACATCTTCTCCATCAATTCGACCGCCGACCCGTCTCCTAACTCGGAGGGGGTCAGAGCGGTTTTGAGAGCGCCGTATTTGTCATGGGCTGGGGGCAGTTGGAGCAGGCTCGCCACCTGCTGAGTTGTGCATGCATCCAGAGCTGCGACCACGTAGTAGTATCTGGTGTCATCTGCCGTTATTCCCCGGAGCGCGAACTGGGCCTCGGTGTGAAGGAACCAAGACTTCGGGTCGTGTAGCCAAAAGTCTGGGAGTTTGACCGAAACGGTGCATGTGTTGCTGGTACCCGTCCGGGTCATCTCCGGGGTGTTCGCCTCACGGTCCATTGTGCGTCAAGGGTCACCAGTGTGGAGAGAGAAATAATCAGACAGAGAGGTCCAAATCATATCAAGCTTAATTCACTCTTTCTCTACATTTCTCTAGAAACACAAGCTGCAAAAGAGCAACAGATCTCCTGCACCTCTGCTCTTAAATTCAACCACTCGGTCAGCCTTCTCTGTGTGCTGCCTTAACATCAGAGCCTTTGTAATTCCCATTCTCTTTGTCACTGTTCACATCAACACACCACCCCCACATCCACACACAAACCCCCCATGACAATTCCCTTTTGTCTTAAGTCTGAGTGTGAATATACTGAGAGGGATTCCCACAAGGACTCAGTTAAGTTACCCATGTGCTAAAATGATTATAAATGCAATAAATTTGTAATAATTTAAAGGGGAAGTATATTCATATTTGATAATATACATGCAAAGTAAATAATGCTTATTTCGTAGATAAACCCTAGAAAAATAACATTGAAAATAAATAATAAGATTTTTGAGTAACATGGGGCTGAGGTCACCAAGGTGGTTAAAAATCTCCTTGGTGGCCAGGCCCCGGAGGTGGACGAGATTCGCCCTGAGTACCTCAAGGCCCTGGATATTGTAGGGCTGTCATAGTTGACACGCCTCTGCAACATTGCATGGAGGTCGGGGGCAGTGCCCTTGGCATGGCAAACTGGGGTGGTGGTTCCTCTCTTCAAAAAAGGGGACCGGAGGGTGTGCTCCAACTTCAGAGGGATCACACTCCTCAGCCTCCCTGGGAAGGTCTATGCCAAGGTACTGGAGAGGAGAGTCCAGCCGTTGGTCAAACCTCGGATTCAAGAGGAGCAATGTGGTTTTTATCCTGGCCGTGGCACATCGGATCAGCTCTTTACCCTCTCGAGAATTCTCGAGGGTTCGTGGGAGTTTGCCCAGCCAGTTTACATGTGTTTTGTGGACTTGGAAAAGGCATTGGACTGCGTCCCTCGTGGTTTTTTGTGGGGGGTGCTTCAGGAGTATGGGGTATCGGGCTTGTTGTTACGAGCTATTCGGTCTCTGTACCACCGTTGTGAGAGTTTGGTTCGTATTGCAAACACTTGGTCGGACTCATTCCCAGTGAGAGTTGGACATCGCCAGGGCTGCCCTTTGTCACCGATCCTGTTCATAATTTTTATGGACAGGATTTCTAGGCGCAGCCAGGGAATGGAGGGCGTCATGCTTGGTGACCACAGGATCTCATCTCTGTTGTTTGCAGATGATGTTGTCCTGTTGGCTTCTTCCAGCAAAGACCTACAGCTCTTGCTGGGACGGTTTGCCGCTGAGTGTGAAGCGGCTGGGATGAGAATCAGCACCTCCAAGTCCGAGTCCACGGTCCTCAGCCGGAAAAAGGTGGAGTGTCCTCTCTGGGTTGGGGACAGGCTCCTGCCCCAAGTGGAGGAGTTTAAATATCTTGGGGTCTTATTCACGAGTGAGGGGAAAATGGAGCAAGAGATTGCCAGACGGATCGGAGCAGCATCTGCAGTGATGCGGACATTGTACCGGTCTGTTGTGGTGAAAAGGGAGCTGAGTTCTAAGGCAAAGCTGTCAATTTACCAGTCAATCTACATTCCTACTCTCACCTATGGTCACGAGCTTTGGGTGATGACCGAAAGAACAAGATCGCGGATACAAGCGGCTGATGAGCTTTCTCCGTAGGATTGCTGGACTCACCCTCAGAGATAGGGTGAGGAGCTCAGTCATCTGGGAGAGGCTCAGAGTAGAACCGCTGCTCCTCCATATTAAAAGGAGTCAGTTGAGGTGGTATGGGTATCTGATTAGGATGCCTCCTGGACGCCTCCCACTTGAGGTGTTTCGGGCACGTCCCACTGGGAGGAGACCCCGGGGCAGACCCAGGACTCGGTGGAGAGACTATGTCTCCCAGCTGGTCTGGGAACGCCTTGGTATCCTCTCTGAAGAGCTGGAGCAGGTGGCGGGGGAGAGGGAAGTCTGGGCTTCTCTGCTTGAAGAGCTGCTTCTGCAAACCGGACCTCCGGAAAAGCGGTAGAAGATAGATGGATGGATGGATGGATGGCTGGCTTTTGGAGTAACATACTAAAGACACCTGAGTAAAATTTACTACTCATGTGCCAGTAATTTTTTTTTACCTGAAAAATAAAGTTTTTAGTCAACTTTACTACAATATATTTGCAAAATTTGCTTTAAGTAGTAAGAAAACTTTACTTAAGAATAACCTCAGTAAAATTTATTAGATTTTTTGAGTGAAAATACTTGACAAGGTTTTTTTTTAAGTAAATAACAATTTTTTTCTGTGTATATACAGTATATTGTTAACAAATCTTGCTCCATGTGCCCCTTTTTTTAAATTTGAGCCCCTGCCCCTCAAATTGTGTCTGCACGGCCCTGCTCTGACAGTCTTTTAAAAAGTGCTCTTTATATCACAATCCATTTAAATCTGTTCATTTTAAGTTTAAACAATGTACCTATAATAAGTATTCTGAATATTTACCTACTATGGCTAAAAAATGCTGTTAATACAGCAGATTGTCACAGCTGCCATTCACTCGCCATTACAGAAAGGTCGTTGTTCGGAACTAGTTGGCGCTCCATGAGCCACGTGACCGGGCAGCGGCGAGATCAAAGAGTCTCGCAACCGTCATAGCTATGTTGGTTCATTCGTGAAAGCGGAAACTTTTGCTGAAGATGGCGACGATGTTCAGTCCACCGCTTCACAGGCAGAGACATCAGTTCGTTATCGACTACGTGAAGCGGAACAAACCCAAAAAGGTAGAAAACGTTTATAAAACAGACATTAAGGATTTGAAGTCAAATGGAGGTTGAGATCTCAACTGAAAGTCAATTAGCTAGCTAACTTAACTTTATTAAGCTAGCTTGACTTTAGCCAGTTTCATTGAACAACATAATTTTGTTTTTATGTATGTGACTTATTTGGTACAAATTAACCACAATTTACCAAGATGTTCTTGCTATGGCTCAGAAACTGAATCAGTTTGGCATTGTTTTTGGTGTTCTTACACATTTGGGACTGAAATTTCTACTCTCCTTTCCCTCCTTTAGTTATTTGTATTATTTTATAAAAGGAGAAATTGTACTGTTTTTATTTGGTAATGCTGGCTGTGTTCTGATTGATAACTAAAAAAAAAAAACCCTGTTATTTGCCAAATATCCACAAATTAAACATTTTCTTTCCTTGTGCTCTAAAAATGCATTTCCTAAACTCATTACAAATTAATAGAAAACAAAAGCGCATCAAAATGTCCCAGTAAGCAGTGGCTACAGTTATTGGACCATCCCCATAGACTGCTTGCTGCAGATACTGCTCCGTGGTCCTCCACCCTGTTCCATGGAGGCCCGAGACCCTGCAGGTTTTCTGTTCCTCTAGCTTCTTCAGCAGGTGTTTCCACTGATCAGCAATCAGTGGGACAAAACTCAGTGAAATCACCTGTTGAAGACTCTGATTGGAGGTAAAAACCTGCAGGGTTTGGCTGGGGACCACTGCTATAGAGAGCCATTTTGTGGCTGTCATTGACAGATATATATATTTTTTTAGCAGTGACTGAAAAATCTGAAGGCTGTCTGTCATTTTGACTGAACTGCACTTGGTCTATAGCCCTTTACTTGAGACCAATTTATCTTGGGAGACCCTAAAAGGGGCAAACGTGGCTATTTTTTCTGTTTGGTGCATTATTCCTGTGGGAATCCATGTCGCCCGTGGGCGCCGCCATCTTGGGAATGGGAGCTCAGTTTATTGTTACATCGACCTCTATGTACACGTTTACTTAGTAATTTACACCCGTGTACCACATCTACAAACTCTTATGATTATCCCACGTGAATTTCGTTTGTATTACGTGGCTATTTTTCCCATTTCATGCAGTTTCCGACATCATCGCTATCGCGATGACCAAACACGGCGGCATCCACATTGGTGTGTGAGCTCAGAGCGGAAAAAGGGAGAATAATAATGAGGATTTCTCTTTCTTTGCTATATTCCATGTCAGTCATGATTCCTTCGGCACGTGTCTGCCACCTTCTAAAATGTCAGATCCATAGATTAGTACAAATTCTCAGTATAGCTGGGGGATGTCAGTAAGTTGACATGTGCAGTTGCTGCGCTGTGCCACTGGGGGCGCATGACCTGTCCATTTAATCTGGGCAGTTAAAGGGTTAACTCAAAAAATAAAGTGCAAAAATTCAAAATGGCAGCTTCTGCTGCAGCATGAAGGCCTGGTTGTAACTGCAAGTTCAAAAAGAGTAACATTCAAGTCCATAACACTTAAAAACTAGAAAAGTGACTTCCGGTCTGGACACCATGGTGATAGCAGCTTAACGCTGAAGCTCACAGACCCAATCCAGGAAAATACCTTGAAAATCAGATTTAACGGATTTTTGGAAGAGTGAAAATCAAAAGACAAAGTCATCATGCCTAAAGGAAAACAGAAGAAATCGACTTTTACCAGGCCAGCACACGCATCGGCCGAAGAATCCGATCCGGAGGATTTCCATTCAGAAGACGAGGAGCTGAATGAAGCTAGCAAAAAGGTTAGCTTAAAAATGGTATATAAAGAATTAAGACGATTTCGCCGAGAGTGTTGGGCCGAATTTCGTGAAATGAAAGAAGAAATAAAAAGGACGAACAGCAGAGTGGACCAGGCCGAGGAACAAATCTTGGAAGCAGAGGAAAGAATAAAAGGGCTGGAAGATGCCGTGCTCGATCTACACAATAGACAGTCAAGAATGGAGGCTAAGCTAACCGACCAAGAAGGCAGACTAAGAAGAGACAACATAAGAATTCATGGTCTGAAAGAAGGAGTCGAGGATGGTTTCACCACAATGGCGGCATGCGTGGAATCCTTATTGAGAGAAAAGTTGGATATTCCCCAATCCACCGACTTGAAGATAGAAAGGGCGCACCGTACATTAGCCCCTAGGCTGGCGGCGGAAGTGCCACCAAGATCGGTGGTGGTGAGGTTTTCAACTTCAAAATAAAAGAAGAGGTTGTAAGACTGGCTTGGCAGAAAAAAGGATTTATGCACCAAGAGAGAAAAGTCTTCGTGGAACACGATTACGCCCCGGAGGTCCTTAAAAAGCATCGGGAATACAACAACGCTAAAAAGGTACTACGAGAGAAGAATCTGCGCTTTCAGACACCATTTCCTGCGAAGCTGAGGGTTTTCTACGGAGAAGAGACATGTCTCTATTACTCGGCAGAAGAAGCAACCTCGGATATGGCGAGAAGAGGACTCCTGGTAACGGTGTTTAAACCTGCAGCAGACCCGATCGAAAGAATCAAGGCTCAAACGTGGTCCACACAGAGACCCTCAAAATCCTCGGGCCAACAGCGGGAAACCCAGAGCTACAAGGAAAAACGGGCCGTCTTCAGGAGGGAATAACTTTTTTTTTTAGTCAATCTGCACATCCAACCCCTCTCCTACAAGGTAACAAACATTAAAGGAGATGCAGAATCAGCTATGGTGGTAAAAACACTTAATGGAACAGTTCATAATACTAGAAACAAATGTCTTTTTTTTTTTTTCTTTTTAAAAAAAAAAGGAAAAAAAAAAACTTGTTAAAATAGAAATGTGACAATGATCCACATGTTCTCTCCACACTAACAAATACTGTATTAACGTGAATGTTTGCTGTGATGGTGGTGGGAGGGTGCACACAACTTCACAAGTTCGGATTGGGATCTGAAATTCACGTTAAAAACATGGGACAACTTACAGGGGTAAGAGAGGGCCCTCAGCACGCAGCGGAATCTGAGGAATTTCCCTCAGAGCCTACACACCATCAAGGCTCTTCCAGGGTCTCCAAAAAGACCTCAGCTCAGGAAGTTCTTTTGTCATTTTTTTGTTTTAAAGTTTTATACATTATGTTCTTAATGTTTTTTATGTTCTTAATGTTCTTTCAGTTTGAGTAGCATAAAAGAGGGCCACCACACTGTTATACTAAATAAGACAACACAATGGAGAAACAGGGTGTAACCAAAATAATCTCATATAATGTAAAAGGGATCCTGAATCTAGTTAAAAGATCCAAGATTCTAGGCAAAATGAAAGACAAAGCAGGAATAATATTTTTACAAGAAACCCACCTAACAGACGTGGAGCACACTAAACTCAATAGACAAGGGTTTAAAATGATCTCTTCATCTTCATATAAGTCAGGGAGGAGGAGGGGAGTAGCGACATTGATCTCAACCAAAATTATATTTGAAAAAAAATCAGAACACAAAGATAAAGAAGGGAGATACAGTTTGGTACTTGGGCGGCTAGAGGGAGAAGATATCACCCTGCTGAATGTATATGCACCTCCAGGGGCTAACTGGAAATTTTATAAAAATGTATTTGACCTAATGACAACTAAAGCCCAAGGTTTAGTGATATGTGGTGGAGACTTCAACCTAAGACTGAATCCATACCGGGATGCATCAGGTAATTTTCCACATCAAAATAACACTCAAAGTAAGAAAACTCGGATACTACTAAAAGAAATGGGAATCTGTGATGTGTGGAGGGAATTCAACCCCAGTGTAAAAGATTATACATTTTACTCAGCACCACATTCATCATACTCAAGGATTGACTATTTTTTTATGTTTAATAGAGACATTGGAAGAGTAAAAACATGTAAAATAGGACTGATGGATCTCTCTGACCACAGTCCAATCTATATGGACTTAAGTATCAAAAAATACACAAATAATATATTTTCTTGGAGGTTAAATTCAAATGTCCTGAAAGGACCACTGAAAGATGAATTGGAATCAGATATTCTCAGATATTTGGAAGAAAACGATAATGGAGAAGTATCCCCTTTAATACTGTGGGACGCATGCAAAGCTGTAATAAGGGGAAAGATTATTGCAAAACTGGCAATCCAAAAGAAACTGAGACAAGAAAAACTAACCACATTAGAGTCAGAACTTAAGAACCTAGAAAAAGAGCACAAAGACAACACTCATTCTAATGACTCGCTCAAAATCAAGGAAATTAAAAAACAAATAAATGAGATCTACACAATAGAAATCCAGAAGAAACTTACATTTCTGAAACAAAAATACTATGAAGCAGGCAGCAAATCGGCAAAATTATTAGCCTATAAATTGAGGAAACGACAAACGGAGAGAGCAATCTACAAAATCGGAGACCCAGTATCAAAAGAAATAAAATTTAGAATTCAGGATATCCTTAAAAGCTTTGAGAACTACTATAAGAACTTGTACTCCCTCAAAAAACATAAAAACGCATCCGAAGCATTCCTAACACATTAAACCTTCCCCAACTTACTGAGTCTCAAAATAAAACACTACTGACTTCCGGTCTGGACGCCATGGTGATAGCAACCTAATGGTGAAACTCCCAGACTCAATCCAAGGAAAACCTCCTCAAAATCAGACCTAACGGATTTTTGGAAGATTAAAATTCAAAAGACAATAACACCATGCCTAACCAAAAGCAGAGGAAACTGACATTCCCCAGATCAGGACGCACAGCAGCCGCGGAATCGGAACCAGAAGACCTCCGTTCAGAAGACGAGTGCCTGGGCCTAGCTAACAAAAGGATTAGCTTGAAATCGCTATTTGACGAATTACGACGATTTCGGGCCGAATTTCTTGAATTCAGAGAGGATCTAAAAAAGACGAACAGCAGATTGGACCAGGCCGAAAACCGAATCTTGGAAGCTGAAGACAGAATAAAAGTGCTTGAAGATTCTGTACTGGATTTACACAGAAAACAGTCAAGGCTGGAGGCTAAGCTAGCCGACCAAGAAGGAAGACAGAGACGGGACAACATCAGAATTCACGGTCTGAAAGAAGGAGCTGGAAGATGGTTTCAACACAGTGGCAGAATGCGTGGAATCCTTATTGAGAGAGAAGTTGGATATTCACAATCCACCGATTTGAGATAGAAAAGGCACATCGCACATTAGCCGCAAAGCCAGCCCCGGAAGCGCCCCCACGTTCAGTGTTGTAAGATTCTCCCGACTTCAAAATAAAACAAGAAGTTGTAAGACGGGCTTGGCAGAAGAAAGGATTTATGCATCAAGAAAGAAAAGTCTTCGTGAACACGATTACGCCCCTGAAGTTCTTAAAAAGCGACGGGAATATAACGACGCCAAAAAGGTTTTAAGGGAAAAGAATCTACGCTTTCAGACGCCATTTCCGGCGAAGCTAAGGGGTCTTTTACGGGGAAGAGTCATGTCTCTACAATTCAGCGGAAGAAGCAACAACTGACATGGCAAGAAGAGGCTCCCGGTAACGGTGTTAAACCTGCAGCGGATCTGAACGAGAAAATCAGAGCTCAAACGTGGTCCACTCAGAGACCTTCAAAATCCACGGGCCAGCAGCGGAAACACCCAGCCCCAGAGCTACAAAGATAAGCTTTCCAGTTCCAGAAAGGAATAGCAACCTTTTTGGTTTTTTTTTTTTTTTTTTTCTTTCTCTCTACAGTCACTTCTGCACTTCCACCCCCCCCTCCTACAAGGTAACAACTTAAGAAATGCAGAATCAGCATGTGGTAAAACCTTTCATGAGCAGTTTTAACATTAGAAACAAATGTCTTCTTAATTTAAAGGGAAAAAAAAAATCATGTTAAAATAGAAATGTAACAATGACCCACATGTTCTCCCCACACTAACAAATACTGTATTAGAGTGAATGTTTGCTGTGATGGGGGTGGGAGGGTGCACACAAGCTCATAGGGTATAGGCATTAAAAAAAAAAAAAAAAAAAAAAAAAAATCATTACAAATTCGGATTGGGATCTGAAATTCACGTTAAAAACATGGGACAACTTACAGGGGTAAGAGAGGGCCCTCAGCACGTAACAGGTGTTTGAGGAATTTCCCTCAGAGCCCATACTCCATCAGGGCTCTTACAGGGTCTGTAAAGAGACCCCAGCTCAGGAAGTTTTTTTGACAGTTTTTTGTTTTAAAGTTTCGTTCATTATGTACTTAATGTTTTTTATGTTCTTAATGATCTTTCAGTTTCTGAGTAGCAAAAAAGAGGGCCACCACACTGTTATACTAAATAAGAAAATACAATGGAGAAACAGGGTGTAACCAAAATAGCCTCATATAATGTAAAAGGGATCCTGAATCCAGTTAAAAGATCCAAGATTCTACGCAAAATGAAAAAGACAAAGCAGAGAATAGTATTTTTACAAGAACCCACCTAACAGACGTGGAACATACTAAACTCAGTAGACAAGGGTTTAAAATGATCTCTTCATCTTCATATAAATCAGGGAGGAGGAGGGGAGTAGCGACATTGATATCAACCAAAATTACATTTGAAAAAAATCAGAACACAAAGATAAAGAAGGGAGGTACAGTTTGGTAACTGGGCGGCTAGAGGGAGAAGATATCACCCTGCTGAATGTATATGCACCACCAGGGGCTAAATGGAAATTTTATAAAAATGTATTCGACCTAATGATAACTAAAGCCCAAGGTTTAGTGATATGTGGTGGAGACTTCATCTAAGACTGAATCCATACTGGGATGCAACAGGTAATTCTTCACATCAAATAACACCCAAAATAGGAATACTCGGATGCTACTAAAGAAATGGGAATCTGTGACGTATGGAGGGAATTCAAACCCCAATGTAAAAGATTATACTTTTTATTCAACGCCACATTCATCTTACTCAAGGATTGATTACTTTTTTATGTTTAATAGAGACATTGGAAGAGTAAAAACATGTAAAATAGGACTGATGGATCTCTCGACCACCGTCCGATCTATATGGATTTAAACTTCCAAAAATACACAAATAATACATTTCCTGGAGGTTGAATTCAAGTGTCCTCAAGGGCCACTGAAAGATGAATTGGAATCAGATATTCTCAGATATTTGGAAGAAATGATAATGGAGAAGTATCCCCTTTAATACTGTGGGATGCGTGCAAAGCTGTAATAAGGGGAAAAATTATTGCAAAACTGGCAACCCAAAAGAAACTGAGACAAGGAAAACTAATCACACTAGAGTCAGAGCTCAAGAACCTAGAAAAGGAACACAAAGATAACACTCATTCTAATGGCTCGCTCAAGATTAAAGAAAATTAAAAATCAAATAAATGAGATCTACACAATAGAAATCCAGAAGAAACTTACATTTCTGAAACAAAAACACCTATGAAGCAGGCAGTAAATCGCAAAATTACTAGCCTATAATTGAGGAAACAACAAACGGAAAGAGCAATCTACAAAATCAGAGACCCAGTATCAAAGGAAATAAAATTCAGGATATTCATAAAAGCTTCGAGAATTACTACAAGAACTTTATTCCCACAAAAAACATAAAAACGCATCCGAGACATTCCTAAACACATTAAACCTTCCCCAACTTACGGAATCACAAAATAAAACCCTACTGTCAGAAATACAATCTAAAGAATTGGAAAAAGCAGTTATGAAACTTAAGCTAACAACTCCCCAGGAGCAGATGCGCTATACAGCAGAATGGTACAAAACCTTTAAACAGCAACTATCTCCTCTCCTCCTGAAAACATTTAACTACGTCCTCCACACAGGGGGAAATCCCCCCCCCTCCTGGAGAGAAGGGGTCATTGCAGTCATACTAAACCTGAAAAGGATAAACTAGAATGCTCCAACTACAGACCAATCAGTGTATTAAATCAGACTATAAGCTTTTTACCACTATCCTTGCCAAAAGGTTAGAAAACATACTGACAGACTTAATTCACTGAGACCAAACAGGTTTTATAAGACAAAGACAACACAAGACAACATTCGACGCACTTTACACATAATTCATCATATAAAAAAATATAACTTAAATGCAGTCATATTGGGATTAGATGCTGAAAAAGCATTCGATTCGGTTTGACTGGTCTTTCCTCTATAAAATCTTATCCAGTTTCAATTTTCATAACAACTTCATTAGAACTATACAGGCATTATAAAAAAACCAACAGCTAAAATAAGGATTAACGGTATTTATCATCATCTTTTGAGCTGGAAAGAGGATGTCGTCAAGGCTGCCCCTGTCTCCACTGCTCTTTGCAATCTTCATAGAACCTCAGAGCCAATGGATATAAACAAAATCAAGAATTCAAGGTATTACCTTGGTTATTTTTTTATTTATTTAGCGAATGCAAAGTCCTTAAGCCAAGCAGTTGCCTCCTGGTTTGCTGTATGGAGGGTGTGCAATCCTCCTTCCAGTCTTTGGAGCGGGCAAGCCTCTATGATGTGTTCCATGTTTGCTCCTATCCACATGCGCACAGTGGGCTAGGGCTACTGCCCATCTGTGAAGGCTGGCCAAGCAGGGGCCATGTCCAGTCCTGAAGCGATTGAGGTTGTAGACCACTGTCTCCTTGGGAGGTTGGTGCCCGGGAACCTGTATGGTTGGGGTTTATCACCAGCTGTTTGTTTGGGACCTCCTTGGTCTCCCATTCCTCTTGCCAAGCTGTCTGGATGTAAAGTCAGCTGGGGGAGGGGTTTTTCCAAATCGGCCGTCAGGATGAAAGTCGGGCAGTGGGTGGAGTGTAGATATCTGCATGGATTGGTAAGTGAGGAGAATCTTTAACTTTTTGGAGCATCCTTTGAGTTAATGCTGCTCGCCGGATGTGTGGAGGGGCTATGTTTGACAGTACAGAGAGCCAGGGGAGTGGTGTTGAGCGATTGTTCCAGTTATAGTTCTCATGGTTGTGTTGAGCTGGGTGTCTACATGGTTGTGTGTAAGGATGACCTGGACCAGACAGGGGCACAATATTCTGCTACAGAGTATGAAAGGGCCAGTGCTGAGGTGCGCAGGGTGGAGACTGCCGCCCCCCATTTTGCACCAGCGAGCTTGCAGAGCAGGTTGTTTCGTACCTTCACCTTAGCAGCCGTCCCCTTTAGATGTTCCTTGAAGGATAAGGTCCTATCAAGGGTCACTCCAAGATAAGTTGGATTTGGGCATGCTTAAGCTTGGGTCCGCTCAGGTGGATGTTTAGTTCTCTGGCAGCTTTTGCATTGTGGAGATGGAATACACTGGAGACGGTTTTTGCTGGGCTTGGTTTTAGGCGCCAGATTTGCAGAACTGGTCCAGTTTGGCAAGATCTTCCGTGAGCACCCGTTCCAGTGGTTCAAAGTCTGGTGCTTGGAATGCCAAACAGATGTCGTCTGCATAGGTGAATTTGCGGGATTTTGTAGTCGGCAGGTCGTTTATGTAGAGGTTGAACAGAGTTGGAGCTAGAACTGAGCCTTGTGGGAGTCCGTTTTTCTGCATTCTCCATGCACTTGTGTTCTGACTGAGGTGGACTCTGAACCTTCGGTTGGTCAGCAGGGTTTTTATAATTGCTGTTGCCCAAGCAGGGATCGCCTTTATAAGTTTCAGGAGGAGGCCTTTGTGCCAGACCGTATCATAGGCGGCTGTAAGATCGAGAAACACAGCCCCTGTCTTCAGTCTGCTCTCGAAGCCATTTTCGATGAAGGTGGTTAGGGCCAGTACTTGTTCTCCTGTACTGCGGTCCTTGCGGAAACCTGCTTGATCCACACTTAGAATATCCTCTACTTCTGGGGAAATGCGTTGCAGTATTAGGCGCTCCATGATTTTGTAAGGAACGCTGAGTAGGGAGATTGGGCGGTAGCTTGCTGGTAATTTGTGGTCTTTGCCAGGTTTTGGGATGGCAATGACCTTTGCTGTCCGCCATTTCTTTGGATCGAGTTTGTTTGTGTGATCCTTGTGTAGAATTGTGTCAACCAGGTTAGGGCTCGGGGGCCAAGATTTTTCATGAATTCTGGGAAGATGTTATCGTATCCTGCTGCCTTTCCACATTTCAGGCTCTGTAGGACTTTCTCCAGTTCAGCAGCCTCGAAGGGTTCAGGGTTCGTTTCCTCTACAGGCATTACACTTGGTATTACACTTGGTCAGAAAGAACATAAAATAGCACTCTTTGCTGATGACATTTTAATATACCTAGGACAGCCAGACACTTCTCTACCAGAACTAATCTCAGTTTTTTCAGACTATGGAGATTTATCAGGGTACAAATTAAACATGCATAAAACCCAAGTTTTAACATTCAACTATGACCCAAATCATTTTTCACTAAATGAACTCAAAACTAACTGGGAGTTGGAATCTATGAAATATCTGGGGGTCAATATCCCGAAACAACTCGACAAAATTATAACGCTAAACTATGATCCACTGGTGGCAAAAATAAAATCTGACCTAGCAAGATGGAATATGATACCATTCTTAGGTACCGCACAAAGAATTGAAGCAGTCAAAATGAATATACTTCCACATCTTCTATACCTTTTCCAAACAATACCGGTAGAACCTCCCAAAAAAACATGGCAGGAGCTGGACAGAAGGATCTCAAGATTCATATGGCAGGGCAAGAGACCTAGAATCAGATATAGAACCCTACCGCTAAACAAAGACAAAGGTGGGCTCGCACTGCCAAATATCAGGGACTATTTTATAGCTGCACAAATTAAAACTTTAGCAGAGATATGTAACCCAGTCTACACTGCACAATGGAAGGAGATGGAATGCCAAATAACAAGTGACATCCCCCTACAGGCGATAATAGGGAACAATGCCTTAACTAAACTCCTGAATGACACTAACCCGTGGATAGAAACCCTGCTAAAAATTTGGTTTAAGATAGTCAGAGAGAATCAAGCTAAAGAGCCCTATCGACTTCTGCAATGGATTGCCTATGATCAAGACTTTACCCCCAATAAAACAGACACTAGATTTAAAGAGTGGAAAGAGAAAGGGCTGATAAAATATTACGATTTTTTTAAGGGGCAAACTTTACGAAGTTTTGAAGATTTGAAAAAACAAGGTCTAATAAATCAAGATCTTTACAGGTTCTTTCAGCTTAGACACCACATAAACAATATACTTAAAAAGGAGGATTTGGAAAGGGCCCAGTCAGGTGTTCTGAAGGTCTTCTTAATGGCATATAAAGGGACCCCAGGGATCAGATACATCTCTAAAATATACCAAGGTCTTCAAGACTTAAAAGGAGACAACACATCGTATATAAAAGAGAGATGGGGAAAAAGAGGGGAATTTCACTTTACAATTGGAAACATGGGAAAACTAAATAAAGAGCAATGGAAAAGTACCTCATCCCTGCAGTGGAGAGAATTTGGATGGAAAAACTTGGTAAGATTTTTCAGAACACCTGCACAAAACAAATTTACCCATAAGGGGTTGAACTGTTGGCGCTTGTGTGGTGAAAAGACTGCAAATCATTTTCATGTGTTTTGGTCATGCCCAGTTATCCACCAATATTGGTCCAACGTACAGACAATATTGGGGAAAATATTCAAAATAACAGTTCCCTTTTCTTGTGTAACTTTGTATTTGGGTTTATTACCGGACTCACTGGAAAGACGAGGAGATAAATACTTATTCAATGTTTTAATATTGGCAAGTAAAAAAGCCCTAACTAAAAAATGGATGCTGAAGGACTGTCCTACACCTGAAGATTGGATTAACGTGATTCAAGACATTTACTCGATGGAAAAGTTGACATTCGCACTGAGACAGGATATGGATGGGTTCATAATCTTTTGGCAACCCTGGATTGCATATGTGTCTTCCATTAGAACTAATCTTTGACAAATACCATTTCAATAATGGTCCCGCTCTTTGTTCCAACGCTACTCAGTTGCTCTTTTACTTTTAATTACTTAATTTTCTGTTTGTTTGTTTCTTGCTGTTCTGTTTGTTTGTTTATTCGTTTGTTTGTTTTTTATTTAATTCTCCTTAACTTCACTTTTTCTTTCACTTTAAAAAAAAGGGGGGGGGGGTTGTTGTAATAACTATCCTACCAATGTTATCAAATAGCAAAAAATAAGGGAACATGTGATGAAAATGTAAACAATGCAATGCTGTAATGACCTGTATACCCTTTACAAAAACTTAAATAAAAAAAAAAAAAATAAAAAATAAAACACTACTGTCAGAAATACAACCTAAAGAATTAGAAAAAGCAAGTATGAAACTTAAAGCTAACAAATCCCCAGGAGCAGATGGCTATACAGCAGAGTGGTACAAAACCTTTAAACAGCAACTATCTCCTCTCCTCCTGAAAAACATTTAACTATGTCCTCCACACAGGGGAAATCCCCCCTCCTGGAGAGAAGGGGTCATTGCAGTCATATCCAAACCTGAAAAGGACAAACTAGACTGCTCCAACTACAGACCAATCAGTGTATTAAATCAGGACTATAAGCTTTTTACCACTATCCTTGCCAAAAGGTTAGAAAATGTACTGACAGACTTAATTCATTTAGACCAAACAGGTTTTATAAGACAAAGACAGACACAAGACAACATTAGACGTACTTTACACATAATTCATCATATAAAAAAAATAACTTAAATGCAGCCATATTGGGATTAGATGCTGAAAAAGCATTCGATTCGGTTGACTGGTCTTTCCTATATAGAATCTTATCCAGTTTCAATTTTCATAACAACTTCATTAGAACTATCCAGGCATTATATAAAAAACCAACAGCTAAAATAAGGATTACCGGTAATTTATCATCATCTTTTGAGCTGGAAAGAGGATGTCGTCAGGGCTGCCCCTTGTCTCCACTGCTCTTTGCAATCTTCATAGAACCTCTGAGCCAATGGATAAGACAGAATCAAAAAATTCAAGGTATTACACTTGGTCAGAAGGAACATAAAATAGCACTCTTTGCTGATGACATTTTAATATACCTGGGGCAGCCGGACACCTCTTTTCCAGAACTAATCTGTTTTTTCAGAATATGGAGATTTATCGGGATACGAACTAAACATGCATAAAACCCAAGTTTTAACATTCAACTATGACCCAAATCAATATTTACTAAGTAAACTCAAAACTAACTGGGAGATGGAATCTATGAAATATCTGGGGGTCAATATCCCGAAACAACTCAACAAAATTATAACGCTAAACTATGATCCACTGGTGGCAAAAATAAAATCTGATCTAGCAAGATGGAATATGATACCATTCTTGGGTACTGCACAAAGAATTGAAGCAGTCAAAATGAATATACTTCCACATCTTCTATACCTCTTCCAAACAATACCGGTAGAACCTCCCAAAAATACATGGCAAGAACTGGACAGAAGGATCTCAAGATTCATATGGCAGGGCAAGAGACCTAGAATCAGATATAGAACCCTACAGCTAAACAAAGACAAAAGTGGGCGCGCGCTGCCAAATATCAGGGACTACTTTAAAGCCGCACAAATTAAAACTTTAGTAGAGATATGTAACCCAGTCTACACTGCATAATGGAAGGAGATGGAATGCCAAATAACAAGTGACATCCCCCTACAGGCAATAATAGGGAATAATGCCTTACCTAAACTTTTGAATAACACTAACCCGTGGATAGAGACCCCGCTAAAAATTTGGTTTAAGATAGTTAGAGAGAATCAAACTAAAGAACCCTGTCGATTTCTGCAATGGATTGCCTATGATCAAGACTTTACTCCTAATAAGAGACACTAGATTTAAAAAGTGGAAAGAGAATGGACCGATAAAATATTACAATTTTTTTAAAGGGCAAATTTTAAGAAGTTTTGAAGATTTGAAAAAACAAGGTCTAATAAATCAAGACCTTTACAGGTTCTTTCAGCTTAGACACCACATAAACAATATACTTAAAAAGGAGGATTTGGAAAGGGCCCAGTCAGGTGTTCTGAATGTCTTCTTAATGGCATATAAAGGGATCCCAGGGATCAGATGCATCTCTAAAATATACCAAGGTCTTCAAGACTTAAAAGGAGACAACACATCATATATAAAAGAGAAATGGGAAAAAGAGGGGAATTTCACTTTACAACTGGAAATATGGGAAAAGCTAAATAAACAACAATGGAAAAGTAACCTCTTCCCTGCAGTGGAGAGAATTTGGATGGAAAAATTTGGTAAGATTTTTCAGAACACCTGCACCAAAAACAAATTTACTCATAAGGAGTTGAACTGTTGGCGCTTGTGTGGTGAAAGAGACTGCAAATCATTTTCATGTGTTTGGTCATGCCCAGTTATCCACCAATATTGGACCAATGTACAGACAATATTGGGGAAAATATTCAAAATAACAGTTCCCCTTTTCTTTTAGCTAACTTTTGTATTTGGGTTTACTACCGGACTCACTGGAAAGATGAGGAGGAAAAATACTTATTCACTGTTTTAATATTGGCAAGTAAAAAAGCTCTAACTAAAAAATGGATGTTGAAGGATTGTCCTACACCTGAAGATTGGAATTAATGTGATTCAAGACATTTACTCGATGGAAAAGTTGCATTCGC
This sequence comes from Pholidichthys leucotaenia, assembly GCA_020510985.1. Taxonomy (NCBI): domain Eukaryota; kingdom Metazoa; phylum Chordata; class Actinopteri; order Cichliformes; family Pholidichthyidae; genus Pholidichthys; species Pholidichthys leucotaenia. The sequence continues at coordinate 293,169,411 of CM035839.1, read as the reverse complement.
ACTGAGAAGGACATGGATGGGTTCTTGAACTTTTGGCAACCCTGGATCGCATACGTGTCTTCCATCAGATCTAATCTTTGACAAATACCATTTCAATAATGGCACCTCTTTGTTCCAACGCTACCCAGATGCTCTTTTATTTTTATGTATTTTATTTACTTTTTTTGTTCTTTTGTTTTTGTTTTCTGTCTTGTTTTGTTTTTTGTTTTTTTTTTTTGTTCTTTAATTCTCTTTTTTCTTTCACTTAAAAAAAGGTGTTGTATAACTATTCTTCCAATGTTGTCAAAAAACAAAAAAAAGGGAACATGTGATGAAAATGTAAACAATGCAATGCTGTAATGATATGTATACCCTTTACAAAAACTTAAATAAAAAAAAAACTAGAAAAGCACTCGGAGAGCGCAGACCTCCGCCAAGCACCACAGTTCCCCCCCATACAGTGTTTGTGTGTACGTTTTCAGATTCCTTGACCATGAAAACCTATGACTAGCAATTGGATTGACAATGATAGGATTAGTGGTTGAGTAGTTGTTCACGAAAATGACATTTTCCGTAATGGCGGCCACAGTTCCCCCCCCATACAGTGTTTGTGTGTACGTTTTCAGATTCCTTGACCATGAAAACATATGACTAGCAATTGGATTGACAATGATAGGATTAGTGGTTCAGTAGTTATTCACGAAAATGGCATTTTCCGTAATGGCGGTTTTCTTCTGGACGGTGATCCGGATCACCACCAAAATTTAATCAGTTCTTCCTTGTACCATTTCCAACAACACCTGAAAGTTTCATCAAAATCCGTCCAAAAGTTTTTGAGTTATCTTGCTAACCGACAGACAGACAGACAGACAGACAAGCCCCGGCAAAAACATTACCTCCTTGGCGGAGGTAAAAAAAAAAAAAAAAACAAAAAAAAAAAACCCTATTTGAAATTTTTCCGTTGCTGGAAGTTTAAAAGTTCAGTTACACTTTAGAATTCAAATTAAATAACTTCTTCCAGTACAAAACAAACAAAAAACCCCCATTTTACACAGTGTTTTAAATTGCAGTGTAGAAACTTGAGCATGTTGGTGTGTTCCGGAGTGAGGCCGGCTCTCTCATTTGAGGCAATGTTCCCGGCTGTTGAGAAGAGACACTCAGAGGGAGTAGAGGTAGCAGGAATACACAGGAATGATTTGGCTAGTGTTGCAGGGGTTGGATACTTTGCCTTGTTTAGCTTCCACCAAGACAATGGACTCTCTGTCTTTGAAATGGGCTGCTCTCTGAAGTACATCAGCACCTGCCATAGGACAACAGATGAAAATTAGCCTGGTGGCAAAATCTGACATTTTATATTTGATTTTAAATGTTTATTAATATATACTGTTTTTAAATACATAAATCTTACTTCATTAGTGATCATTTGGTTGTGCATATCCTGTTCATTGGTCTCATTGTGTCTTGTCTGTTGAGTTGCATGATCCAAGCAGTGAATCTAGAGCTGAAACAGTCCTATTTGGTGTTCTCTCAACTGAGGCTGTGGCATTCCCGTTAGCTTCTCTATTCCCATTGGTGCACTTTGTCTTCACAGTAGTACTCCCATCCATAGACTGTAGAGCAAGAGCATGTACTTTATTCTGAACACTGAACCTCTCCTCTGCTGTCAGAAATGTCAGTTTTCGAAATCGTGGGTCTAGTGCAGCTGCAATGATCTGTTTACTTATGTTATCATCGGTGATGGCGATCTCTCTTGACCAGCGTGCAGTGTGATCTCCTGTGAAGCAGCTGCCTGGAAGTCCTGTACAGGAGCTGTGTCGTAGGCAGTGTAGGTGGATTTCATAAGCCCTCTGACCAGAGGAGGCAGGGCAGAAACTGTCACATAACTTTCAGCACTCAAGTTGACAGTAGGGGTGTTGCAAAAAATTGATTCACATAAAAATCGAGATTCTCATTTTACACAATCCAGAATCGATTTTTTTATTTTTTTTGCGGTGGTGCCGGGGTCCCGTCACGTGACATGTATTGCCGCTTTGGGATACGTAATTACACATCGACGCTGCCGACGCGGGAGAACCATGCAGAGTAGCTTACTAGCTAGCAGCCGGATGAAACAGTCGGAATAAAGAAAGGGGGGGAGGAATGGAACAGCAAGAAATTCAGCCGGTTCCATTTTCAATGAAGGAAAGTATATGGGCTCATTTTTGTTTCTCCAACATTCCGGGAAAGAAAGCAACTAGACATGACACATGTAATATGTAAAGTTTTCAAAAAAAAGTCAAGTGCTTTGGTAACACCACAAATGTCGGGGCTCACATTAACTGCCATCAGCCAGAGTTGAAAGAAGTGGAGAAAGTTCAGTGTCTTCCTGCTGAACAACTCACACTGCACCACTTTAACAAACTCCCAGCAAATTCTGAACAGGACAAAAAAAAAAAAAAAAATGATCACGAAATCTTGTAATGGCACTTTTTTTATAGCTTTAATTTGTTTTTTAAGTCGCGAAGAATTTAGATACTTAAGTTTATTTGTGCTGGTTTAAATTGTTACTTACCTTATTCATCAATTGCATTAAGTTACTGTATAGGTAACTGTACATTGACTGCATACAGTCAGGTAGCATTACTATTCAAATGGATGTTCAAAGTATTTGTGATAGAATTTACTTTTGTTTTTTAATGAATAGCCATTATTTCTAGAATGCTGGAGGGTGACCAAACCTACACACTGTGTAAAAGCTGTTAGGTTAGCTGTTATATGTAGTTAGTAATGTAGTATAATGTAGTTAGCTGTGATATGCTGAAAAGGAAAATTTTCAAAATTTATTTCACTTGTGTACAATTTCATTTTTGAAACTCACAAGTTTTCAAGAAATAAAAAAGCAGTTGCTAACCTAAGCCTACTTTTTTCATTTAACAGTATTTTATTGCAAGTCAGTTGACATAATTTTTAAAAAAAATTTAACCCCCCAAAACATTAACACGTTATACTCTGCTTTCAAGCTTACCTCAGCATTGTTTGTCGTGCAGTGGACTTTTTTTTTTTTTTTCTTTCCCTGAGATTAGTGGGTTTTTGTACTGAACTGAGAGCCAAATGTGAATCGAAAATCATTTAGAATAGAAAGTAGATTCTGAATCGAATCATGACCCCAAAAATCAGAATTGAATTGAATCGTGTGGCTTCAAAAGATTCACAGCCCTAGTAGACAGTGACACATAAAAAGGCCTGGAGAGCTTTGACGATTTCCTCTAGCAGGGTCCACTGATCACATTTGAGGCCAAGGTATTGTTTCCCTCTCTGTGTTACTGCTGGGCCAGGGTTGCAGTGAGTGACCATCTCTGTTCGAGCACTATTGCCAACTTCTCAGTAAGGAAAGTAGCTATTGGCTGTCCTAGAAGTCGCTAAATGATGTCATCACAATTGGTCATTTGCATGTAATTGTAATGGGTGCTGTAGGACAGAAGAATAATGTCGTGGGAGAGACAAAAAGTGAGTAAAAAACACCTTTAACATGTTTAGAACTACAAATTAACTTTCTTCTGTTGATTCTTGGTTTGTTTTAATTTGGCATTTAAATATGCCATCACTTCTGTATCATCGCCAATAAACGGCTTCAACCAGCCTTTGAATTCAGGGTTTGATTCCCTCTCCTTTCTGCGACACGATGCACTAGCTGCTAGATGTTTAGCTTATGTCATAGAACACAACACACACACCACACACACTGGACGAAGTGAGTACGTGACTGAGGTTGTTAGTCAAATGCAGTCATTTATTAGCGTGACACTGACAGTGAAGAAACATTTACATCGATTGGGGGGGGTGCTATGCACGCGCAGTTCATTTGCAGTCTGGATGTGAGCGGCATGGTCTCCTCTCTGACTGGAACTAACTGCTGCACCAGGCTACTGTGAGACTGCACGCTTTTGAGTGCTTGGAATGGAGAGAAGCTCACAATAACACCCGCTGCTTGTTGAGGATAGCTAACTGCAGAGTGATCAGTGCTTCACGTCAGCAGGGCTTGACATTAACTTTTTGTTCACCGGCACTGTGGCTAGTGATTTCCAAAGTTACTCGCCACAATTTTGTAGTTGGAAAATATGTTTAATATGATCAAATTTGATTTTTGCATGCTAAAATGTAGTTGAATTAAATGTACAACCTTTTTTAATGCAATGACCCTTATACATGCATAAAACCATAGAAAGAGAAACGCTGTCTGATAGACACAGCAGTAAAATACTGTAAAAACAGCTGAGAAAATATTTGCAATGTGAGAGTGAAGTTCCAAGTAGATTTGGGGTACGTCCCAATTCTAAATTTCTACCCCTTTCCCCTGTGCCTACCCCTTGGCCCTTGAAATCAAGGGCCCCATTGTTCTCATCAGAAAAAAGAAGAAACAGAAAACTGATGAGAAAAAAGTCTCAGCTTACAGAGAAAGATGTCTCAAATTTACACAAACTTTCTAATCAGTAGTCAGAAATTTACTAGAAATAAACTTAAATTCACAGAGAAAACTTTGGACCCCCTGGTGGGCCATTTTTGACACCCCTGGGCCAGCCCATTAAAAATACATATTTAGAGGATTCTACTTACCCATGAAGTAGTTGCATATCACAACAGCATGTAAATGAATAAGATAAAATAGAAAACACAGATAAATGAAAGTTCACCCTTACAAGAAGCCTTATATTTTGTTCTTCTACAGCAACAAATCACAGTCACTTTCTCTCTGTGTGGTGAGAAAACTTACATTTACACAACTGTGGACATGAACTGTGAGGTTCTTGCTCTAAAAATACCCATGTTTAACCACGGAGGTAGGAGCTGATGTTGGGAGCTACTCACCGATCAGACACAGCATTTCTTCACACCAGGCTGCAGTGTGAACTGGGGCAGGACAGGAGACCAACCAGGTGACAGTGGACCAATGAGCTCACACTATGTGCAGATAGTGCTTCTGGAAGTTGTAGTTTCGTAGTCTCACCTTACAGATAGGTTTTATTTTACATGCTGTCAAAGGAAACTACAGCCCGCCCTCAAAACACCAGAAAAGTCTCTAACACCAGAAAAAGTCACTAGATCTGTTGACCAAAAAAAAAAGTCACCAAGAGAGTTTGAAAAGTCACCAGATTTAGTGAGAAAGTCACCAAGTTGGCAACAGTGTGTTTGAGAAGACGAGTGATCATATAATAGGTACTGTTGCACCTGGTAGAAACATCTTGGATAAGTTTGTGTTCTGGGGTCCCCATCTATATTTGCTTGGCCTTGAGCTTGCTTGAAGCCAGTTCACTTTGTTTAAAGTGCTTGACAAGACAGCTTGCTGCTGCTAGTGCTTTACTGATCGGAGGATGTCTGAGTGCATGATTGCTCACCAACTGTAAAGTGTGGCCAGCACAGCAGACAGACGCCCATCCATGTGTTTCCTGCAAGATGCATGTATTTTCAGCCACCACAATGTTGGAGCCATTGTCATGGATAATCGCCACAATCTTTTTTGGAGGGATCTCAAGCCTTTCCACAGCCTGCTCAATCCACAAAGCAATGTTGGGTCCATTGTGCCCTTTTTCAAGTGGCATGGTTGTGAGGCAGAAGCTAGCGAGCTCCCAGTCATCACTGATAAAGTGACAAGTGATGCCAAGGTATGCTTCTTTGGCAACACTGGTTCAGGAATCAGCTGTCAGGGCAAGCCTATTTTTAGTTTATTTTAAGAGCATCTTTAACCTTACTTGAGAATAGTTTCATATTTTCCCTCCATGAGCTTTGTAAGGTGGGTTCTGGAAGGTAAGGTGTCACCTGGATGGAATGTGCTGATCATCTTCTTAAAACACTCATTTTCGATCATGGGTAGTGGTCTCATGTCAGTGACACCTGGGGTTGCAACTAATGATTGTTTTGGTAGTCGACTAATCTAATGACTTTTTTTGATTCGTTGACTAATAACAATTATTTCTTATGTCTGCCATCTCTGCTTTCTGTTGGCATGGCTCCTGTTCAGAACTCCAGGTCATGTTTTACCTCACCCGTTTAAAGTGCTGATGACTACGTTTTGACTTCCTCTAATTTTTCAACACATAATGCAATATGACAAAATGGGTTGGTCTGTGCAGTTGTAAGTCACACAGGCTTTTTTTCATGCGAATATCCGACGTTTTCATGAGCGCCACGTCACCCATTGCGTCAGTGGCTGGAAAACCCCTCGGCCATGTTGTAACGTCATCGACGGAACACAGCACTTGGCTGCCCTTTGTACACACAGGATGGAAGTGGTTGAAAACCTCGACGATGGTTCCAGCACATGTAGTCTGGAATTGGTTTGGGCAGCACGGTGGTGCAGTGGTTAGCACTGTTGCCTTACAGCTAGAAGGTTCCTGGTTCGAATCCCCAGGCTGGCAGGGGTTGGAACCTTTCTGTGTGGAGTTTGCATGTTCTCCCTGTGCTGTGTGGGTTTACTCTGGGGGCTCCAGTTTCCTCCCACAATCCAAAGACATGCATGTTAGGTTAATTGGTCTGTTCTAAATTGCTCCCCTAGAATCTCTTTCCTATTGGACCTTAGAATAGAGGGTTAGTACCAGTGAAAGCGCTTTGAGTGGTCTTCTGTGGCTCGAAAAGCGCTTATATAAGTGCAGGTTACGTTAGTTAGCTTTGTGTTGTCCAATCTTCAGACGATTATAGTTCCGAAGAATGGGATGACAATGAAGAGAATCTGGGGCATCAAACCGTATAGGTTTGAGCCCGTGTCCATGCGGCGCATTGTGCCTAGCGAGTCAGACTCGGTGACAGTCAGCTGTTCATGTTTTGTGTGCATCATCTGCCATGTTGTCAGCCAGCCAATATTGCCAACACTATCACGACGTGTTAGCCACTCCATACAGCTGTGGTTCTGTTGCGCCCCTTGTAGCGATGTCGGCTCTGGGGCGCAACCGTGGTTAACATGTCTCCTCTCCATGTTCACTGAGCGATGTGGCCCGAACGCCCTACTGTTTGTGTATTTTGTAAGTCTTCACCTTATGGGATCAGTCTTTATGTTCAGTACATGTGCTGTGGTGAATCCTACACGTGAGCATGAAATTATGAGGATTTTACGGTGCAGGGTTCACCACAGCAACATTTTTAATATAGAACGACAGACAATTCTAAAAAAGGTGAAGATGTACAAAAAACACAAACACACTGATGGCGTTCGGGGGGCCGGCATCGCCCAGAGAACGAATGAGAAGAGACGTGTTAAGCCACAGGTGCGCCCCAGAGCTGACAGTGCTTCAAGGACGCACGAGAACCACGGCGAACATGGAGTGACTAACGTCGTTGAGAGTGCTGAAAATACTGGCAGACTAACAGCACAGATGACAATACAGTGATCCCTCGCTACTTTCGCGCTTCACCTTTCGCGCCCTCAGTGCAACGCGGATTTTTCAAAAATATTCTATCAAAAATTCAAAATTGAGAAAAAATGGGTGGGCGCTAGCAGAAGGAGGGAGACTACATTAGAAACATTCAAGGTATCAACACGGAGAGCCCGACACACTCAACAATCCACCTCTCTTGACCACCGCTCCACTCCTCTCCGCCAACCTCTTCACCGCTCGGGAATCTCGCAAAGCTGATTGGCCGAGACGTTTTACCCAGCTTCTCTCCCCTGCTGAGCGCCCCATACCCCAGCGAAGGAAGACGCATTCATTGTTCACTGTTCTCTTGTGCCTTTTTGTGCAAAATAGTCTTCCCGTCGAGCCACTACGCCGCCTCCTGCCAGCTTCTCCAGCTCTATCGGAAGCTGCCCTCGACGATCCTGCGCCCTCTAGCACCTGACGATGAGGCGTTACTGAGTGAGCAGTTTAAAAGCTCTCATTACCCTGTGCAGTAAATATCCTTCATCTTGAGTTAACGTATCTTGTTATAAGAATAAATATGTAGTTCTAAACATATTTATTGTACGCTTTATTACCTCTACGTATGTATGTACACTTTACACACACACACCACACACGGTATCATATGAGAGAGTGAGTGACAGAATGACACGTACGTATTATTTATGGGTGACATCATTAGGGGGTGACACTACTTAGCGGTTTTTTCACTTTTCGCGGTCGGTTCTGGAACCCATTAACCGCGATAAGTGAGGGATCACTGTACTATTGACCAGCATTGCGTTACTGGCAAACGGCCACTAATATGTACACGCACTGCTGGTAATGGTGTGATGAGAAGCACCTGGGCGAGGACTGGGAACATGATCAGTGGGAGTTTGAATCAGCTGATGATAATGAAGAGAGGAGACGTGGCCGGAACCAGTGAGATGTCAGCATGGGGATCACAGAAAGTAGGTCAAAGCTGCGCGTAAACCATTAATCTTCCCCCCCCATGTACTTCTTCCTGCCTAAAGTGCACGAGAAGTGCACGAGGAGGCTTATGACAGTTGGAGCTGAAGCGTGTGATGTTGTAGAAGTTACAGAAAAACAGACAGGATACGTGTAAGTCTGTCTGGAAAAACTCTATTTACATTTTTTCACTTCCTGCTTTTATCTCCGTCCAAAACGGAAAAACTCCGCCTTCACATTAAAACTCCACCTTCACATTAAAAGATCCAATTTTGTGTGTGAGACCAACAACTAATATCACCACACAGGCCCCCCCAGAACACACAAATAACAACATAAATAAACATGCTGACAAAAAACAAACAGCATGAACAAAAATCCAAAAGAAAATAACTCAAGAAAACCTCTTAGGCAACCTAATTACCCTGCCCCGACGACTGCACTGCACAGTCCTAGGGGGCACAACTGTAACTGGAGCAGAAACAACCTCAGGCGCAGGGTTGGGAGGGCGCCCCCACCGAGCCGGGCGGGCTAACTCAACCTCATCGTCACAAAGAACATGCGCAGGCTTCAAACGATCCACCGAAATCCAATCCTGGCCAGTCCCCAACTCAACCAAAAAATCCTTATGACCTGTTTCTAACACCCGAAAAGGGCCATCATAAGGTGCCTGCAGGGGAGAACGATGGGCATCGTGCCGGACAAAAACATATTTAGCCGACCTAAGGCTGTCAGGGACGTAAGACTGAGGAAGGCAGTGGTGCGCAGCCACAGGAACAAAAGCCCTAGCTTCCTCTCGACACTTAGGCCTCTTAACCATACTGGGACCTAACCCTGGACTGGTAGGAAGAAACTCCCCTGGAACCCTCAAGGTCTGGCCAAGGACCAACTCAGCAGAAGAGGAATGCAGGTCTTCTTTGGGGGCTGAACGCAAACCCAACAAAACCCACGGTAATCTGTCCACCCATCCACTATCCACCAATGACGCGCGAAGGGCCGCTTTCATAGTCCGATGAAACCGCTCGCATAGCCCATTAGCTTGTGGATGGTATGCTGTGGTCCGATGGAGTTTAACCCCCAAACTACCAGCTACTTCATTCCAAAGTGCAGAGGTAAATTGCGGGCCCCTGTCAGAGGTAACGTCCAAGGGGACACCAAAACGGGACACCCAAGAGGAGATAAATGCCCGGGCAACATCAGATGCTGTAGTTGATGTCAGGGAACACCTCCGGCCACCGCGTAGTCCGGTCCACCATAGTGAAGAGGTGAGTAAAACCGCGAGACGGAGGAGAGGTCCAACTAGGTCCACCTGAACATGATCAAAACGTCGCTCCGGAATCCAAAAAGGCCTCCAATGGATGCCTTTATGTGGCGCTGCAACCTTAGCACGCTGGCATGCCACACAGGTTGTCGTCCAAGTCTTCAATCCTTTCTAGACCCGGCATACAAACTTGGCCTCACCAACTTGACCGAAGCCTTAACCCCAGGATGCGACAAAGAAATGAACAAGCCGTCAAAAAAACACGACGACGCAAGCCACAGGCACCAGAGGTCGTGGTTTTCCCAGTGTAGTATCACACAGAAGAGTGGCGCCACTGTCTTGAAAGCAGACATCCTCCAACTGCAAACTGTGACTCCGTGGAACGAAGCACCTGCACCTCCGGGTCCCAACAACTGATCGGCAGCCATCTCAGCATAGTCCATGCCCAAATGAACAGCAGCAACTGGTGCACGAGAAAGACAGTCCGCCCCCAAGTTGGTCTTACCAGCCACATGCTGAATGTCTGTAGTGAACTCGAAATAGCCGAAAGCTGCCGTTGTTGCCGAGCTGACCAAGGTTCAGTGGACTTGGCCATGGCAAACGTGAGAGGTTTATGTCCACAAAAGCGGTGAATTTACGCCCTCAAAAGAAACCTGAAATGCCTTGTCGCAAGAAAAGGGCAACAGCTCCCTGTCAAAGGTGCTGTACTTCCTTTCTGACTCGCCGTCTACTAAAAAAGGCCAGAGGTTCCCAGGAATTGGCCCACCCACTGCTCACAAACTGCTCCGACAGCATAATCAGATGCGTCGGTGGTAAGAGCAATGGCGCCGTGGGATCTGGATGAGCCAACAAGGCAGCATCAGCCAGTGCAGCTTTAGCCCCATCAAAAGCACATAACCTCTCATGAGTCCACTCAATGTCCTGATTACCCCTCTTACCCTTCAATGGCCTCATATAGCGGACGCATAATATGGGCAGCATGAGATAATAAAACGGTTTGTAAAAATTGACCATGCCCAAAAACTCCTGCAGGGGCTTGACAGAGGAGGGGCGTGGAAAAGCTAAACTGCTTCGACTTTAGCCGGGAGGGGCACGGCACCCTGCTGGGATACCTTGTGCCCCAAGAACTCAAGTTCTGAGAGCCTCAAACTGACACTTCACGGGGTTCACTATCAGTCCATGGTGACAGAGGCGTCTGAAGAGCTGGCGAAGGTGCAACACATGTTCCTCCACCGAAGCGCTCGCCACCAGTATATCGTCCAGGTATACAAATAAAAAAGGCATGTCCCGCAACACAGAGTCCATAAGCCTTTGAACGTCTGCGCAGCACCCTAAGGCCGAACGGCATCCTCAAGAACTCGAACAGTCCAAATGGAGTGATCACCCGCTGTCTTGGGGACGTCCTGGGAATGGACAGGCACCTGATGATAACCACGCACTAAATCACTTTAGAAAAAATGACTGTCCCTGCCAGACGTGAAGAAAAATCCTGGATATGGGGGACTGGGTACCTGTCGTTGGTAGTAGTGTTGTTAAGGCGCCTAAAATCTCCACAAGGACGCCAACCCCCATCTGACTTAGGGACCATGTGGAGGGGAGAAGCCCACGGACTGTCGGAACGGCGCACAATAGCCAGCCGCTCCATATTGGCAAACTCATCTCTAGCGATGGCCAACTTAGCAGCATCCAGACGGCGTGCACGAGCAAAAACAGGTGGACCCACAGTAGTAATATAATGCTCAACCCCATGCTTAACTACTGCCGCAGAAAACATAGGCACAGTGAGGGCAGGAAACTCAGAGAGAAGGCGCTGGTATCTGTCTCCTGAGGCGAGCATGTTGGCAAGCAGTGGACCAGCCCCACCCAGTGTACATGGATAAGAATCAAAAGACACAGCATCAATCAAACATCTGTTAGCTACGTCAACCAACAGTCTGTAAGCACACAAAAAATCTGCGCCAAGAATAGGAACTGCTACAGATGCTACAACAAAGTCCCAACTAAATTCACGGCCGTTAAAACACACAGTAATGAGCCTGGTGCCAAAGGTGCGAATAGGAGTACCATTAGCAGCGTCCAGTGGAGGTCCATGTTCATATTCCATGATGTCAGCCGAAGAGGGGGGAACGATGCTCCGCTGCGCTCCCGAATCCACCAAAAAACGACGTCCAGCCGCGCAGTCCTCAATAAAAAGCAGCTTATTGCTGGTGCCGGTGCACGCAGCTGCTAGCGAGCACCAGCCTTCTCGTTTCCCTGTGGCTGGAAAGAGCACGGTGGAATACAGCGCCGAGCCTTCGGTCCAAAACGGCGGTGATAAAAACACATGCTGCTCTCTTTCTTACGGCGATCCGATACTGCGGCCACACCCACCGAGACTTCTCCATCAGACTGCCCAGGCAGCAATGCATGCACCGACAAATGACGAGAAGCCAGCCAAAGCCTGTCCGCTTCTCCAGCCAAACCCCGATAATCCTTAGTACAAATGAGGGGCGAGCTGGCCAGGACAGTGCGCACTGGAGGCGGAAGCTGACGCAGAAACAGGTGGATAAACAGAAATGAACTGTCTCCTGAACCAAGAAGTGCCAACATATTCTCCATCAGCTCAGAAGGTTTGCTGTCCCCCAAACCAGTCATAGACAGAAGACGATCAGCGCGCTCTATATCAGAGAGCTGGTACAGCTGCAGAAGAGCCCTCTTCAGAGTGACGTACCTGTCAGCGAGAGGCGGGTCCCGGAGCAGTCCCATCAAACGACGAGTAGTGGCAGAATCCAAAGCTGCGACAACATGGAAATACTTTGTCATCTGTGGTTATTCCGCGCAGATGGAACTGAGCCTCGACATGCTGAAACCAGGGCTCCGGGTCGTGCTGCCAAAAGTCCGGTAATTTAATTGTAGCCGCAAAAACAGCTGGTACGGGAGCCGCAGTGGATACAGACGCCGTGGCGGCGATATCAGAAGAGGTCGCTTGATCAAACATTCTTCAAATGTCGGGGTCACCAATGTAGAAGTTACAGAAAAACAGACAGGATACGTGTAAGTCTGTCTAGAAAAACTCTATTTACATTTTTTCACTTCCTGCTTTTATCTCCGTCCAAAACGGAAAAACTCCGCCTTCACATTAAAACTCCACCTTCACATTAAAAGATCCAATTTTGTGTGTGAGACCAACAACTAATATCACCACAATGTGGTCTTTCACGGCCTGCTGTTTATCTGAGCCTGCGACGCAATGCGATGGCATAGCTGTAAAATTAAAACGAGAAACTGAGCTACAAAGCTGCTGTCATTCTAGTTAACAACACCGGAGTCCGTTCAGTCGATTACGTCATTGGGGTGCCGCCCTTAATTCGGTGGGTGGCACCACAGTCCAGCCAGCAGCTGCGGTTTTTTGATAACTAGTTTATGCAGGCGCTGTTGTAAATATATTGATCATAGACAATGACTTTTGGGTTTACACAACATCCTAAAAAATGTCAAACATGTCATCAGCACTTTAAGCCTGTAGACCTGTGAATCTGTCAGTCTCTGCCTTAATATAATGTAGCCTATTATAACAAGTTCCCATAGCTAAATAAAATAATGACCCATCAAACATGAGTTGGAAACTTGACAGTTTAATTAGAAGTATTTGCAGCAACACAATTTGTCGTGTGTGTGTGTAAATGCGCACACACAAATCAGTTGATATGAGCCCAAATGCTGGTGAAGGTCAATGTGTTTATTAACAAAGGAAAATAATGTACAAAATATCCATAACACTGTCCGATAAGTAGCAGTGATGGTATGGTGAAGGTGTCAGGGTACAAGCTCTATAGGTAAGCCCCACGGGCTCCAGGACGGAACTGGCAGTGGAGAAAAAGGGCAGAAAATAATAGAAGAGAAGACTTAATGAATGTTGGAGCGGAAAGGCTCAGAAGAACAACATGGTAGTCCATGGAAGAGCGAGCCATGTCAACCCAGAGAGACTGACTGATGCCAATGCACTGAGTGTTTCCACTGCCGGCCAGAAGTGCACCCAGGTACTAACAAGTGGCAAGTGGAAACAGGTGCGTGGCAAACAGTAGATGAGTCAGTATGAATGAGTGTCCTCTGTGTGTGTGTGTGTGTGTGTGTGTGTGTGTGGTGATACCATACAGCCAGTGAATGTCTGGTGAGGAGGAGGTGTGACTGTAGGACTGGCAGAGAGCAAGGCTCAATCTGCCAGCTGGAATTAATAAGCAATAATCAAAACTCTACAGCCACAGGTCATGGATGGGGTTGAAGACAACCCCGAACATGACACAATTAAATAATAAATACTAAAGGGCAGTCTTTTAACCCCCAGAATAAAGTGCAAAAACTCAAATAGCAGCCTCCCCTACTCCATAAAGGGCTGTTGTAATGTTGCATGTTCAAAACAAACGAGTAATATTCAACTCCATTAAAGTTAAAAAAAAAAAAATAAATAAATAAAACAAAAAGCTAGTCCATACTGTTTGAAACCTTGCTGGGTCGAGAAGTTTAGAAGTTTAATTGGACTTCAGATGAAAATTAAAATGACTTCTTCCAGTCCAAAATAAATTTACACTTTAAATATCAGTGCAGGAATGTGAGCCTTCACCACACATGCAGTACTCACAAAAAAGTTAGGGCTTTAGGGTGAAATTTCAGGATGCACCTAAAATGCACTATAACCTTTACAGGTGAACTTAATTTGACTTTCTCTAATCTTTGGAATGCACATGACCAACTGTTCAGTGTTTCAGTGCTTTTTGCATAACTTCTGTTCTCTAACAAGGTGCTTAACGGCAGACTTCACAACAGGTGTTTGATCCATGAATCGACCAATAAATTTTCTGGTTCAGTTAGAATTGGTATTTAAACAGTCCTCTTCATCATGCTGTTCACATTTTGACCTCCTGAGACCAAGACACCACCTCACAATTGATCAACAGTACCTTGTCATTGCGAGACTTGAAACAGGATGTTCTCAGAGGGGAGTGGCCACTGAGCTGAGAGTGTCACAAACTGTCATCAGCAAGTTGCAACAGAGATACAGAGAGACTGGAAGAGTCACAAAGGCATAGAAGTTGACGTCCTTTGGCCACATCCCATGCTGATGACCACTTCCGCAGTGCCCTGCGGAACCGGATGATGATGACTGCCACTCATCTCCAGGCACATTTAAGGGAGGGGAGAGGCACCAAAGTGTCACGTCAGACTATTTGAAACTGTTTAGATCAGCATGGTCTGTGTGCTAGATGACCTGCAAGGATACCTGACCACACCACCAGGCACAGGCGTCATCATCTTGCATGGGCCAGGGAGCATTTACGCTGGCCAAGGGACCAGTGGGCCTCAGTGCTGTTCTCTGATGAAAGTCGATTCACGCTGAGCAGAAATGATGGCCGCAAACGGTATTTGAGATGTCAAGGAGAGCACTATGCATCAGCCACTGTTGTCACCAGACGAGCCTTTGGTGGTGGTGTTACAGTCTGGGCAGGTGTGTCTAGTCAATACAGAACTGTCCTACACCTTGTGAATGGTACCGTGACAAGCCAATACTACCTGAATAACATCATTAATCCAGTCATTGTGCCCCTGCATGAACAACACAGGCCTAATTTCATTTTCATGGATGACAATGCTCCAGCTCATCGAGGTCGCATCATTAGGGAATAGCTGCTGGAGGCTGGGGTACCTCAGATGGAGTGGCCTGCACTTTCTCCAGACCTGAATCCCATAGAAAACTATGGGATTAGCGGAGTCACCCTGTAGAGGCTCGTAACCCTGCACCCCACACCTCAGTGACCTGAGGGCCGCCCTTCAAGAGTGGAATGCCATGCCTCAGCAGACAATAAGTCGACTTGTGAACAGCATGAGCCGTCTTTGTCAAGCTGTAACTGATGCTCAAGGGCACATGAGTAGTTGACATTGACATTTTTGGTTGTAATATACTCACCATTGTTGTTGACTTTTGTTTCAATAAATTGTTTGAGATGAGGAAATCATCATTGCATGCTTCTACTTGAATGCCCTACTTTCTTGATAGAATATCAAAGTAGCATGAACTATTTACATTTTCCTTAAAATTTACCTGAAAGCCAAATATCCTCAACTTTTTGTGAGTAGTGTACAATGAAATATTTAGCGAGCCATTTTAATTAATTTGATTATTATGGTTATCATTTTTTAATTAAATTACAAATCATGGTATTTTACCGAGATGCACTAATATTCAGAATGAGGGCTGATATTACGGCAACAATAATAGAATGCCAAAAAAAAGTAAGCTGCTCATATAATTCACCCTTTTACTGCAGTGAACATATTAGCCAGCAAAACAGAAGCAGTTCAGCTGTAAGCAACCATCGTCAGAGAGACTATTGTCTGACAGTGTAGTGTTGATTCCAACAATTTGTAAATATAATAATTAAACTAAGTTTAAAGCTTATTAATGATACTTTTAATACCTCATTTGTAACACTAGTTGGGGACACTAGTTGAGACGGCATGGCTGTGAACATCATGCTGAAAAGTGTGGGCGCGAGTACACAGCCCTGCTTGACCCCGTTGGTGTCTGGGAAAGCTTCGGAGGAGTCTCCATTGTCCAGTACTTGAGTAAGCATGCCGTCGTGGAACTGGCGCACCATGCTGATGAACTTGTCCAGGCAGCCGAACTTCGCCATGATCTTCCACAGCCTCTCACGACTGACTGTATCAAAAGCCTTGGTCAGATCTACAAATGTTGTGTAGAGGTCCCTGTTCTGTTCTGCTCTTGCTCTTGACACTTCTCCTGAAGTTGGCGTACGGCAAAAATCATGTCAGCAGTTCCACAACCCTCTGAATCCACACTGGCTCTCCAGCAGGTGACCGCCTTCCATGTGCTGAATGAGGCGGTTGAGAAGGACTCTTGCGAGGATTTTTCCGGCAAAGAGAGAGATCCCACGGTGGTTGTCGCAGGACGGCCTGTTTCCTTTTCTCTTGTCGAGATGGACAATGGTGGCATCCTTGAGCTCCTGGGGGGTAACTTCCTGTTGCCACATGGTCTGAAAGAGCTCGGTGAGTTTCTGTATTAGAACTGGTCCTCCTGCCTTGTAGATTTCAGCTGGGATGGAGTCAGAGCCTTGTGCTTTGCTGTTCGAAAGGAGTTTGATCACTTTTTGGACTTCTGATTCCGTTGGAGGTTCTACCAGAGATGTGTTCACCCCTATTTGGGGCATGCGAGTGATGGCTTCTGCATTGATGGACGAAGGTCTGTTCAGGATGCTGCTGAAATGTTCTGTCCATCTTTCAGGATTGTGTTCTTGTCAGTGAGGAGAGTGGACCTGTCAGCACTGAGCAGTGGTGATGTTCCAGAAAACTGAGGCCCGTAGATGTTCTTAAGGGCATCGTAGAAGCGTTCGGAGTTGTTGCTGTCAGCATACTGCTGTATTTCATCTGCATTTTTACTGAGCCGGAAGTCCTGCATCTCTCTGAGCTTTGCCTGCACCTTTCCTTTGATGGAGTTGAAGGTTACCTTCTGAGAGGCATATGTCTTGCCGGTACTCTCTGTGGGCTTCATGCTTCTCGTCAAGCGGCTTTTGGATGCCCTCATAGTTTTCATCGAACCAGTCTTGGTGTGTGTGCATGTTCTGGCCCAGATGAGTGAGTGAGGTGTCGTACACCATGTCTCTGAAAGCTGCCTAGTCTTCTGCTCCATACGCCCCGAGGTCGAGCTGACTCACTGAGGTTCTGTCGCAGAGAGTGTTCCAGCTTGCTGACATTGGGTTGCTTGTTTGGCTTTTTCCCTTGTAGACACCGTTTGGGCTGGATATGCATGTTGAGCTTTGAGAGAATGAGTCTGTGATCTGTCCAGCAGTCTGCGCCACACATCGCCTTTGTCACTGTAACATCCTGCCTGTCTCTCCTTCTAACTAACTAACTAACTAACCTGCACTTATATAGCGCTTTTCTATTTTCTAGTCACAAAGACCACTCAAAGCGCTTTCATTAATACTAACCCTCTATTCTAAGGGCCTATAGAAAACAGATATCTAGGGACAATTTAGAACAGCCAATTAACCTAACATGCATGTTTTTGGCATGTGGGAGGAAACCGGAGAAATCCCTGAGTAAACCCACGCAACACGGGGAGAACATGCAAACTCCACACAGATCACTGTTGGTCGGGGGCTGGGATCGAACCCACGATCCCCACAATCCCCCGGCCAAGGATAAACTGTGCTGCCGCAGTGCTAACCACTGCGCCACCGTGCACCGTGCACACTGCGCCAAGGACTGCCCGTGAAAACCTAAACCGGCTGACAAGTCGGTCATCATCCTGAGCCAGAAAATGATCGGTTTCTAAATACCCTTTCTCTTCTCACTGCGCGATTTGCAATATCCTCTAATCCACTGTTGTTGGAGGCATTTTCTGCACTTCTTTGTGCTTGCTTTTATATCCACTCATCTAATTGTGCATACTTGGATGTTTGTTCATCATGTGTCTCTGGTGTGTACAGTAATTTTCATGTCATTATCAGTCTCCCAACACCACCTCTAGTGTTGCCAATGGACCAATAATAGTAGAAATGTACGTACGCCAGCCAGTTGTTGACGTGGGGCTGCGCATATTTCCACGGTCATTTCATTCTTGATGCATCTGGAAATTTTCCCTGGAAAAGGACGTACGCCGTGTTCTTGTGCATAAGAACCCTTTGTACATGAGGCCCCAGGTCCAGCAAATTGTCTCCTTTTGTTGGAAAGTCTATGTTGGTGTAGATTTGGTAGGAGGACCTTTAAGTTTGCATGGTTGAAGTCTCCTGCTGTGATGAGGAATCCATCTGGATGTGCTGTTTGTGTCTCACTGATAGCGTGATAGATTTCATTGAGAGCTTTACTCCTCTCGCTGATGGCGGTGGGCGGGGCATACACGGCGACTGGTCAGACACATGAAAATTCTCTCAGAATGTAAAAGGGTCAGCACTTGATGATCATAAATCATACATTTCAATTCTCCTGTATGCCCTGTACGTGTAGTAGTACTGACGAAGTCTTTGAATCTTGAATTTTAAACTCTACCAATTGAGAACAGTGTTTATGCACAACAGTTGCATCACGGCACCAAGTGTCACTGATATAGATGCACAGGCCTCCACCTCGGGTTTTCCCTCCTTCCTTGAAGACTCTGTCAACATGGTAGCACGTTAGCCCTGCTAACTGAATGGCAGAGTCCAGTATATTGTCATTTAACCATGTTTCCGTAAAGATAAAACACAGCAGTGCCTCGCATGATGTTGCATAGTTCTTAGGAGCTGTATGTGGTCTATTTTGTTGTCTGAGTGTACGTTGGCCAGAATGAGGGAAGGAATCGGGAGTCTGTGTGGGCTAGCTTCATTCGAATACCTCCGCGTTGACCGCTCTTTTGTCGCCACTTATGGCGTCTCCATTTGGGATGAGACGCAGCAGTAGAGTCCGGGGGTGTGGAGGTCTGGTGGAGAAAACCAAGGCCACGGAGTTCCTCTATAATGCTCTGACCCAGGACATAATGTTTGGTCATATTCTTTATCTCCAGAAGACTGTGGCAACTGTAGCTTGTGTGCAGCATCATATAGAGACATTAAAAGGATTAAGCAGAAGAAGATGGATGGATGGATATACACTTAGGTGTAATTTAAACACTAAATGGCACAAAACGCGAAGAGAGAAGGGAGGCTGCTCAGTGTTCATGCCCCACCTAGGTCCTGCTGGTTCCGAACTTCTTCCATTTATGGATAATGAGGCCACTGTGCTCACTGGGACTTTCAAATCAGCAGAATTTTTTTCTTTACCCTTCCCCAGATTTGTGCCTCGATACAGTCCTGTCTTTGAGGTCTACACAGACAGTTCTTTGACTCCATGCATGGTTTGTGCTCTGACATGCACTGTCAACTGTGGGACCTTATATAGACAGGTGTGTGCCTTTCCAAATCATGTCCAGTCAATTGAATTTACCACAGGTGGACTTCAGTTAAGCTGTAGAAACATCTCAAGGAGGATCAGTGGATACAGGATGCACCATTGTAGATAGGAGAAACATTATTTCATATACTGTACATGATTGACTGTATGGACTGAATGACAACAGAGATAGCTTCTTGTTCTTTTTACATCACAAAAACCTGGCATTTGAACAGGGGTGTGTAGACTTTTTATATCTACTGTAGCTAGATGGCATTGAATGATGGTCTGTAGGATGATTTTGCAAAGCAAGACGAAAACTGTGAAGGCAGAGCCAAAGATTAAGTGGGGGAAATTACAGAAGGAAGAAGGTCGCACAGAGTTAAGGAAGGAGTTGATACAGGCTCTGGGTGGTAGGGAAGAATTACCAGATGACTGGGAAAGTACAGCAAAAGTATTGAGGGAAATGGGTAGAAATAGGTATGTGGTGTATCCAGTGGAAAGGGAAAGGAAGACAAGGAAACTTAGTGGTGGAATGAGGAGGTACAGGAAAGTATCCAAAGGAAGATGCTGGCAAAGAAAAAGGGATAGTCAGGGAGATGAAGTAGACAAGAGTGTTTGGAATCTAGGCCCGTGGCAAAGGATAAGCAGGGTTTCCTCAGGTAACATTTCTGTGTGGCGGGTTGCCACTCTTGAAATTATGCCGCCATGCTAAGGAAATGTAAATTTAAGAAAAAATAGAAGGAATGATGCTCCGTAAGTGCGCACATGAATGACGTGCGTGACCGTCATCCACATAGAGTTCGGAAGCGCTCTGCCCACGTGTTCCAATCAGCAGGCAGAGAGTCTCGCTACTAGCATCGCTGTCCAAGAGAAGCATGAGCTTATTAAAGTACTTTAAACGTAGAAAAAAGGCAGAAGAGGTATGTCAGCAGTGGAGGTATTTATGGCGGTTTTAACCCGCTAGTTACGGGAACAGTAATGAAGAGCCGCTTAGCAAATGGGTGTGGTTAGGCTTCATATGCAGCCGGCTTCATATGCAGGGAAAGTCAAGGGGAACTGATGAATTGGTGAGGATTTATTTCACCAGCCACGACAATATTAAGACTAATTTATACTCATTATGTACCTGGCACGTTAAGATGACTGAAATTCACGAAGTCGGTGACTTTAATCCGTCAACAGCCTTCAGAGAAACTAAATGTGACAGCATTTGGATTTCAAAATAAGGGAGGTTTTTCCTGCTGTCTGGTTGGTGAGGAGAGTTCTAAAAAACTAAATGTATAGAAATATTATAACAGAAAAAACTGCGTCTTTGGCCATTTAATTTAATTTATTTCATTAAATACAATTTTATTAATTTTTTTCTTTGAAATCGGAGTTAAATTATTCTGTTCTGGTGCTGCAAAATTATGGTCAAAAATGTAAATTATTATAAGGAAAAAGTAAAAAAAAATTACCAGTCTGTTTCAAATTTATTTAAAAACATTAATTTTATTTTAAAAAATTGACAAAAATTAGCCATAAAATAATACACAAATTTATCGTCGTCGGCCTCCGTCGGTCTATGACCATGGAAGAGAATCCTAAACGTCTACTCTGCTGGAACAGCACCGTCTGTGGCTGAACAGGCCGATACGCGAATGGCAGTCCCTGTCACACAGGTCGCACTTGTGGGTGGTCTCCGTGCTGCTGGGTCTGTGGCGGTTCTTCCTGCGGGTCCTTTTTTCATCTGCTGCAGCAGTCAGTCTCTCTTCACCCGCCTTGAGCTGTCTGGTCAGGGTGCCTCTCCATTTGGAGCGGTCAGTTGCAAGGCCCTCCCAGCGCTCTGTGTTGATCTCCAGGGCCTTCATGTCTCTCTTGCAGACGTCTCTAAAGCGCAGCTGTGGGTGGCCAACGTCTCTCCTGCCAGTTGCCAGTTCTCCGTAGAGGACGTCTTTGGGGATTCTGCCATCCTTCATACGGTGAACATGGCCTAGCCAGCGGAGCCTGCGCTGCCTGAGTAGAGTGAACATGGATGGAAGGCCGGCGCGGGACAGAACTTCTGTGTTGGGCACTTTGTCCTGCCAGGATATGTCCAGGATGTGGCGAATGCAGCGCAAGTGGAAGGAGTTCAGTCTCTTTTCCTGCCTGGCGTATGTTGTCCACGTCTCACTCCCATAGAGCAGTGTGCTGATGACGCAGGCGTTGTACACTGCCATCTTCGCCTTGACAGAGAGTTTGGGATTCTCCCACACTCGTGTGGTGAGGCGAGCGAGTGTGAAGGCTGATCTTCCAATCCTCTTGTTGATCTCTGTATCAAGGGAGAGGTTGTTGCTGATCGTGGACCCAAGGTACGTGAACTGATTCACGACCACCAGCTCGTAGTCGTCGAAGGTGATGGTTGGTGGTGCTTCCGTGCCTTGCGCCAAGACGTTAATCTTCTTCAGGTAAGCCCGAAGTCCTTGCATGCCTGGGAAAGCGGTCCATCAGGGTCTGAAGCTCCTGCTGTGTGTGGGTTGCGACTGCAGCGTCGTCTGCGAACAGCATGTCTCTGATTAGAGCCTCGTGTACTTTGGTTCTGGCTTTCAGGCGGGCGAGGTTGAAAAGCCTGCCGTCAGATCTTGTGTGCAGGTAGATTCCCTCTGTTGCTGTGCTGAAGGCATGCCTCAGGAGCAAAGAAAATCCCAAAGAGGGTTGGCGCAAGTACACAGCCCATTTTCACTCCGCTGCGTATGTTGAATGCCTCTGAGACGTTGCCATCGTGCTGCACTATCCCCTGCATGTTGGTGTGAAACGATTCGATGAGGCTTTGCAACTTTGGTGGGCATCCTATCTTTGGCAGGATCTTGAAAAGGCCCTCTCTGCTGACCAGGTCGAACGCTTTGGTGAGGTCGATGAAGGCGACGTACAGGGGCATGTTCTGTTCTCTGCATTTCTCCTGGAGTTGGCGGATGGAGAATATCATGTCTACCGTCGATCGCTCAGCGCGGAAGCCACACTGAGACTCGGGGTAGACATGTTCGGCAAGCTTCTGTAGACGAACGAGAACAACTCATGCGTAGACTTTGCCAACAACGCTGAGGAGGGAGATGCTCCTGTAGTTGTTGCAGTCGCTTCTCTCCCCTTTGTTTTTGTAGAGGGTGATGATCTTGGTGTCCCTAATGTCCTGTGGTACGGCACCTTCCTTCCAACACTGGCAGAGGACATCATGCAATGGCAGCTGTAGGGCGGTCTTGCAGTGCTTGATCAGGTCGGGGGGTATGCCGTCGTTGCCGGGTGCCTTGCAAGCGGCCAAGCTATCAATGGCCTTGCTGAGTTCGTCGATGGTTTGCTCGGCGTCAAGTTCGTCCATGGATGGCAGGCAGTCGATGGCATCAAGGGCTGACGGTGTCACGGTGTTCTGTCTGGAGTAGAGGTCGGAGTAGTGTTCCACCCATCTCTCCATCTGCTTCTTCTTTTCTGTGATCATCTCCCCAGTGGAGGATTTGAGGGGGGCTGTCTTGCTCTGAGCCGGACCAAGTGCTTTCTTGATGCCATCGTACATACCACGGATGTTCCCTGTTATGGCAGCGGTTTGAATGTCTTGGCTGAGCTGAGTCCAGTACTTGTTGGCACAGCGCCGAGCAGTCTGCTGAACTTTGCTTCTCGCAGCCCTGAGAATCTGGAGATTCTTCTCATTTGGGTACTTCTTGTACTCAGCAAGTGCTGAGCGCTTGGCTTCAATGACGGGAGTCATCTCGGTCAACTTGGCATCAAACCAGTCCTGTGACTTCGAGGTCTTCCTCCCAAAGGTAGCCAAGGCTGTGCGGTGGATGGTGTTTCGCAGCTCTTCCCACTTCTGCTTTGCAGATTCTCCTTCTTGTGGTACACCAAGTTCCTTCTCAAAGGTGGAGGCAAACTGCTCAACAAGTTCTGGTTGAGCCATCTTGCTGGTGTCAATCCGTGCCTTTCCAGGCTGTCTAGCACGATGGAATTTCTTCAGCTGCAGCTTGACCTTGCAACACACCAATGAATGGTCTGTGTCACAATCTGCACTCTGGAACGAACGGGTGATTAGCACATTCTTCAGTGAGGTGCGCCTGGTCAGGATCAAGTTCAGTTGGTGCCAGTGCTTTGAGTGCGGATGTTGCCAGGAAACCTTGTGTTGGGGCTTGGTCTTGAAGAACGAGTTTGTGATGCACAGATCGTGATATGTGCAGAACTCGAGCAGCCACTGTCCGTTGTCGTTCATTCTGCCCACGCCAAATGGTCCAAGACAGGAGGGCCAGGAGTCGTGGTCAGCAGCCACTCTGGCATTGAAGTCTCCAAGGAGAATGAGTTGTTCAGAGTTGGGGATGGTCCTGAGAGTTGTTGCGAGATTCTCGTAGAACTCGTCTTTTGCCTCTGGTGTGGCTGTCAGTGTTGGGGCATACACACTGACGAGGGTGACTGGGCCTTGAGTGGTGTTCAGGCGGAGGGTGAGGAGTCGTGCAGAGCCAGTGCTGCCCGGTTCCACCATCTTCAGCAAGGTGTTCTTCACTGCGAAGCCCACTCCGTGTTCCCTGTGTTCGTCACTGCCCTTTCCCTGCCAGTAGAACGTGTAGTCCTTCTCTCTGTGTGCCTGCGTCAGCCAACCGTGTTTCCTGGAGAGTGGCGATATCCACTCCCAGTCTCTTCAGCTCATTATTGATGAGGACAGTCTTCCTGGTGTCGTTGATGTCCTTGAGGTTAGCAGCGAGTCCTGTCATCATAGTGCGGATGTTCCAAGTTCCCAGTTTTAAAGTTGGTCTCTTTTGTTTTATTGTCTTGCCTGGTGCGAAGGTTCTCAGCCTGCTGTTCGGATTTCTCCTCATCCCCATGCACCCAATGAGGAAAGCAAGCTGTGGCGGGACAACACCTTATTGGCTGGGGGCTGCCCAGCTTGAGGCGGGCGGTAGCTGTCCTGTGAGATCCGATGATCCCTCCCACCGTCGGGAACAACCCCTGGCGCCACGCTCTACGCCAATTGAGCGGTGGCTTATAACCGGTAACTGTCATTCCCCGTGTTTTGTCTACGCCAAAGGCGAAGCTGGAGTGTCCTCTCCAGTGATCTGGTGTTCTAGCTTCCAGCGTTGGGCGTTTGTAGGATTCAAGCCTGGGCAGGAAGATATGGAGGACAAGATGTTGCCCATGCAGCATGTCCCCCCTCTCCACGTCACTGATGAATCCAAAGGAACGGCAGGGCTGCTACAGTTTGGCACCAGCGCCGTTGCAGGAGCTGCCAGAACGATGTTGAGCACAACATAGAACTGCCTTAGGGGCTCCGACTCCGGATTTTTCCTCAGGGTTGACTCCCGAAGCCTTTCCCGTGACCGGGTATGCCGCAAGGCAGCGGAGGTTTGAAATCAGGGTTTACCTTCCCCTAGATGGGCTACCTTCCCAGGTTGACAAGCCACCATCTACCCGAAGCATCTGGTTTTAAGGCGCCAGAGATCCGCCCTCGCCCCTTCTCCTATTAGTAAAAGCAGTTCCGCCGGGCTTAGAGACTAAACCACACGGGCAGGCTAGGAGTTGGACTTAGTTGTCAGAGGCTTTTCGAGACGCATGCCATAAGGAGCATTTTATGAGCACTGGGAGCTTAACCCCAGTGCCGCTCCTGGCTATGACAACCTTGGAACCACAAATTTATTTATTTATTTATTTTTTTTGTCCTGTCAGGCAGCTAGGCAAACAGAACAGGGATCTGTCACCCTACTGTGCCAAAACAGATTTACTTTGCCAAGAGGAGCCTATACAGTACCTAACTTTGCACTGTATATTGTTGTAAACTCCTCCTGTAATAACTTTTAATACTTTATTTTAATTGTTTTACCCATGGAAGACCCAACAGGATGGGGAAGAGGGAAAGGAAGTGTGTGAAGGGGGGAAAGAAAAGGGAGGGGAACAGACAAAAAAAAAAAAGACAACTAAAACAAACAAAAGACAAACTTCTTCTTCCGCCGGAGATGTCTCAACACGAGTCTGGTTTCTGCACCTGTTAAAGGAGAGACACTTGTACATGTATGTCTGTGTGCCTATATATGAGACCACGCGCAAAATAAGTGTGTGCATATGAGTGGTTTGTCAGGAAACATACGAGCGGAGGGCCGGTCGCAGCAGCCCTCCCCCCGAGCACCCCGAGGACCCCGAGGACCCCGAGGACCCCGAGGACCCCGAGGACCCCGAGCAGGCAAGGCAGCGCCACCAACCCCCAGCCCCGAGGTCAGCAAGCCCCCGGAAAGCCAAGCATCCACCCCCGGAGAGACGACCAAGGGAGGGCAGGCCGCCCGGCGGCCGGCGCAGTGAGCCCACACCCCCGGACCCGCCCAACCCCCACCCCCCCAGCGGGGCCAACATCTGCCCGCGGGCCCCAGGCACCAGGAGGCCAGCGGCCCCACCCCCCAGGACAGAGACCAGCCAGCCCCCCCCCCCCCCCCCCCCCCCCAGGACAGAGACCAGCCAGCCCCCCCCCCCAGGACAGAGACCAGCCAGCCCCCCCCGGCGCGAGCCCCCACAGCGCGAGCCCCCACAGCGCGAGCCCCCACAGCGGTCCCGCCCCAGCGCTCCCGCCCCAGCGCCTCGGCCACACACCCCGGGGACCCCCACGTCCAAAGAACCAGGAACCACAAATTTATAATGAAGTCTCAAATGTACAAAAAAAGCCAGTTTTACAAGAGGAAATTACAGATTTGAGGAAAATGGTTCAAATATAGATACATTTACAGAGAAAAGTAGAAAACTAAGAAAAATGTTATAAATTTGAGAAAAACTTCAAACCTTAAAGACTGAAGTCATTACTCAAGTTTTGAAGTGGGTGCCTTTTTGTATCCTTAACTAGAAATTTTTGGTTGTCTACTTTTAATTAATTTCATAGCACTGCTTTTACAGTGGATATAAAACATTTATACAACCCTGTTCAAATGCCAGGTTTTTGTGATGTAAAAAAAAAAAATGAAACTAAGATGAATCATTTCAAAACTTTTTCCACCATTGTGACCTATTGAAAAACAAACTGACATCTTTTAAGGGGAAAAATAAAAAATGTAGAATAATCTGGTTGCATAAATATGCACACCCTTAAACTAATACTTTGTTGCAGCACCTTTCGCTTTTATTACAGCACTCAGTCTTTTTGGGTAGGAGTCTATCAGCGTGGCACATCTTGATGTGACAATATTTGCTCAATCTTCTTTGTAAAAATGCTCCAAATCTGTCAGATTGAGGGCATCTCCTGTGCACAGACAGCTCTCTTCAGATCACCTCACAGATGTTCGATCAGATTCAGGTGTGGACTCTGGCTGGGCCATTCCAAAACCTTAATCTTCTTCTGGTGAAGCCATTCTTTTGTTGATTTGGATGTGTGCTTCGGGTCATTGTTGTGCTGAAAGATGAATTTCCTCTTCATCTTGAGCTTTCTAGCAGAAACTTGAAAGTTTTATGCCAACACTGACTGGCATTTTGAACTGTAGCTCACGTAGGTTCATTTTGTCTTTTTTAATTATTAGTGTTTATTCTTGTCTTAAATAAGATGTTTTTACCTTTTACATGTTTCGACTATCCAATTACAGTCTTCCTCAGAAGTGTCAGCAGATTGCTGTGAAGTGTTGTTTATCAGCTGTCTTTCCTAGGTGGGGCTAGCCAAGCAGAACTGTCAGATCCACTGGGCTGGCCCTGCCTTCCGCCATCCGATGGTCTCTGGAGAATGTAGTCCCAGGTGTGACAAAGCATAAATGCCCCCTCATCCTGATTCATGCCGTCTTTTCCCCGCTTCTGATTTCTATGGCTTCCTTGATGCAGTGTTTGTGTCTTACTCTCCAATTCAGTGATTTCTGCGTTGTCCCAGTCCATTATTTCTTTTGCAGTGATTTGATATTGCTGATTTTAATATTGCTTGTTCTGCCTTTTCATTTTGTGATCTTGTGAGCCGTACTTGTTTCCTTCTCACATTCCTTCTGGTGTTCTTTTTTCCTTGTGCAGAATGATCTTCCTGTTTCTCTGATGTAGGTCTGTTACATGATCTGCATGATATTTCATATATTACATTTTTTGCTTTGTTCTGTTTTGTCCTTGGGGTGCACTAATAGCTGTCTTAATTATTTGTGTGGTTTACTGCTGTGTTTATTTTGTTTTTTTCATGATCCTTTGAATTGGTTCTGTTACCCCTTGGATGTATGGTATGGTTATGATGTCTTGTTTATGATTTCGGCTTTTGGTCTGTGTCTTTTCTGTTTGTTTGTTACCTCCGCCAAGGAGGTTATGTTTTCATCAGCGTTGGTTTGTCTGTCTGTTTTTGTTTGTTTGTTAGCAAGATAACTCAAAAAGTTATGCACGGATTTTCATGAAATTTTCAGAGATTGTCAGAAATGGGGTATCCAACAGATGATTAGATTTTGGTGGTGATCCGGATCACCGGGGGAAGTGTGGCGCTTGGCGGAGGTCTGCGCTCTCCGAGTGCTTTTCTAGTTTTCTTTGTTTTTGACTTGCTGTTTCCCTTTATTTATGGCCCATATCGGATATTAGCAGCGTGTGAGTGCATGTCTTATGTGGTTTTCCTCCTCCTGTCTGTCTTCTTGGTTTGTGATGATGGTGGCCCATTTGTATGGTGTCCTGACAACTGATAGTTTGTGTGCTGTGAGGTGTTCTGATGTCCATAGTAGGTACTGATCCGTGTGTGTTGGTTTCCTATAGACTGAGATTTTATACTGCCATCGTCATTGTGGTGGATGTTCATGTCCACAAAGGCTATGGTACCATTTTCTTCTTTGTGTGTGAATTTTATGTTCCCCTTGCTGTCTGTGTTGTTCAAATGATCTGTGAGTTCTTGTGTGCGTCCTTTTATTTTCTCCAATATGTGGTCCACGTAGCTCTTCCAGAGGGTGGGTTTGCATTATATGGGTGCTGTGTTGCTGGATTTATTTTCCAGATCCTCCATGAAAAGCTGCTCATGATGGCTGACAGTAGGTCTCCCATTGCAAATCCTGTTTGTCTGGAGATTTTTTTTTCTGTATTGAAAATAGGTGGATTTTGCAATAAATTGTAATAATCCAGACATGCCATCAACTGTGAGGTTTGTGCGTCTCTTAAGGGTTCTTTCATTCTTGAGGTGTTCTTGCACGATGTGTGATGTGACATCAACGGGGTGTTTGTGAATAATGAAATGACATGGCATTGAAAGGAGCCAGTTGAGATGGTATGGACATCTGAACAGGATGCCTCCTGGACGCCTCCCACTTGAGGTGTTTTGGGCACGTCCCATTGGGAGGAGACCCCGGGGCAGACCCAGGACTCCCTGGAGAGACTGTCTCCCAGCTGGTCTGGGAACGCCTTGGTATCTTCTCTGAAGAGCTGGAGCAGGTGGCTGGGGAGAGGGAAGTCGGGGCTTCTCTGCTCGAACTGCTGCCTCTGCGACCCAGATCTCCGGAAAAGCGGTAGAGGATGGATGGATGGATGGAAATGACATGTGAATGAGGATCTTGTCTGATTCTATTTTCATGTTTTTGAGTTCTTGTGCCAGTTCTTTTGAGTTTTTGCAGTAGTATTCTGATCGTCCAAGGAGGGGTTTGATGATTTCAACCAGGGCTTTTGATAAATTGAATGTGACTGACTCGATGCTGTCTATTGGTCGCAGTGGGATGTCCTTATGTATTTTTGGGGTTCCATAGATCCGGGGAATGATGCTGGCTGTGGGTATGAGGTGTCCATATGCATCCTTTATTTTTTTGCTTTTGAATAGGGTTTGAGAAGGGCTCTTGGCATTTTTTCTTTTCTTCTGTGGTTTTTTTTTTTAATGATTTCATATGTGCTTCTGTCTGCCAACATGGTTTACGTCTGGTTTTCATGTTTCTGTGTCTATTACTACTGCGGTTCTGCCTTTATCTGATGGGAGGATTGTGATTGCTTTATCTTTAAGTGAGTTTATTGCCTTTTCTTCTTTTGTGATGTTGCCTTGTGGTAATTTGACCGTTTTGAGGATTCCTGCTACTGTGTTCTGTAGTGTTGCGCTTTCCCCTTGATCCTGGATTTTTTTCACATGCGAGTTCTGTTGCTAAGATGTATTCTTAATGGGGTATTTTGGTTGGTGTAATGGTGAAATTTAGTTCTCTGCTCAGCACTTTGTTTCGTGGTGTCCGTGAGTGTGCGTTGTTTTAAGTTTTTGACCTACTTATCATGTCTTTATTAAGATGGCGGCAGCGCGCATGGACGCAGCGGCCCCTCTTGGCATCAGCGAGTGTGAGAGTTTTGAGTGTTTTGATCTTCCCAGACGTACATTCTGTAAAACTTACAACCGTGAGACCTTATTAAACATCAAGGTACTGCACACTGCAAGAATCGCGGCGATTGGTTGTGATTTGGACATTCTACGCCAGCATGAAATTCTGGCGAAGTCCCCGCTGGAAGCTACCCGAGAGAGGAGGAGGCGTAAGCGGACCGAACACAAGCAAAAGCGTGGAAAAAGGGCCGGGATCCATGCTAGGCTAAAGGCTAACCCCTCCAGACCAGCGGTACCGTCGCTCATTCTCTCTAACATCCGCTCCCTCGAAAACAAGCTGGACGAGCTGCGTCTGCTGAGAGAAACCCGGAGAGAGTGGAGAGACTGCTGTGTGCTTGCGTTCACTGAGACATGGCTCCACGACAACATTCCTGACGAGGCCATTCAACTGGAAGATATGGCGATGTTCCGTGCCGACAGGGAAACGGCGAGCTCCGGTAAGAGCTAACAAGAACTGTTAACAAGAACTGGTGCGTTAATGCCACGTTAGTGTCTAAACACTGCTCTCCGTTGGCGGAGTTCCTTATTGTAAATTGTCGGCCATATTATTTGCCGAGGGAATTCAGCAACGTGTTTGTAGCGGCTGTTTACATAGCGCCGAGCGCTAATGCTAATGCTAAGAAGGCACTCGGGGAACTGCACAATGCGATTAGTGAAATCCAGACTTCACACCTGGACAGTTTTGTGTTGGTTGCGGGGGATTTTAACCACACCAGCTTAAAGACTGTGCTCCCCAAGTTTAAACAATGTGTAGACTTTAAGACCAGAGGAGAGAATATGTTGGACTTAGTGTACACAAACACAGATGCATATAAGGCGATACCCCGCCCCCATCTCAGCCTTTCTGACCACATATCCGTGATGCTGCTGCCTGCCTACAAACCTTTATTGAAGCGCAGCAGGCCAGCAGTGAAACAAATCAGAATTTGGCCAGAGAGTGCAACCTCTGCACTGAAAGACTGTTTTCTGCACACAGACTGGAAGGTCTTCAAAATAGCAGCCTCCCAGGAAGACAAGACAGATGTGGAGGAGTATGCTGAAACGGTCACCAGCTACATCGCGAAGTGCACAGAGGATGTCACTACAGTGAAGACCATCACTATGTGGGGTAACCATAAACCCTGGATGACTGCAGAGGTGCGCTCGCTGCTTACAGCCAGGGATGCAGCCTTCAGAGCGAAGGACAGGATCACCCTCCGCTCAGCCAGGTCTGCGCTCTCAAAGGGAATTAAGGCAGCAAAGCGCGCCTATGCGGAGAAAATCCAGCTACACCTCTGTGACACTAGGAACACCAAGCAGATGTGGCAGGGAGTTCGGACACTGACGGGCTATAAGTCTAGGCAGGGGGTCGATGATGATGACGCTTCGCTTCCAGACAGGCTTAACGCCTTCTTTGCACGTTTTGAAGCATCAAACTCGACAATCAGAGGGAGGGCTGGCCCACCCCCTCCATCGGTCGGACCAGCTTTTACCATCAACACAGCGGACACACGGAGGACCCTAACCAGAGTCAACCCACGTAAAGCTGCAGGTCCGGACAACATCCCGGGACGTGTGCTCCGAGACTGCGCGAGCGAGTTGGCGGATGTCCTGACTGACATTTATAACATCTCCCTGAGTCAGGCCATCGTTCCCAGATGCTTCAAGACCTCTATCATTGTTCCGGTGGCAAAGAAACCAGTTGTGTCCTGTTTGAATGACTATCGTCCTGTTGCACTGACACCAATTGTGATGAAGTGTTTTGAACGGCTTGTCAAACCACACATTACAGCCTGCCTCCCTGCATCACACGACCCGCTCCAGTTTGCATATCGTTCAAACCGCTCCACGGAGGATGCTATAGTCACCACCCTACACTCTGTCATCACCCACCTGGACCAGAAAGACACCTACGCCAGACTCCTGTACATTGATTTCAGTTCAGCATTCAACACCATTATTCCCCAGAGACTGATGGAGAAATTACTCCTCCTCGGTCTGAACACCGCCACATGTCTCTGGATCCTGGATTTCCTGACTGAGACCTCAGTCTGTCCGGGTTGGAAACAACATCTCCAACTCTGTCACGCTGAGCACCGGATCCCCTCAAGGCTGTGTACTCAGTCCACTGTTGTTTACACTTCTAACACATGACTGTGTATCCAGACACGAGGGGAACCAGATTATTAAGT
The DNA here is from genome assembly GCA_020510985.1 of Pholidichthys leucotaenia. NCBI lineage: Eukaryota > Metazoa > Chordata > Actinopteri > Cichliformes > Pholidichthyidae > Pholidichthys > Pholidichthys leucotaenia. The sequence goes on along the minus strand of CM035839.1, from coordinate 293,137,533 downwards.
TTGCAGACGACACCACGGTGGTGGGACTTATTCAGAGGGATGAGGAATCAATGTACAGGGAAGAAGTGAGAGACCTGGAGGGCTGGTGCAGGGAGAACAATCTGGTGCTCAACGTGGACAAAACGAAGGAGATGATTATCGACTTCCGGCGGTCACAGCCTGAGCACGTCCCCCTCAGCATTGGCGGCCGTTTAGTGGAGAAAGTGGAGAACATCAAGTTCCTCGGAGTGAAGATCTCACAGGACCTGACCTGGAGCAAGAATTCTTTGGGGATCAGGAAGCGGGCTCAGCAGAGACTGCACTTCTTGAGGAAACTCAAACAGGCCTCTCTCCCCATCTGCATCCTCAGGACCTTCTACAGAGGTGTGGTGGAGAGTGTTCTGATGTACTGCATTGCTACATGGTACTCCAGCTACAGTATGTCAGACAAAAAAGCCCTGCAGAGGATAGTCAAGGGGGCTGAGAAGGTAATTGGAGTCTCCCTCCCCTCTGTTCAAGAACTTTTTCAGAACCTTTGTACGAGCAGGGCACTGAACATTGTCAAAGACCGTTCTCACCCTCCGCATAAACACTTTGAACTTCTTCCATCTGGTAAACGATTCCAGAGCATCAGAGGCAGAACCACCAGACTGATCAACAGCTTCCTTCCACAAGCTGTCAGGATGCTGAACAGTTGACTCGGAATCTCTCATACACACTACTGCACCTACGGACATTTTGTATATTATTTGTATATTATAGTTAGTTTTTTTTTCCCAAGTATTTCTCAGGGATGTGTGAATGGATGGGGGGTGGGGGGGGGGGTGAAGGTATGTGTGAGTGTGTCTTAAATCATGCTGCTTCTATTTATATGGATGCCGAGAGAAACGCAATTTCATCTTGCCTGCACTACAGTTGTATGTACAGCAATATGACAAAGTTTGATTTGATTCATTTCCTTGTTTGTCTTCTGTTGTTCTTCCTTTCCGTGAGGTTTTTTTTTTTTTTTTTTAGTTTCTTGGCGGTTTTTTGTTATGGCTAATTCCTGTTCGTGTGTGTTTCAATTGTGCCTTTATCTGCTCCTGTGTTTCCTGGTCGGTGGAGTAGTGTTCAATGAAAATGCCAATTTCCTCCTTTACCTGGCTGTTGAGTCTGTCGACTTTGTTCACTGTCACTCTGATCCTTTCTTTTATCAGGTCTTTCTGTGCTTTGTTGATTATCTTTTCTGGTTGGGATCGGAATTTTTATGTTGAGGCTTGCTGGTGTGACATCGTCATCTCTGCAACAGAGGTTAAATCTCAAGTGATTTCTGTAGTGTGCTCATGTTTTTCCAGCCGGCGAAAATCTTGGATTCAGTTTTGTCTGTAACGTCCACATAGTAGCGCAAATAGGATCATTTTGTCTTCTTTTTAATTACTAGCTTTTTGTTTTTCTTATTTAAGACAAGAATAAAAAGGAGATGTATTTACCTTTTACATGTTTGGACTGCCCAATTGCAGTCTTCCTCAGAAGTGTCAGCTGATTGCTGGAAAGTGTCGTTTATCAGCTGCCTTTCCTGGGCGGGGCCAGCACAGCAGAACTGTCAGATCCACTGGGCTGGCCCCGCCCTACAGTTCTGCTGTGCTGGCCCCACACAGGAAAGGCAGCTGATAAACGACACTTTCCAGCAATCAGCTGACACTTATGAGGAAGACTGCAGTTGGACAGTTGAAACATGTAAAAGGTGAAAACATCTCCTTTTATTCTTGCCTTAAAAAAAGTATTTGGAACTATTCATAATTTCCTCCACCTTGACTAAGGCTCCAGTTGCAGCTGAAAAAAGATGGCCCCAAAGCGTGATGCTGACACCACCATGTTTCACTGTAGGTATGGTGTTCTTTTGGTGATGAGCAGTGTTGTTTGTGCAAAATATACAGTGGTGTGAACAAGTGTTTGCCCCCTTCCGGATTTCTGTTTTTTTGTATGTTTGTCACACTTAAATGTTTCAGATCACCAAACAAATTTAAATATTAGACAAAGAGAACACAAGTAAACATAAAATGCAGTTTTTAAATGAAGGTGTTTATTATTAAGGGGAAAAAAATTCAAGCCTACATGGCCCTGTGTGGAAAAAGTGACACCCCCCCCCCGTTAAAATATAAATTAACTGTGGTTTATCACATCTTAGGAAAGTTAAGTTCAATTTTTCCAACCACACCCAGGCCTGAATACTGCCACACCAGTTCTCAATCAAGAAATCACTTAAATGGGACCTGCCTGACAATGTGAAGTAGACCAAAAGATCCTCAAAAGCTAGACATCATGCTGCGATCCAAAGAAATTCAGAAACAAATGAGAAGCAAAGTAATTGAGGTCTATCAGTCTGGAAAAGGTTATAAAGCCATTTCTAAAGCTTTGGGTCTCCAGCAAACCACAGTGAGAGCCATTATCCACAAATGGCAAACACATGGAACAGTGGTGAACCTTCCCAGGAGTGGCCAGCTGACCAAAATTACCCCAAGAGCACAGCGATGACTGATGTAAAAGGTCACAAAAGACCCCACAACAACATCCAAAGAACTGCAGGCCTCACATGTCTCAGTTAAGGTCAGTGTTCATGACTCCACCATAAGAACGAGACTGGGCAAAAATGGCTTGCATGGCAGAATTCCATGATGAAAACCACTGCTGAGCAAAAAAAACATAAAGGCTTGTCTTAGTTTTGCCAGAAAACCTCTTGATGATCCCCAAGACTTTTGTGAAAATACTCTGTGGACTGACGAGACAAAAGTTGAACTTTTTGGAAGGTGTGTGCCTCATTACATCCGGTATAAAAGTAATAATAATAATATTAATGCATCAGATTTATATAGCGCTTTATCATAGACACTCAAAGACACTTTACAAGTAGATACATTATTCATTCACTCCAGACAGACAATGGTAGTGGCAAGCTACTACTGTAGCCACAGCTGCCCTGGGGCAGGCTGACGGAAACGTGGCTGCCAAGCCGCGCCAACGGCCTCTCCGGCCACCACCGAACATTTATACATTTATACACATTCATACCCAGTGTTATGGACACTGGAGGCAATACGGGTGAAGTGTTTTGCCCAGGGACACAACGGCAGGATATCTGGGGAGAGCGGGATACGAACCGCCAACCATCGGGTTATTAGACGACCTGCTCTACCTCCTGAGCCACTGCCGCCCGTAACACAGCATTTCAGAAAAGTAACATCATACCAGCAGTAAAATATGGTGGTGGTAGTGTGATGGCCTGGAGCTGTTTTGCTGCTTCAGGACCTGGAAGACTTGCTGTGGTAAATGAAACCATGAATTCTGCTGTCTACCGAAAAATCCTGAAGGAGACTGTGCGGACATCTGTTTGTGACCCAAGCTGAAGCACACCTGGGTTCTGCAGCAGAACAATGATCCAAAACACACAAGCAAGTCCACCTCTGAATGGCTTAAAAACAAAATGAAGACTTTGGAGTGGCCTAGTCAAAGTCCTGACCTGAATCCGATTAAGATGCTGTGACATGACCTTAAAAAGGTGGTTCATGCTCAAAAACCCTCCAATGTGGCTGAATTACAACAGTTCTGAAAAGATGAGTGGGCCAAAATTCCTCCACAGCGCTGTAAAAGACTGATTGCTAGTTATCGCAAACACTTGATTGCAGTTGTTGGTGCTCAGGGTGGCCCAACCAGTTATTCGGTTTAGGGGGCAATCACTTTTTCTCACAGGGCCATGTAGGTTTGAATTTTTTCCCTTTTATAATAAGCACCATTTAAAAATTGCATTTTGTGTTTGTGTGTTATCTTTGTCTAATATTTAAATTTGTTTGATGATCTGAAACATTTAAGTGTGACAAACATACAAAAATTGAGAAATCGGGAAGTGCTCAAACACTTTTTCATACCACTGTACCTTTTGGAATAATGGCCAAAAAGTTCAACCTTGGTTTCTTCGCACCATAACACATTTTTCCATATGCGTTGGAGATTTCAAATGTGTTTTTGCAAAATGTAGCAGGGCTTGAATGTTTTTCTCCGTAAGGTAAGGCTTCCATCTTGCCACCCTACCACATAGCCCAGACCTATGAAGATGGAAGATTGTCACATGCACTAAACAGCCAATACTTGCCAGAAATTCCTGCAGCTCCTTCAGTGTTGCTGTTGGCCTCTTGGCAGCCTCCCTGACCAGTTTTCTTCTCGTCTTTTCATCAATTTTGGAGGGACGTCCAGTTCTTGGTAATGTCACTGTTGTGCCATATTTTCTTTACTTGAGGATGACCGTCTTCACTATGTTCCATGATATATTAAATGCCTTGGAAATTCTTTTGTACACTTCTCCTGACTGATACCTTTGAACAATGAGATCCCTCTGATGCTTTGGAAGTTCTCTGTGGACCATGTCTTGTGCTGTAAGATGCAACTACAAAAATGTCAAGAAAAGCCTGCGAGAACAGCTGAAATTTATTTGGGGTTAATCAGAGGCACTTTAAATTTTATTTATTTTTTTTTTTGATTTTGTATACTTTATTGATGCCCAGAACCGGAGTGGTGGCTCAGTTGGTAGAGCATCCACCCCACACCCGGGAGGCAGGGGTTCAAATCCCGGCCGGGTCATGCCAAAGACCATATAAAAATGGTACTTTCTGCCTTCTAGCGTGGTGCTCCGCATAATGGAACGGGGAAAGTAAAGTTACGCACAGAGCTACCAGAGGACTGACCCCCCCACGCTGTAGCTTTCACTACTTACAGTAGCTGTGTGGCCTAGGGTCAGAGAAATGGAGATAGGCGCCGCCCCATACACCAACATGGTGTGAAGGGAATTAATTAACTAACTATTGATGCCCAGAGGGGAAATTGAGGGCATCCACCTGTATGGATGAAGCAGCCACGGTATGGCGCTATCCCTTAACCATTCACACACACATTCACACCTAGCGCCAGTTTATAGTCTCCAATTAACCTAACCTGCATGTTTTTGGTCTGTGGGAGGAAACCGGAGAAATCCTGGAGTAAACCCACGCAGATACGAGGAGAACATGCAAACTCCACACAGATCACTGTTGGTCAGGGGCTGGGATCCAACCAGGGATCCCATGGCCAAGGGTGAGTTACTGTGCTGTCGCAGCGCTAACCACTGCGCCACCGCAGGTGGCAGGTGTGTGCTGACTCCAATTTAACATGAGTTTGAATGTGATTGGTTAATTCTGAACTCAGCCACATCCCCAGTTATAACAGGGTGTGCATATTTATGCAACCAGGTTATTGAATTTTTAAAAATTTTCCCCGTAAAGATTTCAGTTTGTTTTGCAGTTGGGTTGTTTTGAAATGATTTAGCCTGGTCTCATTTTTTACATCACAAAAACCTGGCATTTGAACAGGGGTATGTAAACTTTTTATATCCACTGTACATGAGTAGAATTTCTGGCTACTAGACCCACCTCTGATCAAATAATTTAAACATGCATGAGTAAATTACCATTATGAATGTTTGTTTTTTCCCCTTTCCTACTCTCTGTGGAAAAAAGAAATGCTAGAATAAAAATACAAAAAATACACATCATTTATGTAGACCATGACAAAAAATCCTGCAGGACAAAACATGACACTTGGTATTTTTTAACCTGTTTGTATACCACCATAGACAGAGAGAGAACCTGAATTAGAAAGGGCTCAGAGAGGGAAAGATGGGACAGACAAGATGAGCCAAGGAGAGGAAATTGTCCAGGAGAGGTGATAGCAGAGGAAGGACAGAAGGCTCCATCAGTAAAAAGTCCAGGGTTTCCTCTGGTAACATTTCAGGGTCGCGGCCCGCCATGCTTGAAATTATCCCGCCACTCTGAGGAAATATAAATTTAAGAAAAAAATATAAAGGAATGATGGTCCACAAGCACGCACACGAACAACGTGCGTGACCATCATCTGCGCGTAGTTCAGAAGCACCCCGCCCGTGTGACTGCTTCAGTTGGCAGGCAGAGTGTCTGGCTCGCGTCACTGTCTGAGCGAAACATGAACTTATTAAAGTACTTTAAATGCGGAAAAAAGCAGAAGAGTTATGTAAGCAGTGAAGGCATTTATCATGGTTTTAACCCGCTGGTAATGGGACCAATAATGGAAGAGTCACTTAGCTATCAGGTGTGGTTAAGAGCTCGAGTAGGTTCATTTTGTCTTCTTTTTAATTTAGTTTTTTGCTTTTCTTATTTCAGACAAGAATAAAAAGGAGATGTTTTTACCTTTACCTTAGTTAATATTAACTAATTTATGTTCATTATTATGTACCTGGCAAGTTGAGATGACCGAAATTCACAAAGTCAATGACTTTAATCCATCAGCAGCCTTCAGACAAACTAAACGTGCCAACATTTGGATTTCATAATTGGGGAGGTTGTTCCTGCTGTCTGGGTGGTGAAGAGATTTCTAAAATATATTATAACAGAAATGACTGCATCTTTGGTAATTTCAGTTAATTTAATTAAATACAATTTTATTATTTTTTTCTTTGAAATCGGAGTTACATTATTATTCTGTTTTGGCTCTGCAAAATTATGGTCAAATGTAAATTGTTATAAGGAAAAAGTAAAAATTACCACAGTATGTTTCAAATTTATTTAAAAAAACCCAGTAATTTTATTTTTTTGTAACTTAGATTTTTATTCATTTTTCATCATATATAATGCATTCAGATCACATTCTACATTTAAAAAACAAAGGGGTTAGGGTAGGGAAAAATAAAAAAAAATAAACAAAATAAAAATAAAAAATAAAAGGGGGGGGGACAAATGTTGGAGCATCAAGGTTTTTAGTTTCCATCTCTTAATTCTTCTGGTTTTTTCAGTGTCTTTGGTTATTCTTTCAATTTCTGCCTCGTTGTTGCACTTTGTAGTGTGTCCATTTCCGCCATTTTTTCTCCCATATTCCTTCTTGCATTCTTCGTCGATATGTTAGTTTTTCCATCATACGTATGTCCTCAACAATGTCAGTCCATTGTTCTTGGTCAGGAAGAACTTCTGATCGCCAATTTTTTTGTGATAGTTTTTTACATGCAATCAACAAGATTTTAACTAGATATCTGTCCTCAGCCTGTATAACACTGTCTTTTTTAAGATCACATAAGTACATCAGGTTACAGTTCATTGGTATATTATATCCTAATATCCTCTGTATTGTCACATGCATAGATTTCCAAAATGATGATATTTTGTAGCATTTCTAAAACATATGTGAGTGGTCTGCATTTTGAGCCCCACATCCCCTCCAGCATATAGATTGGGTATTTGAATATTTTCCTTGAATCTGTGGTGTAATGAAAAAGCGAATCAGGTTTTTCCATCCAAATTCCCTCCATGCCCTTGAATTTGTTGATGTGTGTTGTGTTTTTCCATATTTCCTGCCAGCTTTCTTCTGTTATGTTTAAATTGAGCTCTTTCTCCCATTTCTCCTTTATATAGTTACTTGTATGATTGTTTGTCATAAGTTTCTGATATAGTTTTGAAATAATTCTTATTTTATTTCCTGCATATGAGCTTAAAATAAGTTGTATAATCTCGTTCACATCTGTTTGGAGGTTATGCCTAATCTTCTTCATATAGTAATCTTTCATCTGCAGATATCTGAAAAATTCCGATCTTTCTAATTTAAATTTTCTCCTGATATTTACAAAGCTCCCGAGATCTTTTTTTCCGATATTGCCCCATGCTGTGATTCCCTTGTTCACCAGATTTTGGTATCCCCTATCTTGTTTTGCCGGTTCAAACTGACTGTCCAAATGCTATCCATTTCAATAGTTTTATGTCTTCCCTTATATTATATTTTTGTACTATTTTATACCACAGTTCTAAAGTAAATTTAGTGATTGGGTCTATTTGTTTGATTTGCTTATATGCATCTTTATCCCCCTATTATGCTTTGTACTGGGAGTCCCTCAATTTCCTTTTCCATTTCTTTCCATTTGCCTCATATCCCTCGTCGCACCAACATATGATATATCTTATTTGTGCTGAGTAGTAATATTCCTTTAGACTCGGTAGGCCCATGCCTCCCTTTCTCTTTTGGTAATTGGAGGGTTTTATATTTCACTCTTGGTTTTTTACCTCCCCAAACAAATCTCGATATCATCCTGTCCCACTTTGAGAATTGGGCATCTGGAATCTCTGTTGGTATAGCCTGGAAGAGGTAAAGTAATCTAGGTTGTATGCTGATTTTGACTGTCTCAATTTTTGAATTCAGATCCATATTTAAGATTGACCATCTATCAATATCTTTTTTTATTTCTTGTTCCAACCTATCATAGTTTGCTTTATATATTTTGCTTAGGTCTTTAGGTATGTTCACTCCAAGGTATTTTATTTCTTTTTGCTTCCAGTTTAGTTTGATCTTATCAGTTATCTGGTTTAGAGGGTTATAGTGGAATGTCAGTATTTGTGTTTTTGTTATGTTTATCTTGTATCCTGATAATTTTCCAAAATTTTCTATCAAGTTCATCATTTCCATTATTGATTTATCTGGTTGTTCAAGGTAAACTATAATATCGTCTGCAAATAGCCCAATCTTGTGTTCCGCCCCCTTTATTGTTACACCTTTTAATTTCTTATTTTGTCGTATCGCTTGAGCCAATGGTTCAATGAACAGAGCAAACAGGTGGGCGATAAGCAGCATCCCTGCCTAGTTGATCTTTGTATATTTACTTTGTCTGTTAAGCTACCGTTTATCTTGATTTTTGCCACAGGTTCTTGATATAGCGTCCTTATGCATTGTACTGATTTTTCGTTAAATCCAAAGCGCTCCAGTACACTATATAGGAATTTCCAGTTAACCCTGTCAAATGCTTTTTCTGCGTCTAAACTCATTATTACTGTGCTTTTCTTTTTCTTTATGTATTGGTTAATTATGTGTATTGTTCTCCTGATATTGTCATGTGTTTGGCGTCCCTCTATGAATCCAGTTTGATCATCTTCTATCAATTCTGTCAAGAATGTCTTTATTCGTTTACATATAATGTTGTGTATATTTTATAATCTACACTTTAATAAAGAGATTGGTCTATAGTTTCCGCATTGTTCTTTATCTTTCCCTGGTTTTAAAATAACTGAAATGATTGCTTCGTTCCATGTTGGAGGTATTTTGTTGTTGTTCAGCGTCCAATTTAAATGACTTTAGGAGTTGTGGCGTGAGTTCTTCTATAAACAGTTTATAAAACTCAGATGGGTATCCATCACTACCTGGTGATTTACCGTTTTTAAGTGACTTAATCACATCTCTGATCTCTTGTGTTGTTATTTCTGCTGTTAGTTTTTCATTTTGTTGATTTCCTATTGATGGCAAGTCCAATGTGTCTAGAAATTTTTTGATATCTTTAGTATTTGTTTCTTCAGGTTGCGAGTATAGTTCTTGGTAGAAATTATGGAAAATTTCTTCGATGTTTTCTGGGTTAACTGTGGTTTTATTGTGGTGGGGTCTTTAATCTTGTATACATTATTCATTGTTTGTTGTTTTCTTAACCGTTTTTGCCAGCTAGTTTTTGTGGCTTTTGGCCCCGTTTCATAATATTTTTGCTTTAGATATCTATTTTTTCCTTTCAATTTCATCCATTTGTGTTTCTTTTATCTTTGTTTTTTCTTCTTTAATTTCTTGATATAATTTTTGGATCATTTGTGCTTTGATGTTTACGTTCTAATTCCCTCAGTCTCTCACATCTTTGTTCATACGCTTCCAGTTTAGTCTTATTTGCTTTTCCTGTTTCAACAATTAATTTACCCCTTAACACGGCTTTTAGTGCGTCCCATAGTATTGTTGGGTCCACTTCTTCATTGTCATTCTCTTGGATATATTCGTTTATGTTTATTTTTATTCTTTCTTTCATTTTCTCATCATTTAACAGTCCTACGTTAAGTTTCCATGTTGTTTGTCGTTTTCTATTGTTTAAATATATTTCCATGTATATAGGATTATGATCTGATATTTCTGCCCCTCCAATCCAACAATTTCTCACCCTGTGTCTGTCACCTTCATTCATAAGGAAGTAATCTATTCTGAGTGTACTTTATGGGCTGCTGAATAATGTGTATAGTCTTTTTCGAGTGGGTGTAGGTCCCTCCATATGTCTACCATACCCATTTCTGCCAGTGAGGTTCTTATGAACTTTGTTACATGTTTTTTTGTCTTCTTAACACTTGTTGTGTCAACTTCATGATCCATGACAGCATTTAAGTCTCCTCCACAAATTAGGACTCCTTCACTGTGTGTTGCTATGAGATCAAACAGATGTTGAAAAAAAACCCTTGTCACTTTCTGGTGGGGCATAGATGTTCACTAATGTGATCTGCATACCATCTATTCTTCCCTTTATTATTACATACCTGCCTTCTTTATCCTGGATTTCCTGTTCACTTTCAAATTGTATTTTGTTTGAGATTAGTATCATAACCCCCCCCTTTTTGCTCCTCCCTTAAATGAACTGTAGTAGGAGTTCTTATAGCCAAATCTCTTTAGTTTCACATGTTCTGCCTTGCTCAAATGTGTCTCTTGCATAAATATAATTTCAGCTTTTTCCTTCTTGAATTTTCTTATTATTCTTTCCCTTTTAACAGGTGAGTTCAGACCATTCACGTTTAGTGTCATTATCTTAAGATTTTTACCCATATTCATGTTTTTCCATTTTTTTTAAACTTGTGCTCCTAGCCCCTTTAACAACAAAAATAACACATATTTATATAAAAACACATTAAAAAAACTCGACCTCCGTACTTTGGGCCTTTCTTCTGCCCACTGGTCCCTGTTGGTGGGTGGGGGGTTTGTCTTCACAGAGTGAAGGGCCCTCCCTAGACTTCTAATACTATCAAAGTAATAGTCATAAGTCTAGAAATGTCCAACAAATATCACTTAAACCTCTCCTAGCCGTCTGTTTTCTCTTTTACCTTGTCTTCTTGGCCTTCATTTCTTCTGTGCCTTTCTTAATCTTTGTTATGATCTAGGCTTTCAGTTGAAAGCCTTGTAGCTTGTCCTGGGCCCGCTGCTCTACGTCTCTCCCCCTTCTTCCGCCGTTCACTCGTCTCCACTCCGTCTGTCGTGGTGCGTTCAGGGCCGCCGCTGCTCCAGCCGTCTCCTTCGGCACGCTCACCTCAAGGCCCCGCTCCATCATATCCCGCGCTGCCTCTTCGGCCGTGTTGTAGGTTCTTGTGCCTTCCTCCCAATGAATCCTCATTTTCGTTAGCGGCGTTTGGAATCTAATTTTTTTCTCTTTCAGCGTTTTTTTAAATATTGGCATATTTCTTCCGCTGCTGCACGATTTCTGTCGGGTAGTCATGGTCAAAAAATACCTGTTTGTCGCCGATTCGTATCTTTTTTTTCCATGCTTGCGTCAGGATTCTTTCCTTTATGTCATATTTCACAAAGTTTACCACAACTGACCTGGGTGGAGAGTTTGTTTTCGGGTTCTGTGCCGGTGTTCTGTGCGCCCGTTGAATCTGCAGATCCGTTTCTCCGGGTATTTCCAGTTCTTTAAGAACTGATCCATGAATTTTGTCATCGAGTTGCCTTCAATGCCCTCCGGAATTCCAAAGATGCGCATATTGCTTCGTCGGGATCTGCTCTCCAAGTCGTTTATTTTCTCCTGCATCCTCTGCGTTTGCGTCGTCAGGGTCTGTAGTTGTTCGTTTGCCTCGCTTTTCCAATCTTCATAGTTCCGAAATTCGGGTCTGCGCTTCTGTCATACACGCCCGCTGGAGCGCAGCTCCTCCATGTTTTCCGTTAATTTACGCTCCATTTCTCTTCGGAGGTCCATGATTTCCTCCTTAATTTCTTTTTTCAGTTCCTCCTTAAGAGCCGCTAAATCCTGTTGTAGCTGTCGCTTGAATATCTCTCAACTCTTCACCCAAACTGGCGATGCCAGCGTTCATGTTGTCGAGTCTGGTGTCCTCCATTTTCTCTGCTGTGGACATTCTCGTTTTTTGGGCTTTGCGTACAGCGGTTTTTCCTGCATTGTTGGAGAGGAATTCTTCAATTTTACCCTGTTTTTGTCCTTGTGCCCGGTTCCTTTGTGTTTTCATCCCTTAGTTTATTGATTCGTTTATGTCGAGTTGGCCATTTACCGATGATTTTTAATCCGGCTAGGGAGAGCTCTTTGTTTAAGTGTTATGTCTCTCCGCCATCTTCCCGGAGTGCAGTAATTTTATTTTAAAAAATAGACAAAAATTAGCCATAAAATAATCCACAAGTTTATAATGAAGTCTCAAATGTACAAGAAAAGTCAATTTTACAAGAGGAAATTACAAATTTGAGGGAAATGGTTTCAAATTTAGATAAATTTACAGAGAAAACTAGAAGAAAATTGTTAGAAATTTTGGAGAAAAACATCAAACAATCAAGACAGAAGTCATTACTCAGGTTTTTATGTGGGTGCTCTTTGTACCCTTAACTAGAAATTTTTGGTTGTCTACTTTTAATTAACATGACACTTAATGGACTTCCGGTTTATGGCGGCCACGTAAGGACACGTATCACTCTGCTCTGCTCCTAGAGAAAAAAAATCGGCAAATAACTCTCTCATTTGGGACAGAACCTATCCCAGCGTTTGGGCGAGGATATGTCGGTGAAGCCTAAGGCTGGAAAATCAGGTAGAGGAAAAAGTGAACCGCCGAAACAGTCCAAATTAACGGACTTTCACGTCCGTGACACAGCAGATAAAGCTCCAGATATGGCGGAGGAAGCTAGCAGCGGTGCGGTGACTGCGGGCGACGGCACAGGTGCAGTGCTCGCTGCCATTAGTTCAATGAGAGCAGACTTTTCCGCTAAATTTGATGGGATTATGGCAGCGTTGGAAGGAATGAGAAAAGAATTGGGTGACTGTGTAGAACGAGTGGCGCAGGTGGAGCTTCGTGTTTCCAGTGCGGAGGATGACGTCGCCGGCCTTCAATTAAAGGTGCGCACTTGGGAAAAAAAAAATAAATGTCTGGAAGTTAATGTCCTGGACTTGGAGTCCCGGTTGAGATGGAACAACTTGAGGCTGGTGGGTCTACCGGAGGGAACCGAGGGTCGGGACCCATGTTCCTTTTTGGAAAAGTGGATTCCGGAGGCGCTGGGCAGCGCGGAGCTGCAATCATCAGTCGTCCTAGAAAGCGCACACCGAATTGGCCCACCGAGAGATAAGGGACCACCGAGGACGCTTATTATGAAGTTCCTCAGCAACAGAAACAGGATGAAGATCTCCAACGCTGCGCGAGCCAAAGGAGAGATTAAACACCAGGACCAGCAGGTGCGGTTCTACCCAGATTTGGCCACAGGAATCCAACAATTGAGGAAGCAGTTTGATCCCGTACGTAAAGAGCTGCGCAACCTTGGGATTTGTCATGGTGTAATTCACCCTGCGAGACTGTTGACCACGTATGGGGGCAGAACATACATCTTCAAGACCCCAGAGGAGGCGCAGGAGTTCAAGAAGATCCAAGAAGAGACTGGTGGGAGCTAAGCATCAACAAAATATAAGGTAGAATATTTAAGCATTTGCACAGGCATCTGACTGATTTGAAGCAAATAGCAAGTTTACAAAATATAGATTGTATTATATATTAAAAAAACCAAAAAAAAACCTATGATGTACAAAGTTGCTAAAAATTTTGGAGTTAAGTTGGAAAACTACAGAAGAGAGTTAATGTTACGTCATTAAAAGCAGTAGAGTTAGGGTGATTGGGAGGATGAAGGAGTGGCTTTGGCTGTTCCTCGTGGGTGTGGAGCGGTCGATGGCTATATCGGGAGACGGAATTTTTTTTTTGATTTTGGGGGGGGGATCACCACAAATGTGGGAAGGGGGAATTTGTTTGTGTGTAGTTTGTAGGATGAATGTTCAACCACTCATGTTTTTGCTTCTCTGTATGAGCATGTTTACACTGCAAGGTAATCCCAAACTCCCTATTGATCATAAACCAAAGCGTTAATCTTAATTTAACTTCATGGAATTGCAGAGGTCTACAAAATTTAAAAAAACTTAAACAAGTTATGAATAAAATAAAAGACATGGGTTCTAAAATTGTGTTTTTACAAGAAACTCATCTAATAGAGGAGGATGTAAAAAGAATTGGGAGTAGATGGCAAGGAAGTGTATTCACCTCATCATTTTCATCCCGAGCCAGGGGAGTTATGATTCTCATACATAAATCAGTCCCATTTCAAGTGAAAAATGTAATTGGAGACAAATTTGGAAGATATTTAATCATTCAAGGATCTTTGCTATTAGAAAATATAAATCTGGTGAACGTATACGGTTCCAATATAGATGATCAAAAGTTCTTAGCTAATTTAGTTCTTATCTTATCATCACTTACAGGGCAACATATAATAGCAGGGGATTTTAATTGTACATTATTTAATTTAATTTGATTTAATTTAATTGTACAAGACCACAAACTACCAGCAAGCTACCGCCCAATCTCCCTACTCAGCGTTCCTTACAAGATCATGGAGCGCCTAATATTACAACGCATTTCCCCAGAAATGGAGGATATTCTAAGTGTGGATCAAGCAGGTTTCTGCAAGGACCGCAGTACAGGAGAACAAGTACTGGCCCTAACCACCTTCATCGAAAATGGCTTCGAGAGCAGACTGAAGACAGGGGCTGTGTTTCTCGATCTTACAGCCGCCTATGATACGGTCTGGCACAAAGGCCTCCTCCTGAAACTTATAAAGGCGATCCCTGCTTGGGCAACAGCAATTATAAAAACCCTGCTGACCAACCGAAGGTTCAGAGTCCACCTTAGTCAGAACACAAGTGCATGGAGAATGCAGAAAAACGGACTCCCACAAGGCTCAGTTCTAGCTCCAACTCTGTTCAACCTCTACATAAACGACCTGCCTACTACAAAATCCCGCAAATTCACCTATGCAGACGACATCTGTTTGGCATTCCAAGCACCAGACTTTGAACCACTGGAACGGGTGCTCACGGAAGATCTTACCAAACTGGAGTTCTGCAAAATCTGGCGCCTAAAACCAAGCCCAGCAAAAACCGTCTCCAGTGTATTCCATCTCCACAATGCAAAAGCTGCCAGAGAACTAAACATCCACCTGAGCGGACTCGAGCTTAAGCATGCCCCAAATCCAACTTATCTTGGAGTGACCCTTGATAGGACCTTATCCTTCAAGGAACATCTAAAGGGGACGGCTGCTAAGGTGAAGGTACGAAACAACCTGCTCTGCAAGCTCGCTGGTGCAAAATGGGGGGCGGCAGTCTCCACCCTGCGCACCTCAGCACTGGCCCTTTCATACTCTGTAGCAGAATATTGTGCCCCTGTCTGGTCCAGGTCATCTTACACACACCATGTAGACACCCAGCTCAACTCAACCATGAGCACTATAACTGGAACAATCCGCTCAACACCACTCCCCTGGCTCTCTGTACTGTCAAACATAGCCCCTCCACACATCCGGCGAGCAGCATTAACTCAAAGGATGCTCCAAAAAGTTAAAGATTCTCCTCACTTACCAATCCATGCAGATATCTACACCCCACCCACTGCCCGACTTTCATCCAGACGGCCGATTTGGAAAAACCCTCCCCCAGCTGACTTTACCATCCAGACAGCCTGGCAAGAGGAATGGGAGACCAAGGAGGTCCCAAACAAACAGCTGGTGATAAACCCCAACCAACAGGTCCCGGGCACCAACCTCCCAAGGAGACAGTGGTCTACACTCAATCGCTTCAGGACTGGACATGGCCCCTGCTTGGCCAGCCTTCACAGATGGGGCAGTAGCCCTAGCCCACTGTGCGCATGTGGAGAGGAGCAAACAATGGAACACATCATAGAGGCTTGCCCGCTCCAAAGACTGGAAGGAGGATTACACACCCTCCATACAGCAAACCAGGAGGCAACTGCTTGGCTTAAGGACTTTGCATTCGCTAAATAAATAAATTGTACATTGAATCCCGGTATAGATAGATCAACAGGACTGGACTGTACGCACAATGGATGTAGGATGATCATTAATCATTTTATGAAAGAATTGAGATTGCTAGATATATGGAGAGAAATGAAACCACAAGTTAAAGCCTACTCTTGTTATTCTAATACCTACAAGACATTCTCACGTATTGATTATTTTTTGATCTCCACAGAATTAAGGTCCAAGATTCAAAACTGCTTTTATGATAACATTGTGATCTCTGATCATGCATCCTGCTGTCTAATATATGTAGATAAGAAATTGACAAAGGAATCGGGTAGATGGCAATTTCAGCATAAATGGCTTCAGGATGAGGAATTTAAGTACATAGAAAAACGGATGAGTTCTTTGATATCAATACTACACAAACATCAGCATGTGTAAAGTGGGAGGCTTTCAAAGCTTTTATTAGGGGACATATTATTAGTTATACAGGTTCAAAATCTAAGAAGACTCGAGAGGAGAGAGTCCAATTGGAACATAAACTAAAAATTCTTCAAGAAAAAGTGTATGCAGGAAGTGATCCAAAGTTAGAGAACGAATTACTGATTTTGAGAGCTGAATATGACAAAAAATCAGCGAATAGAGCTGCCTCGAGTCTTCTAAGATTGAAACAATCTTTTTATGGATAGGGTGAAAAATCAGGAAAATTATTGGCATGGCAGATGAAACAATTAGAATTTAAAACACCAATTACCAATGTTATAAGTAACGGACAGGTAGTTATAGATCCTTTAGAAATTAATAGAGCCTTTAGAGATTACTATGAAAAATTATATGATACCAAAAATGAATCTGACTTAACAAAACTAAATGGGTTTTTGAACGGACTATCTATACCGTGTATTCCAAATGAAAATGGGGAGATACTGGAGTCTAAAATTAGTCAAGAAGAAGTTGGGCTAGCCATTGATAATATGAAATCAGGAAAAAGTGCAGGACCAGATGGTCTTCCAGTTGACCTTTATAAAAAAATTTAAGAAAAAATTAATAAAACCTTTTTTGGAAATGGTTTTAGAAGCATTTCAAAATAGTAATTTACCATCATACATGAATAATGCCTTAATTATACTGTTGCCAAAACCAGGTAAACCCTCTAATAAATGTGAAAATATGAGACCAATAAGCCTATTAAATGCCGACCTTAAAATAATCTGTAAAATTTTAGCAAGACGAATACAAGAAATTTTACCAAATATTATTAATCGAGATCAGAATGGCTTTATAAAGGGAAGACGAGGCTTCCATAATGTAAGAAGACTATTTAATATTATTTATTCTAATAAAGAAGCACTGGATACAGCTCTCCTATCATTGGACGCCGAAAAGGCCTTTGATAGAGTCGAATGGCCCTTTCTTTTTGAAGTCTTACAAAGGTTTGGACTTGGAAATAATTTCATAAAATGGGTTCAGATAATATACAATAATGCTACAGCAGAAATCCTAACAAATAGCAATATTTCAAAATCAATAAAAATCAATAGAGGATGTCGACAAGGCTGTCCACTTTCACCTTTACTGTTTACTATGGCAATTGAACCTTTAGCGATGGCGGTACGTTCACATTCACAAATATATGGAATTAAAGTTGGACCAACAGAACATAAAATCTCCCTGTATGCCGATGACATAATTTTGTTTGTCGAATCTTAAAAAATCAATTCCGACCTTGTTGAATTTAATAAAGAATTTTGGGGAAATATCAGGATATAAAATAAATAAAACTAAATCTTCAATAATGAGACCCAGAGAAATCACCCAGCTCCTGAGGTAAATCAATTCAATGTTGTAAATCACCTCTCCTCATGGATCGTCACCTTATCGTGGTGGGGGGGTTTGCGTGCCCCAGTGATCCCAGGAGCTATGCTGTCCGGGGGCAATTTGCCTCTGATAGGGTCTCCCAAGACAAACTGGTTCTGGGTGAAGGGCCAGACTAAGAACGATCCAACAGACTCTCATGATAAATTGTATATCAAGGATTCAGTGTACCCCGCCCGGTATGGGGTTACCGGGGCCCCACCCTGGAGCCAGGCCTGGGGGAGGGACTCGAAGGCTAGCGTCTGGTGGCCGGGTTTCCACCCATGGGACCCGGCCGGGCTCAGCCCGAAGGAGTTACATGGGTCCGCCCTCCAGTGGGTTCACCACCTGCAGGAGGGATCATGGGGGTCCGGTGCTATGTGGATTAGGTGGCGGTCAAAGGCGGAGACCTTGGCGGACTGATCCCAAGCTTTCTAAACTGGCTTTTGGTACGTGGAATGTCACCTCTCTGGTGGGGAAGGAGCCTGAGCTGGTGTACGAGGTTGAGCGATACCGGCTAGATATAGTCGGCCTCACCTCAACACACAGCTCTGGTTCCGGAACCAGTCTCCTGGAGAGGGGCTGGAGCTTGGCCTTTTCTGGAGTTGCCCCGGGCGAGAGGCGACGAGCAGGGGTGGGTATTCTTGTATCGCCCCACCTTGCTGCCTCTATATTGGAGTTTTCCCCGGTGGACAAAACGGTTGCTTCCCTACGCCTTCGGGTTGGGAAACGGGTCCTGACCATCATTTGTGCCTATGCACCAAATGATGTTTCAGAGTACCCACCCTTTTTGGAGTCTGTGACTGGGGTGCTGGAGGGTACTCCTCCTGGAGACTCCATTGTCCTACTGGGGGACTTCAATGCGCATGTGGGCAACGACAGTGAAACCTGGAGAGGGGTGATTGGGAGGAACGGCCTGCCCGATCTGAACCCGAGTGGTGTTCAGTTATTGGACTTCTGTGCTAACCACAGTCTGTCCATAACGAACACCATGTTCAAGCATAAGGGTGTCCATATGTGCACCTGGCACCAGGACACCCTAGGTCGCAGGTCGATGATCGATTTTGTTATCGTATCATCAGACCTGCGACCGTATGTCTTGGACACCCGAGTAAAGAGAGGTGCAGAGCTGTCAACTGATCACCACCTGGTGGTGAGCTGGATCCGATGACAGGGGAGGAAGCCATTCAGACCTGGTAGATCCAAACGTATAGTGAGGGTGTGCTGGGAGCGTCTGGCTGAGGCCCCTGTCCGGGAGGTCTTCAACTCCCACCTCCGGAAGAACTTCAACCACATTCCGAGGGAGTCTGGAGACATGGAGTCTGAATGGGCCATGTTCTCCACCTCTGTTGTTGAAGCGGCGGCCCAGAGCTGCGGCCGCAAGGTGGTCGGTGCATCTCGTGGTGGCAACCCCCGAACCAAGTGGTGGACACCAGTGGTGAGGGGGGCCATTAAGCTGAAGAAGGAGTCCTATCAAGCTTGGTTGGCTTGTGGGACTCCCGAAGCAGCTGAGGTGTACCGGCAGGCCAAGCGGAGTGCAGCTCGGGTGGTTGCTGAAGCAAAAACGCGGGTATGGGAGGAGTTCGGTGAGGCCATGGAACAAGACTTTCGGTCGGCTTCAAAGAGATTCTGGCAAACTGTTCGGCGGCTCAGGAGGGGAAAGCAGCTCCCCGTCCACACTGTGTATGGTGCGGATGGGACACTGTTGACTTCAACTGGGGATATCGTCGGGCGGTGGAAGGAATACTTCGAGGATCTCCTCAATCCCACTGATACGCCTTCCACAGAGGAAGCAGGGTTTGGGGACGAGGGGGATGACTCGCCTATCACAGGGGCTGAGGTCGCCAAGGTGGTTAAAAATCTCCTTGGTGGCCGGGCCCCAGGGGTGGACGAGATTCGCCCTGAGTACCTCAAGGCCCTGGATGTTGTTGGGTTGTCATGGTTGACACGCCTCTGCAACATTGCGTGGAGGTCGGGGGCAGTGCCTTTGGCATGGCAAACCGGGGTGGTGGTTCCTCTCTTCAAAAAAGGGGACTGGAGGGTGTGCTCCAACTTTAGAGGGATCACACTCCTCAGCCTCCCTGGGAAGGTCTATGCCAAGGTACTGGAGAGGAGAGTCCGGCCGTTGGTCGAACCTCGGATTCAGGAGGAGCAATGTGGTTTTCGTCCTGGCCATGGGACATCGGACCAGCTCTTTACCCTCTCGAGAATTCTTGAGGGTTCGTGGGAGTTTGCCCAACCAGTTTACATGTGTTTTGTGGACTTGGAGAAGGCATTTGACCGCGTCCCTCGTGGATTTTTGTGGGGGGTGCTTCGGGAGTATGGGGTATCGGGCTTGTTGTTACGAGCTATTCGGTCTCTGTACGACCGTTGTGAGAGTTTGGTTCGTATTGCCAACACTCGGTCGGAGTCATTCCCAGTGAGAGTTGGACTCCGCCAGGGCTGCCCTTTGTCACCGATCCTGTTCATAATTTTTATGGACAGGATTTCTAGGCGCAGCCAGGGAATGGAGGGTGTCATGCTTGGTGACCACAGGATCTCATCTCTGTTGTTTGCAGATGATGTTGTCCTGTTGGCTTCATCCAGCAATGACCTACAGCTCTTGCTGGGACGGTTTGCTGCTGAGTGTGAAGCGGCTGGGATGAGAATCAGCACCTCCAAGTCCGAGTCCATGGTCCTCAGCCGGAAAAAGGTGGATTGTCCTCTCCGGGTTGGGGACAGGCTCCTGCCCCAAGTGGAGGAGTTTAAGTATCTTGGGGTCTTGTTCACGAGTGAGGGGAAAATGGAGCGAGAGATCGACAGACGGATTGGAGCAGCATCTGCAGTGATGCGGACGTTGTACCAGTCTGTTGTGGTGAAGAGGGAGCTTAGTTCTAAGGCAAAGCTGTCGATTTACCAGTCAATCTACGTTCCTACTCTCACCTATGGTCACGAGCTTTGGGTAATGACCGAAAGAACGAGATCGCGGATACAAGCGGCTGAAATGAGTTTTCTCCGTAGGATTGCTGGACTCACCCTCAGAGATAGGGTGAGGAGCTCAGTCATCCGGGAGAGGCTCAGAGTAGAACCGCTGCTCCTCCACATTGAAAGGAGTCAGTTGAGGTGGTATGGGCATCTGATTAGGATGCCTCCTGGACGCCTCCCACTTGAGGTGTTTCAGGCACGTTCCACTGGGAGGAGACCCCGGGGCAGACCCAGGACTCGGTGGAGAGACTATGTCTCCCAGCTGGTCTGGGAACGTCTTGGTATCCCCTCTGAAGAGCTGGAGCAGGTGGCTGGGGAGAGGGAAGTCTGGGCTTCTCTGCTTGAACTGCTGCCTCTGCGACCCGGACCTCCGGAAAAGCGGTAGAAGATGGATGGATGTTGTAAATCAGTTTAAATATTTAGGAATCCAAATTGTGCCTAAGCTAGAATCAGTCGCCAGTGTCAACTATGAAGCCTTAATGACAGACATTAATGAGTTACTTCAGAGATTGATGTCACTACCAATGTCGATCGGGAGAATCAATATACTTAAAAGTAATATCTTACCTAAAATACTTTATTTATTTCAATACATTCCTTTACCACCACCTTTAGATCTATTCTCAAGAATTTAAAAAAAGTTAGTGGAATTTATATGGAACAACAGGAGGGCTAGATTACATCTGTCCTTACTATATTTACCATTTGATCGTGGAGGTCTGAAATGTCCAAACTTTATGTTGTATTATTGGTCGGCACAACTGAGGTCTATGACATACTATTTTTCATCAAATGATCTCCCTCACTGGACTGAAATGGAATCATATAATTTACCTTTACCTCTTCCCATATTCATATACTCAGATTCGGCAAAAAAATTACAAAAACAAGTTAAAAATCCATTTGTAAAGCATATGAAAGTAAAGCATTTGTAAAGCATATGAAAATACAGTGATCCCTCACTTATCGCGGTTAATGGGTTCCAGAACCGACCGCGAAAAGTGAAAAACCGCGAAGTAGCGTCACCCCAATGACGTCATCCATAAACAATACGTACGTTCATTCTCTCACTCTCTCTCTCTCATATGATACGTGTGTGTGTGTACGTGTACATACATACGTAGATGTAAACAAAGTGTACATAAATATGTTTTTTGAACTCTTTTATTCTTATAACAAGATACGTAACTCAAGATGAAAATGATTTACTGCACAGGTTAATGAGAGCTTTACTGCTCCTCAGGTGACGCCTCATCGTGAGGTGCTGGAGGCTCAGGATCAGCGAGGGCAGCTTCCGATAGAGCTGAAGCTGCAGGAGGCGGCGTAGTGCCTCGACGGGAAGACTATTTCGCACAAAATGGCACAAGAGAACAGCAAAAAGTTCCACGCGGCGAGACTAAGTAACACGAGCGATAAAAAGCAATGAATGCGGTCTTCCTTCCCTTCATGGGTGCTTGGCAGGGAGAGGAGGTGGGTGAGACGTCTCGGCCAATCAGCTTGCGGGGTGAAACGTCTCGGCCAATCAGCTTGCGAGATTTCCGAGCCCAGCCAACACGACAACAGCGAACAGAGAGTTGTGCTGCTCTCCGTGTTGACACGTGATGGTCTAATGTAGTCTCCCTGCCTTCTGCTAGCGCCCGCCCATTATTTCTCAATTTTGAATTTTTGATGAATATTTTTGAAAAATCCGCGATGCACTGAGGGCGCGAAAGGTGAAGCGCGAAGTAGCGAGGGATCACTGTATGGTGTGAAACTAAAAACTATTTAAAAGAACCACACTTATTGTCACAATTTAGCCCAATATGGGGTAATCAATATTTTAAACCAGGGAGAGCGGATGCTGTATTTAAAGTATGGAATTTAAAAGGGATTCAAAAGATTCAAGATTTATATCTGTCATGTGCAGATAACATAATGTCTTTTGAAGAGCTGAGGATCAAATTTCATCTTAATAGAACACATTTTTTTAAATATCTTCAACTTAGGAACTTTATTCGATCAAATCAAAATAATGCTCTCACTCGACCTATTTATTCATCCTTGGAAAAAATGTTGATGAAAGATAGTAAAAAGGGTATTATTTCAGAGTTTTATAACTCATTGACACTATCCTCAAGTAAAAACTCACAGAAAAGATTGAACTACTGGAAAGAAGATCTGCAAACTGAAATTTCAGAGGACCAATGGGAATTGGCTTGTACAGAAGCTCAAACCAAATCAATAAATGTACGTTTTAAATTGATACATTTTAAATGGTTAATGCGGATGTGTGTTACACCGGTGGAGTTAAATAGATATAACAAAAACATACCAGATACGTGCACAAAATGCATGGAAAGTAAAGGAACCCTCTTTCATTGTGTATGGGAATGTAGAATAATTAGAATGTTTTGGGAAGAGGTGAGGGTAACAATTGAAAAAATAATTTCAAAACAAATCATATTGAATCCTAAATTGTTTTTGTTGGGTCTGTACCCAGAAAAGCATAACTTTAATAAAAGTGAAAGAACATTCATAGACCTCAGTTTGCTTAATGCCAAAAAATGTATTGCACTACTGTGGAAAAAGACTCATAGACCAGATGTGACTCAATGGTTAAGACAGATGTTAACAAACCTTCCACTAGAAAGAATAACATACATACTGAAATCAAAGGAAATTGTGTTTGAGAATATATGGCGACCTTTTATTGATTATGTAAAGAATTTAAACATAACTTTTGAAGAAGGTGAATGATGTGTGTGGACCTTGTAAATTCCAAACTGGTGAATATAATATATATACTTATGTAATGGATGGCCTAGACGAAACAGAGGAGCATTGTTGATGACTTGATTTTTTTGGTGGTTGTTGGTGTTTTTTAGTGCATTTTTTTTGTAGTACTTTAGTGTTAGTGTTTGATTGTTTGTGTCATGTTTGTTAAAAAAAGGTTCAATAAAGATATTGTGGGAAAAAAAATGACACTTGATAATTTCTAACCTGTTTGTATACCACCATAGATGGAGAGAGAACCTGAATTTGACAGGGCTCAGACAGGGCAAGATGAGACAGAAGAGAGGAGCCAAGGAGAGGAAAGTGTTCAGGCAGAGGGTCCAGGAGAGGTGAGAGCAGAGGAAGGAGAGAAGGATGACTCCAGTAAAAAGTCCAAACACAGGACGTCTGGGTGGGACCCCAACTGGCCCACTATTCCAACAGTCAAGCCTCGGTTGTACAATACTTCAAATGGTAAGTTTATATGCAAAGTTACTGTGCAAAATTTAAAAAAAGAAATAAATAGTATAAAATTAGGATATTCCAGTTACAACAGTGTCATGTGTTTTCTGCCCCCCTCCCCGGAAAAATATACTGCCAATGCGCCAAGGTCTTTAAGCCAGAGGAAACACTGAAGTCCAAATACAGGATGTCTGGGTGGGACCCCAACTGACCCAATATTCCAACATTCAAGCCTTGGTTGTACAATACTTCAGATAATAATAAGTTCCATATGCAAAGTTACTGTGCAAAAAAAAAAAGTATAAATTTAACATGTTCCGGTTACAATACTAACTAACTAACTAACTAACCTGCACTTATATAGCGCTTTTCTAGTCACAAAGACCACTCAAAGCGCTTTCATTAATACTAACCCTCTATTCTAAGGGCCTATAGGAAACAGATATCTAGGGACAATTTAGAACAGCCAATTAACCTAACATGCATGTTTTTGGCATGTGGGAGGAAACCGGAGAAATCCCGGAGTAAACCCACGCAACACGGGGAGAACATGCAAACTCCACACAGATCACTGTTGGTCGGGGGCTGGGATCGAACCCACGATCCCATGATCCCCACAATCCCCCGGCCAAGGGTAAACTGTGCTGCCGCAGTGCTAACCACTGCGCCACCGTGCAGCAACCACTGCGCCACCGTGCAGCACATATGCACAATAGTGCATATGTGTCAAACTCGAGGCCCGCGGGCCACATCCGGCCCAGCGTACAATTATATCTGGCCCGCGAGGTCATTTTATATAGATCTGTTATTATTGTTATTAATGGCCCGGCGATATGAAGCACTGATAACACAAACTACAGATCCCATAATGCAGCGCAACAGCTGCCTTGCCGAACGATAGGTTACCCGGGAGCATTCCCGCGTCAATCAAGTCAAGCGTCTGTTGCTGTATACAACCCTATTGTAAAGTCAAAGCTAACCTCTAACAATGGCGAAAAGAAAAGTTGATTCTGAAAGCAGAGCCTTTCAAAATCGATAGGAGGCTGAGTATATGTTTGACATTGCCGGTAAACATGTGTCTTATTTGTGGAGCTAATGTGGCTGTAATTAAGGAATTTAATCTAAGACAGCACTAGGAGACAAAACATCAGGATAAGCTGAAAAACCTGAATGCAGAGCAGAAGCTACTTTATCCAAACTAAAGGTTTAAATCACCGGCAATTTCAGTCTTTTATGTGGAAAAATAGATTCAGAGTTTGCCGACATTCCTGATCATACAGAGGTGCGTTGGCTGAGTTGGGGAAAAGTTCTCAATAGAGTTTTTGAGCTCAGCAAGGAAATCTGTCTGTTCATGGACAGTAAAGGAAAAGACTTCACAGTTTTGCGGGATGAGAAGTGGAAATGTGAGTTGGTGTTTCTGGCTGACATCACAACTCATCTCAACGTCTTGAACCTTCAGCTCCAGGGACGTGACCGCATGATCACTGACATGTATGATGCAGTGAAGGCATTTCAAGTGAAGCTGCTCTTATGGGAGACACAAATGCACCAGTGCAACTTGCCTTACTTTCTCTGTTGCCAAGTCATGTTGAACCAAGTCGGTGCAACAATGTTCCCTAATGCACACTTTGCTGATAAACTGAGCGCACTTCGCACTGAGTTCTCACAGCGCTTTGGAGACTGAAGCACAAAAAAGGAATTTCGAGCTGCTTTGCAACCCATTTGCCGTCGATGTGGAAACTGCACCTGTACAGATTCAGATGGAGCTGATAGAGCTGCAGTGTAATGGACACTGCAGGGCCCGCAGTTTATTCTCTCCATTCCTGAAGCAATGCCTCAGCTCCGTCTACATGCAGCTCGAACCTTGTGCATGTTTGGTAGCACATATCTGTGTGAGAAGCTGTTCTGAGTGATGAAGATTAACAAAACAGCACACAGGAGTTGTCTCACTGATGAACACCTGCAGTCCATCCTGGGAATCTCCACAACACAGAACCTTGCACCAAACCTAAACAAACTTGTTGCCAAGAAAAGATACCAAGCGTCCAGCTCTGGCAAAATGGCATAAGAGCAAAGAAAACTGAATGTTTTGATTTGTTATTTTAACTTTTGCTGAAAAGCACAAATTTTATTTGCATTTCCAACGGTTTTTTGGACCATGTTCATATTTTGAATTTGTATGATTATGACAGGAGATATTTTTATGGAGAGCAAAACATTTGAAGATATTTAAAGTTTAAGTTTACTTTTTTCTCTTTTTTTTATAAAATGGCACAATAGCAAAGAAAACAATGTTTTTATTTGTTATTTTTACTTTTGTGGAAAAGCATGATTTTTATTTGTTTTTTTTCAGAGGTTTTTTTTTTCAGCATGTTCATAGTTGTAACTTGTATAATTTTGACGATGTTTTTATGGAGAGCAAAGTATTTTAAGTTATATAAAGTTTAAGTTTATTTATTCTGGAATAATATTTCTGTCAGTTTTTATTCATATTTATGTTCAAAAAACATTTAGTTTTAGTATGTTCAATAAGTTTTTATCCTGTTTGGCCCTCGACCGAAAGTGTGCTTTGAGTTTTGGCCCCCTGTGCAATTGAGTTTGACACCTCTGCAATAGTGTCATGCATTTTCTGCGCGCCCCCCCCCCCCCAAAAAAAAAAAAAAATGTTGCCACTGTGCCAAGGTCTTTTAGCAAGAGGAAACACTGATAAGGCATATACAGACGTGGACAAAATTGTTGGTACCCCTCTGTTAACCACTTGCACTCTGTTGTTCCGCGGGCGGGCAAGTCTCTGCGTTCTAGGGCGCACGAGAGCGCCCTCGTGCGCGCTTGGACGCATGACGCATGATGGTGGTGATGGTGATGTAGTGGCGTCCAAGCGCCACTACAAAAAAAACTGCAGAGACAGCCGCGAACAGATTAGTTCATCTGATTGACCTCTCATTCGACTAATAAGAGCCTTGAATTGGGTTTCTGAAACCTTGAAGAGCCAATGAATGAAAATCTAGGAAGGAGGACCCGCCTACTGTGAACGCAGGAGCCAATTGAAGCACAGAAATTCAGGCTGGGTGAAGAGAGATTTACTGTTGCAACAGATGAAAACAAAGGACGCTGGACGAATCTACTACAGACCCAGGCTCACCCAGCAGCATGGAGAACACCCACAAGTGGGACCTGCACTCATTCCAGCAGAATAGACGGAGGCCGACGACAAAAGTCGTAAATCATTCGCCAAAACGGCAATAATGGAATTATGTTTTGATCGGGATCCGCGAGCGGAGCAGCGTCGCGTTCGTCTGACAATGGGGGAAGAGATGTTTGCCACGACTCTGCTGCTTTGAAGAGGTAAGGTGTTATAAGCTAAATTATTATTTATCCCTGAAAACTGTAATCCAAAAATGACTTTTGACCGATCGGTAAATTACAACTGTACTGCGCACGAAGTACGAAGTGCGTGCACCGCGATAAACGGTTCATTTGCCGTGTTCGGACCGTGAACACCCCCCCCCCCCCCGCTGCGCCCCCCGGTCCGCAGGGGGAAGCCTATGAGTCTATTCCATCATGTAGCGATGGCCCTCTTCTGTAGCGAGGGGGGGGGGCGTTCACGGTCCGTTCATGGTCCCCCCCCCCCCCCCCCCACACACACACAGTAGCGGGGGGGGGGGCGCTGTGAAAACATGCAAGGAGTGTAATCCGTCATGTAGCGAGGGCCGAACTCTGTCCTTGGTAGCGGGGGGGGGGACGACCCCCCGCCCACACACACACACACACAGACACAGCCCTGAGTGTGACCTTTCATTAGAGCCTAAAATGAAGATTCTACATTGAATTATTCAAAAGTTACAGATGTTTTTCCAAACTGTGCCATTTGGCACAATTTGGCACAGTTCCAAAACGCCTGGGAACAGCCTGAGAACAAAGCTGTGTAAAATATTCATTTTTTGTGGTATTGTTACCAAATTTGGATCTCAGCTGGATAACACTTGGTTTTACATTTCTGTTGCATTTTCCAGCCGGATCGGACAGCTGTGTGTTATTTACAAGCATTTGTATCCAAAAAAACACTGTCCAATTTTTTTTTTTCTTCAAGTTCAGTATGTTTAGATGACTGTAACTCAGTGGCCGGAGCACGTAGAGAGATTATGTTTTTTTTGCCAAAAAATTCAAAGTGTTTTCTTTTAAATGAGACCAACCCCATGAAGATGCTGCAAAGGGTTGAATAACAGCTTTCGATTTACTTTGGGCATGTTATTTTTTGGCATTTTTAGGAAAATTGCCCGGAGTGCAAGTAGTTAATGAAAGAAAAACCCACAATGGTCACAAAAATAACTTGAATCTGACAAAACTGGTAATAAATAAACATTCTATGAAAATTAACCAATGAAAATCAGACAGTGCTTTTGAATTGTGGTTCAACAAAATTATGTTAAAAAGCAAACTCATGAAACAGGCCTGGACAAAAATGATGGTACCCCTAGAAAAGATTGAAAATAATGTGACCATAGGGACATGTTCAACCAAGATGTGTCCTCTAATTAACATCACAGATGTCTACAAACTTGTAATCAGTCAGTTGGCCTTTTTAAAGGGTGACAAGTAGCCACTGTGCTGTTTGGTGACATGGTGTGTACCACACTGAACATGGACCAGAGAAAGCAAAGGAGAGTGTTGTCTCAGGAGATTAGAAAGAAAATTGTAGACAAGCATGTTATAGGTAAAGGCTGTAAGACCATGTCCAAGAAGCTTGATGTTCCTGTGACTACAGTTGCACATATTCAGAAATTTAAGATCCACGGGACTGTAGCCAACCTCCCTGGACGTGGCTGCAGGAGGAGACGGATAATAAGACTGGTAACAAAAGAGCCTAGAACAACCTCTAAACACATTCATGGTGAACTCCAAGGTCAAGGTACATCAGTGTCAGATCGCACCATCCGTCGTTGTTTGAGCCAAAGTGGACTTCATGGGAGACGACCAAGGAGGACACCACTGTTGAAAACAAATCATAAAAAAAACAGACTGGAATTTGCCAAACTGCATGTTGACAAGCCACAAAGCTTCTGGGAGAATGTTCTATGGACAGACGAGACAAAACTGGAACTTTTTGGCAAGGCACATCAGCGCTGTGTTCACAGACACAAAAATGAAGCATACCAAGAAAAGAACACTGTCCCTACTGTGAAAGATGGAGGAGGTTCTGTTATGTTCTGGGGCTGCTTTGCCGCATCTGGCACAGGGTGTCTTGAATCTGTGCAGGGTACAATGAAATCTCAAGACTATCAAGGTATTCTAGAGAGAAATGTGCTGCCCAGTGTCAGACAGCTTGGTCTCAGTGGCAGGTCATGGGTCTTGCAACAGGGTAATGACCCAAAACACACAGCTGAAAACACCCAAGAATGGCTAATAGCCAAACATTGGACTATTCTAAAGTGGCCTTCTATGAACCCTGATCTAAATCCTATTGAACATCTGCGGAAAGAGCTGAAACATGCCATCTGGAGAAGGCACCTTTCAAACCTGAGACAACTGGAGCAGCTTGCTCATGAGGAGTGGGCCAGAATACCTGCTAAGAGGTTCAGAAGTCTCATTGACAGTTACAGAAATGGTTTGATTGCAGTGATTGCCTCAAAAGGTTGTGCAACAAAATATTAAGTTAAGGATACCATCATTTTTCTCCAGGCCTGTTTCATGAGTTTGTTTTTTAAAACAATTCTGTTGAACCACAATTCAAAAGCATTGTCTGATTTTCATTGGTTAATTTTCATAAAATTTTTTGTAATTTGAATTTGAATTTTATTGGGTTTTCAATTTAGAAAATAAAACAGAAACAAACACAAAAAAAACCAAAAAAAAAAAAACAAGTATACCCAGTGAGAGGATAAAACATTCCATTTCCACCCTAATACTCTTAAAATGATTAGCTTAATCTACTACACCTATAAAGGTAAGATAGGATCCCCACTTATTATAGAAGCTGTCCATCCTGTCCAGAAGCTTATATGAAAGGCGTTCTAGTGCAGCAAGCTTGCCCAACTCCCTGAGCAATTGAGCTACGGGTGGGGCAGAGGAAGATTTCCAGTAAAAAGTGATCAACTTTCGGCCCAGCATCAAAGCAGTCTGAATCCACTCGGCACCAGAGATTGGGTCCTGAATCATTGATGGATCCCCAAGGACAAAAAGTCTCTGAGTAAATGGCACTTCTTGCTTAACAATTGTCATAATATGTCTATGGATCTGCAACCAAAAGTCCTGTATTACCGGACAACTCCAGATCATATGGATTAATGTTCCCTCCCCCTGTAGACATCTCCAGCAGTTTGAAGAGTGAATGAGATTCGCTCTCAACATTTTACGAGGTGTCCAGTAAAATAGATTCAAAATTTTAAATTGAACAAGTCTGGCTTTCAATTCCCTAGACACTTTCTTCCCATTCTTTAAAATATTTGCCCATTCAACATCAGTAAATTGTGAATTCAGATCTTTTTCCCATACGTGTTTAAGGAATGTAGAATCTTTATTTGAGCTCTTAAGGAGCATTAAATAGAAATTTGAGGCCTTAGATCTTTTGCCACAGGAACTCAAAGCCTGGATGAGCCAATCTACATCAGGAGGAGGGGTAGTTGTAGATCCAAAGACTTGACACAGCAGATGTCGAAGTTGTAAATATTTCCAAAACTGATTCTGTGGTAGTCCATACTGTGCCCGTAGAACATCAAATGATTTGAGAGCTCCCCCTTCATATAGATCTTTTAACATCAAGATGTCCTTTTTCACCCAGATTTTCCACATAAATGGGGACTTTCCAATATGGAGACTTGGGTTAAGCCGAATAGAAGCCATAGAATGAAGATGAGAGCTAAACTCTAGTATAGAAGCAACTCTCTTCCAAACGTATTGTAAAAAGGATATAATAGGATGCGACTGAAATTCAGAAGACAGTTTAATTGTGATTAGATGTACTAGGGGAAGAGGGCTGCTCAAATAACTCTCCAAATAAAACCAAGGGGGAGCTCTCTCAGGGGGGAGAGCCCAATGAATCAAATGTCTAAGACTAAAAGCGTAATGATATAAAACCAAATTTGGGACCCCCAAACCTCCTGAATCTATAGACTTCTGCAATCTTTTCAACTTTAATCTAGGGCGCTTACCATTCCATAAAAACTTATTGCACAACCTATCAAATTGTCGAAAATAACCAACTGGGATCCTAAGAGGAAGAGATTGCAGAAGGTAATTAAATCGGGGTGCACAAATCATCTTAATAACATTGACCCTTGCCCCAGAGAGACAAAAAAAGAGGTGACCACCTTTCTATGTCTATTTTAAATTTTTCAAGCAAGGGTTCAAAATTAATCTGAATCAGATCTGATAAAATGTGGGGAAACAGGATGCCAAGATATTTAATTCCTAATTTTGGCCAAGAGAAGCCTATATTTTGACCAAATGTAAACAGTGTTTTAGGGCAATAAGATGTTAGAGGGAGAATTTCTGATTTTATCCAGTTAACTCTATAACCAGACAAACGTGAAAATTGGTTAATAATTTTAAGGAGAGCTGGAATTGATTTTTGAGGTTGTGTAATCAGTACCAATGCATCATCAGCATACAACATTATCTTATGGGTACTGCCATGGACCTGAATACCTGGAAAATTGCCGTCTTTGCGGATAGCAACAGCTAATGGTTCTAATGCCAAAGCAAAAAGCAAGGGACTTAAAGGGGAGCCCTGGCGCGTACCCCTATAAAGTCTAAAAGACTGTGATGTAACTCGATTTGATATCACTGAAGCTCTAGGTTCATTATATAGTAATTTAATCCAAGAAAGAAACTTTGAACCAAAACCAAAAGTCTCTAGAGTCGCAAAGAGATACTGCCACTCAACCCTGTCAAATGCTTTTTCAGCATCCAGGGAGAGGGCTGCCACTGGAGAGAGGTGTGCAAGTGAGGGATCATTTTGAACTAACCATATGATATCAATAAATCGCCTAATATTGTCTGCCGCACCCCTGGAACGAATAAAACCCACCTGATCAGGATTTATAAGAGATATCATTACTTTATCTAATCTTAATGCCAAAATTTTGGAGAGAATTTTACAGTCACAGTTTATAAGACTAATTGGTCTATAATTCTTACATTCTAACGGATCTTTATTGCTTTTTAAAATAAGCGAAATGAAAGCCTCTGTTAAAGAAGGGGGCAAACGGCCTTGTTCAAAAGATTCCGCAAACATTTCTAAAAGTAAAGGAGAAAGCTCATCAACACAGGCCTTGTAAAATTCTGCAGTGAATCCGTCAGGGCCCGGTGCCTTTCCAGTCGGGAAGCTCTTAATCACTTTCACAATTTCCTCTTTAGTAATTGGGGCGTCAAGTAAGTCTATTTGTTCCTTCGTTAGGGAGGGCAAAGATAGGGATGATAAAAATGCATAGATCTCTTGAGATCCAGCCTCCATTTCAGAAGAATAAAGCGAGGTGTAAAATTCTCTGAAAGCACCATTAATTTCATTTAAGTCTGACACCAGAGTACCATCCTGTGTCCTAATAGCAGATATAGTACACTGAGCTTCTTTCATTTTAATATATCTAGCCAGCATTTTGCCAGCTTTATCCCCCTCCTCAAATTGTTTGTGCCTAAGACGAAATAGGGAAAATTCAACTTTTTGTGTTAGAATTGAATTCAGCTCATACTTAAGCTTCAGAAGGGGTGACAAATTTACTAAATTTGTGTCTTGTTTGAATGAAGTCTCTAATATAGCTATTCTCCTCTCCAAATCAATCTGTTTAGCAATGTTAGTTTTCTTTTTAAAAGATGCATATTGAATAATATGTCCCCTAATAAATGCCTTAAAGGCCTCCCAAGCAACCCTGGCAGAGGGAGCAGAATCCCAGTTTGTCTCAAGATATAAGGAGATCTCTGCTTTCAAAGAGGACACAAAATCTGGATTAAAAAGAAAGCTTGAATTAAGCCTCCATCTAGAATTTTTTTTCAACTGACAAGGCGGGATCATATGAAGAAAAACAGGGGCATGATCTGATAGTATTATGCTACCAATGAAGCTCGAATTTACAGAAGAAACAGAAAATTTTGACGTTAAAAAATCAATCCTGGAAAACACATTATGAACAGTGGAATAAAAAGTGTAATCCCTTGTGGACGGATTAAAAAGCCGCCAAACATCTACCAAACCAATTGCATTGCACATGTCTTTCAATATAGAGCCAGATTTAGATGAACGCTGTGAGGGGGTGCTCCGATCTAAAATGTTGTCCATGACCTGATTAAAATCCCCGCCTACTAAAATGGGATAATTACCCATTTCGCTTAATTCGTGTTCCAATTGTGCAAAAAATGAACAATCAACTATATTTGGTGCATAAACATTAGCAAGTATCATTCTATGGCCCTGAATTTCTATAAGAATTATAAGGAGTCGTCCATCATCATCACTAACCTCTTTTAGACACTTGAACTGCAAATGTTTATGAATAAGGATTGCCACTCCCCTGCTCTGGCTATTACCACAAGACGCAAACCCATGGCCCACCCAGTCCCGACAGAGTTTTTTAGATTCTGTTTTAGTGAGGTGGGTCTCTTGAAGCAACGCTACATCCACTTTTTTTGATTTAATAAACGCCAAAATTTTTTTCCTCTTAATTGGGTGGTTAAGGCCTTTAACATTCCAAGTAATGAGGTTAAGAAAGCTCTGACAATTAGCCGACATCATAAACGGTACATATTACCATCCAAAATATCCAGCAATTCTCCACCAAAAACCCCCTCACTGGGCAAAAGACAAACACAATAAAAATTAAAAATACAAAAACAAAAAAACAACAACAAAAAAAAAACGAAAACCACATAATCATAAAGTAACATAATCGGTGACCTGAAACCAATGTCACCCATCGGTGCACAAAAACCGCACCAACCAAAAAAAAGAAAATAAAAAACTCTAGGACCGTGACTGTGAACAGTGCAACAAACTTAGGGAGAGCCGCAACATCGCAGCAGCCTCATGCCTATAGAAAATATAGCGTGGGCAAAAAAAAGGAACCTTACATTAATACTGCATCAAATCCTCAGTCAAAAATATATAACAAATAAACATATAGCATATATTCATACCATTGTTCATCAATGTCTCATGGTAGTGAAAGAATCAGGTTCAATGCTTTTTTAGGGTCAGTGAACTCCTGTTTACCACTTGCCAACTTCACAACGAGAACTGCAGGGTACCTGAGAGAATGCAATCTTCTTCTGGTGCAGCAGATGTTTACACTGCTTGAACGCCGCTCTCATCTCGGCTACTCGTCTGGAATAATCCGGGAAAATCATGATGTGATGACCATTCCAACCCAGCTTTCCCATCCTGCGTGCTGCCTCCACAATACGCTCCCTATCCTGGAAGCGCAGAAGTCGAATCAGGATAGCCCTGGGTGGCTGCCCATCAGGTCTGCGTCCGGCGAGGCTCCGATGCGCACGGTCAATTTCCAGCCCTCCAGGGAACTCCATTTTCAGCAGATGTGGGATAGCTTTGCGCATGAAGGTAAGGGCATCTGATTTTTCACAATTTTCTGGAAAGCCGACAAAGCGTAGATTGTTTCGGCGTGATCTATTTTCTAAATCGTCCAGCTTCAAAAGTAAATCTTCTACCTGCGTCTGGGTTGCGGGGGGATTAGCATCCAGAGCTGTATTAGCATCCTCAAGAAAAGCGATGCGAGACTCCACATCTCCCAGCCGGGTAGCTAACTCCGTTAGCTTGGTGTCCACCGCCCTCATTGACGCCTCAATAGAGTTGAGTTTGGCGTCTTGCCTCTCCGATATTTCCTTCAACAGTGCAAAGATCTTAGAGATGTCCTCCACCATTTGGTCTTTGGCAACACCTGCACCTGTTGAAGGTGGCGGAGAGGGAGGAGGGCTCGATGTGGTATCACCAGCTCTAGCCAGATTTTCCTTGCTAGCACCGGCTTTGGGGCGAAGATTAATTTTCTGCTGTTGCGTTGGCATACTAATCCTGTTCTCCACAAATCCAGTCTCGATGTAAAGTGTAGTAATAATAATAATTTCAGCTGAGGAAACAAGAGAAAAACGCCCTTGTAGAAGAAAAAAAAAGGCTGTCTGCACTGCGGTGCTCCTCACCTAAGCAGCCATCTTCACTGCCCGCATCTCTCTCTTTCATAAAATTTTTTATTTATTATCACTTTTGTCAGATTCAAGTTATTTCTGTGACCGTTGTGGGTTTTTCTTTCATTAACAGAGGGGTACCAACAATTTTGTCCACGTCTGTAGTGAGCTGTAGGAGATGCTGGATGCTATGGGGGAATGAGGAGGTACAGGAAAGTATTCAAATGAAGAGGTGACCAAAGAAACAGTGGGACAGTTGGGGAGATGAAGAAAGTAGACAGGAGTATTGGGAATCTAGGCGCATGGCAAAGGAAAAGGCATATGAGTTGTATGAGAGGCTAAACACTAAGGAAGGAGAAAAGGACTTGTATCGACTGGCTAGGCAGAGATTGCACTGGAAAGGATGTTGCAGCAGGCTAGGTTGATTAAAGACAGAAATGGTAATGTACTAACAAATGACGAGTGTGTGTTGAGAAGGTGGAAGGAGTACTTTGAAGAGCTGATGAATAAAGTAAATGAGAGAGAGGAGGATGGATGAAGGAAAGATGGTGAACGAGGAAGTCCCGAGGATTAGCAAGGCAGAAGTGAGGGCAGCTTTGAAGAGGATGAAGAATGGAAAGGCGGTTGGTCCAGATGACATACCTGTGGAGGTATGGAGATCTTTAGGAGCGATAGCAGTGGACTTTTAAACCAGATTGTTTAACACAATCTTGGAGAGTGAGAGGATGCCTGAGGAGTGGAGAAGAAGTGTTTTGGTACCAGTTTTCAAGAACAAAGGTGATGCTCAGAGCTGTAGTAACTACAGAGGCATAAAGTTGATCAGCCACACAATGAAGATGTGGGGAAAGAGATATTGAAGCCAGATTAAGATGAGAGGTGGCAATCGGTGAGCAGCAGTATGGTTTCATGCCAAGAAAGTACTACAGATGCAATGTTTGCTCTAAGACTGTTGATGGAAAAGTAAAGAGAAGGTCAGACGGCGTTGTACTGTCTTTGTGGATCTAGAGCAGGGGTGCCCTACCTGGGGCTCCTGGAACATTCAGGTTTCTGTGGGAAATTTTCTCATTTCACTTCTTAATTGGTCCAGAGATTTGCAAATAATTTGCTGTTGTTGTGCATGAGTGCAAGGTTGCCTACAGAACACATGCACAACAATGACAGATTATTTGCAAATCTTTGGACCAATTAAGAAGTGAAATTAGAAAATTTCCCACAAAAACCTGAATGCTCCAGGAGCCCCAGGTTGGGCACCCCTGATCTAGAGAAAGCATATGATAGGGTGCCAAGAGAGGAAGTGTGGTACTGTATGAGGAAGTCAGGAGTGGCAGAAAAGTATGTGAGGGTGGTGCAGGACATGTATGAGGACAGGGAGATGGTGAAGTGTCCTGTAGGAGTGACGGATTGATTCAAGGTGGGGGTGGGGTTACATATTGGCTCTGAGCCCCTTCTTTTTTGCCATGGTGATGGACAGGCTGACAGACGAGGTCAGGCAGGAGTCTCTGTGGACCATGATGTTTGCAGATGACATTGTGATCTGTAGTGAGAGTAGGGAGCAGGTGGAGGTATGCTCTGGAGAGAAGAGGAATGAAAGTCGGTAGAAGAAAGACCAGAATACATGCGTGAATGAGAGGTAAGTGCAGGTAATGAGAGGTAAGGCAAGTGCAACGGTGAAGATGGAAGGAGTAGCGGTAGTGAAAGTAGATGAGTTTAAATACCTGGGGTCAGCCATCCAAAACAATGGAAAATGCACAAGAGCGGCGACGAAGAGAGTGCAGGCAGGGTGGAGTGGGTGTAGATGAGTGTCAGGGGTGATTTGTGACGGAGGTAGCAGCAAGAGTGAAAGGTTCAAGGTGACTTTATTAATACCCGTAGGTAGATTCTTTTTACAGTCTGGAGAGGGCATCTCAAACACACAACTTTGAACATCAAAACATTAAAAACACAGGGCACATGCATCAGACAATTTAAAAACAGCACAGACTAAAGACATGGACATGTACTCCAGAAACTTACTGAACATGGTTAAAAAGACTAAAAATAGATAGATTAAAAAACCCAACTAAAATAAATAAAAGAACCCGTAGTAAACCAGATAAAAGCATTACAGTGATCCCTCACTTATCGCGGTTAATGGGTTCCAGAACCGACCGCGAAAAGTGAAAAACCGCGAAGTAGCGTCACCCCTAATGACGTCATCCATAAATAATACGTACGTTCATTCTCTCACTCTCTCTCTCTCATATGATACGTGTGTGTGTATGTGTACGTGTACATACATACGTAGATGTAAATAAAGTGTACATAAATATGTTTTTAGAACTCTTTTATTCTTATAACAAGATACGTAACTCAAGATGAAGATGATTTACTTCACAGGTTAATGAGAGCTTTACTGCTCCTCAGGTGACGCCTCATCGTCAGGTGCCAGAAACGCAGGATCGTCGAGGGCAGCTTCCGATAGAGCTGGAGAAGCTGCAGGAGGCGGCGTAGTGGCTCGACGGGAAGACTATTTCGCACAAAATGGCACAAGAGAACAGCAAAAAGTTCCACGCTGCGAGACTACGTAACACGAGCGATAAAGAGCAATGAATGTGGTCTTCCTTCCCTTCATGGGCGCACGGCAGGGAGAGGAGGTGGGTGAAACGTCTCGGCCAATCAGCTTGCGGGGTGAAACGTCTCGGCCAATCAGCTTGCGAGATTTCCGAGCCGAGCCAACACGAGAACAGCGAACAGAGAGGTGGATTTTTTGAGTTGTGCGGCTCTCCGTGTTGATACCTGATGGTCTAATGTAGTCTCCCTGCCTTCTGCTAGCGCCCGCCCATTATTTCTCAATTTTGAATTTTTGATGAATATTTTTGAAAAATCCGCGATGCACTGAGGGCGCGAAAGGTGAAGCGCGAAGTAGCGAGGGATCACTGTATACCACACCAGGGACCAGTAAAATGGTAGATAAGATAAAACCACATAAAAAGGCCAGACCCAAGAGTTTAAATAAAATGTATTAAGGCCTGTTTAAAAGAACGATAGCAGCAGGAACAAAACTGTTCCTGTACCGTGTGGTTCTGCACCTGGGGACTTTGAACCTCCGTCCAGAGGGTAAAAGCCGGAACTCACTGGCCAAGGGATGGGAGTCATCAGCTGTGATAGAGGTGGCCAGCCGCTTTACCTGCCTGGTGTACAGGGCCTCCAGACTCAGCTGTGACTCCCCCCCAATAAGACGACTGGACCATTTAATGATCTGGGCCAGTGAGTTTCTGTCTTTGAGGGGCAGGTTTCTAAACCATGACACTAACGAGAAAGATAAAACTGATTCAATAAAAGCACGATAAAAAAAGTGTCATGATAGTCCTATCTACATGGAAATGGGACAACCTCCTCAAACAAAACAGGCGCTGGTGTCCCTTCCTGTTTATTGCCTCACAATTCAATTTAAAATTCAAAGTATTATCAATAATTGTACCCAGATATTTATAAAATGTGACTTGTTCCACTATTTGTCCCTTAATCTTAGTTGGTTCAGGTGTGTTGGCATTTTGCCTAAAATCAATGACCATGTCTTTAGTCTTGCCTATATTCAGTTGTAGGTGCGAGTCCTCACACCATTGGACAAAGTCCTCTGTGACCAGGCCATGACTGTTTTCAGTCCCTTGGAGCAGGCTCACGATCACAGAGTCATCTGCATATTTTAAAGGGAAGATTTACAAGACAGTAGTGAGACCTGCTATGATGTATGGTTTGGAGATGGTGGCACTGAAAAAAAGACAGGAGGTGGAGCTGGAGGTGGCAGAGTTGAAGATGCTAAGATTTTCATTGGGAGTGACTAGGAGGGACAAGATCAGAAATGAGTATACATACCTGCCAACTTTTAAAACCTGAAAAGCCTAGTAGCTAGTCGGGGTCCAGGGGCCGCAGGCCCCGGTAGGTCCAGGACAAAGTTGGTGGGGGTTCAGGGGGGTGAAGCCCCCCGACAACAAACAAATATTAGCATTAAATCAAGTTAAAATGTGGCTAACAACCTCATATTTCTTCAACAATCATGTTTCTATTTTCCTTAAATTGTCAGTGCAGATATGCTGATGGAAAAGATCAAGGACAAACTCTATGGTAACTCTCAAGCATTGTTGTTTTCCATGGTGCACCTCTTAGCTTTCTTCAGTTGGTCTTTTGAATGGAACACACTGTGGCACTTGTTACCCGAAGCTGTCATCATTTTCCTGGTCATGAGGTTGCCCAGAACTTTAGTTGACAGACTGGACCTGAACTCAGTTTTGTTCTTGTTCACATGGCTGAATATGCGCTCACAGTCCACAGTAATAATTCCTGGAAATGCTTTGGAGTATTCCTCACGAAAAGACTTGCCATGTGTGTGGATATGGATTATCATAGTCTCTTAATTTTCTTAATCAGTGTTCATCTATATGTATTTAAGTCAGTAAGATCTCTGATTATTATACTCTTTTGCTTCCTCAGGTGTTCCATTTAGTTTGATCCAAACTCTACAATTTCTTGTCCATGTTGCCTGTATCTTGTCTTTTCAGCATCCGTGCTATTTCAGCATTAGTTTTTGTTAGATGTTCATTTAGGTAAACTTCTGTTCCCTGTAACTTTCTGGCCTGCCTCAGTATGTCATTCTTTACCCAGGGATGTGATTTGGGGTTGGGGAAATTATCTGAAAATTTAGCAGGGGGTCAAGGGGGGCTTTGCCCCCCCGAAGCTCCTGGGTTTTTATGATTTTTAAGTACCAAAACTGTGCTTAAATGACATAAAACAAACAGCTGAATGCCACTTATTACTGTATAATATTGACTTATGTTCCAAGAAGATAAAATCTCTGAACTTAGTTCAGAGATTTTTTGATCTCTTCCATTTCCTCCTTCTTTGGTGGCATTTTTACTGACCTGTTGATAGTAAAACAATCTCTGCTGGTGACGCCGATATCCGATCCGACCGACCTCGAATCCAGCTGGGCCTCAGCTAGCCCCCTCCGCTGCTAGTCCCGCTGCTTACAGCCGCTGCAATTGAGCTCCTGTCCAGCCGGGGTACCGGTAGCTCCTCCACCGAGTCCCACCGCTGCTGTAGTTGAGCTCCGATCCTGCTCCTGTCCAGCTGGGGTCCCGGTAGATCCTCCGCTGAGCTCCGCCTCTTACCATCATCTTCCTCAGTAGTTCCACCGCTGAGCCCCGTCGCTGTAGCTGGGCTCCAGCTACAGTCGACTTATCCAGCTGGGGCCCCGGCTGCTCCTCCACTGGTCCCCGTCTCCTACCACTGCTGTACTTGAACTCCGATCCGGCTCCCGTCCAACTGTTGCCTCGGTTGGTTCCTCCGGTGAGCCCCAATCACCGGGGACGGAGTCGCTTCTTTGTATCGGTGTTAGGTGCTACGACTAGCTATGGCGTTAGCGATAGCGTTAGCTTAGCAAACGCTTCAGGTAAATTTAGATACGACTCCTAGCGATCTCGTGTTTGGAATTGTTTTCGTGTTTTTGTTGTTTTTTTTTTTTTACGATTTAAAATTTTTGACTGAATTTTTCGTGAAAAAACGTAATTTTGATTAAAGCCGTAACCCGGAATGGGGTCTTGAAAACCGTAACCATTACGGCAAAACCGGAGTAGTTGGCAGGTATAAGTATATCAGAGGGACAGCTTAGGTTGAGCCGTTTGGAGACAGAGGCAAGGCTGATCTGGTCTGGACATGTGCAGAGGAGGGATAGTGGATATATTGGACAAAGGATGTTGAAGATGGAGGTGCCAGGCAGGAGGAAAAAAGGAAGACCACAGAGAACACTGATGGATGTAGTGAAGGAGGACATGGAGAGGGGTTGGTGTTACAGAGGAAGATGCAAGGGATAGGGTGAGATGGAGAGAGATGAGCTGCTGTGGCCACCCCTAAAGGGAGCAGCTGAAAGACTTTTTTTTTTTTCCCCTAAAGATTTGTTTGTTTTTTAATTGGGTTGTACAGGTTATAGGTCACATTAATGGTGGAAGAAGTTTTGAAATGATTTATCGTGGCCTCATTTTTTTACATCACAAAAACCTGGCATTTGGACAGGGGTGTGTAGACTTTTTATGTCCACTGTCTATGTTCCCCTGTTGTTTAAACAGATTCACCGCAAAAAAAGGCATTGCTACAGATACAGCTCAATCTGATTGGCCAGTATGTCCTATTAATGCGTATCTTAAATTCAGCAGGCTACAGGTATTGAAATTTGAGGCATTTGTTTCAAAATTTTAATTGATATCCATTTACTGACTTTAACCTTACCCACTCCCAAATCCTAAGGTTAACATCTTAATTTTAATTCTAAATTCCATCTCATATCAAGTAAAATGGTGTGGGCAAGGTGCTGAAAGCGGGACACAAACAAGAAACCTTCCAATCACAGGTCCACCGTACTATCTACTGGAGCCACAAGGGCAGCTGGCTTGAAGCTGATCTGAAAAGGTTTTGATGGATTGATCAACTCTTCCATAGCAATAGACAAGGCATGTTGGGCTATGGCTTATGTATGTAGCGTGAAATAGGGAATATTAATAAATAATAAATATGATCAGGTATGAATTATTTAATTTCTATTGATGTATTGGAATCTGAGATCAAATCTCGTTTCATATACATCAGAAAAGTCTATAACACTCGTGGGGCACCAGCTCCTATCTCTAAGAAGCAATTTAATCTTTAATTTCACTTTATACCTGTTTTTTTTCCACAATATCTTTATTGAACCTTTTTTTTTAACAAACATGACACACACAATCAAACACTAACACTAAAGTACTACAAAAAAAAATGCACTAAAAACACCAACAACCACCGACAAAATCAAGTCTTCAACAATGCTCCTCTGTTTAGTCTAGACAATCCATTACATAAGTATACATATTATGTTCACCAGTTTGGAATTTACAAGGTCCACACACATCATTCACCTTCTTCTTCAAGAGTTATGTTTAAATTTTTTACATAATCAATAAAAGGTCTCCATATATTCTCAAACACAATTTCCTTTGATTTCAGTATATATGTTATTCTTTCTAATGGAAGGTTTGTTAACATCTGTTTTAACCACTGAGTCACGTCTGGTCTGTG
This sequence comes from Pholidichthys leucotaenia, assembly GCA_020510985.1. Classification (NCBI taxonomy): domain Eukaryota; kingdom Metazoa; phylum Chordata; class Actinopteri; order Cichliformes; family Pholidichthyidae; genus Pholidichthys; species Pholidichthys leucotaenia. Next base: position 293,095,446 of record CM035839.1, on the reverse strand, counting down.
AGTCTTTTTCCACAGTAGTGCAATACATTTTTTGGCATTAAGCAAACTGAGGTCTATGAATGTTCTTTCACTTTTATTAAAGTTATGCTTTTCTGGGTACAGACCCAACAAAAACAGTTTAGGATTCAATATGATTTGTTTTGAAATTATTTTTTCAATTGTTACCCTCACCTCTTCCCAAAACATTCTAATTATTCTACATTCCCATACACAATGAAATAGGGTTCCTTTACTTTCCATGCATTTTGTGCACGTATCTGGTATGTTTTTGTTATATCTATTTAACTCCTCCGGTGTAACACACATCCGCATTAACCATTTAAAATGTATCAATTTAAGACGTACATTTATTGATTTGGTTTGAACTTCTATACAAGCCAATTCCCATTGTTCCTCTGAAATTTCAGTTTGCAGATCTTCTTTCCAGTAGTTTAATCTTTTCTGTGAGTTTTCACTTGAGGATAGTGTCAATGAGTTATAAAACTCTGAAATAATACCCTTTCTCTTACTATCTTTTGTCAAAATTTTTTCCAAGGATGAATAAGTAGGTCGGGTGAGAACATTATTTTGATTTGGTCGAATAAAATTCCTAAGCGGAAGATATTTAAAAAAATGTGTTCTATTAAGATTAAATTTGACCCTCAGTTCTTCAAAAGACATTGTTATCTGAACATGACAAATATAAGTCTTGAATCTTTTGAATCCCTTTTAAATTCCATAATTTAAATACAGCATCCGCTCTCCCTGGTTTAAAATATTGATTACCCCATATTGGGCTAAATTGTGACAATAAGTGTGGTTCTTTTAAATAGTTTTTAGTTTCACACCATATTTTGATCATATGCTTTACAAATGGATTTTTAACTTGTTTTTGTAATTTTTTTGCCGAATCTGAGTATATGAATATAGGAAGAGGTAAAGGTAAATTGTATGATTCCATTTCAGTCCAGTGAGGGAGATCATTTGATGAAAAATATGTCATAGACCTCAGTTGTGCCGACCAATAATACAACATAAAATTTGGACATTTCAGACCTCCACGATCAAATGGTAAATATAATAAAGACAGACGTAATCTAGCCCTCCTGTTGTTCCATATAAATTCCACTAACTTTTTTTTAATTCTTGAGAATAAGTCTAAAGGTGGTGGTAAGGGAATGTATTGAAATAAAGTATTTTAGGTAAGATATTACTTTTAAGTATATTGATTCTCCCGATCATCGACATTGGTAGTGACATCCATCTCTGAAGTAACTCATTAATTTCTGTCATTAAGGCTTCATAGTTGACACTGGCGACTGATTCTAGCTTAGGCACAATTTGGATTCCTAAATATTTAAACTGATTTACAACATTGAATTGATTTACCTCAGGAGCTGGGTGATTTCTCTGGGTCTCATTTAGCATTAATATTGAAGATTTAGTTTTATTTATTTTATATCCTGATATTTCCCCAAAATTCTTTATTAAATTCAACAAGGTCGGAATTGATTTTTTTAAGATTCGACATAAACAAAATTATGTCATCGGCGTACAGGGAGATTTTATGTTCTGTTGGTCCAACTTTAATTCCATATATTTGGGAATGTAAACGTATCGCCATCGCTAAAGGTTCAATTGCCATAGTAAACAGTAAAGGTGAAAGTGGACAGCCTTGTCGACATCCTTTATTGATTTTGAAATATTGCTATTTGTTAGGATTTCTGCTGTAGCATTATTGTATATTATCTGAACCCATTTTATGAAATTATTTCCAAGTCCAAACCTTTGTAAGACTTCAAAAAAGGGCCATTCGACTCTATCAAAGGCCTTTTCGGCGTCCAGTGATAGGAGAGCTGTATCCGGTGCTTCTTTATTAGAATAGATAATATTACAGTGATCCCTCACTTATCGCGGTTAATGGGTTCCAGAACCGACCGCGAAAAGTGAAAAACCGCGAAGTAGCGTCACCCCTAATGACGTCATCCATAAATAATACGTACGTTCATTCTGTCACTCTCTCTCTCTCATATGATACGTGTGTGTGTGTGTGTGTGTGTACGTGTACATACATACGTAGATGTAAATAAAGTGTACATAAATATGTTTTTAGAACTCTTTTATTCTTATAACAAGATACGTAACTCAAGATGAAAATGATTTACTGCACAGGTTAATGAGAGCTTTACTGCTCCTCATGTGACGCCTCATCGTGAGGTGCTGGAGGCTCAGGATCATCGAGGGCAGCTTCCGATAGAGCTGAAGCTGCAGGAGGCGGCGTAGTGGCTCGACGGGAAGACTATTTCGCACAAAATGGCACAAGAGAACAGCAAAAAGTTCCACGCGGCGAGACTAAAAGTAACACGAGCGATAAAGAGCAATGAATGCGATCTTCCTTCCTTCATGGGCGCTCGGCAGGGAGAGGAGGTGGGTGAAACGTCTCGGCCAATCAGCTTGCGGAGTGAAACGTCTCGGCCAATCAGCTTGCGAGATTTCCGAGCCGAGCGAACAGAGAGGTGGATTTTTTGAGCTGTGCGGCTCTCCGTGTTGATACCTGATGGTCTAATGTAGTCTCCCTGCCTTCTGCTAGCGCCCGCCCATTATTTCTCAATTTTGAATTTTTGATGAATATTTTTGAAAAATCCGCGATGCACTGAGGGCGCGAAAGGTGAAGCGCGAAGTAGCGAGGGATCACTGTAAATAGTCTTCTTACATTATGGAAGCCTTGTCTTCCCTTTATAAAGCCATTCTGATCTCGATTAATAATATTTGGTAAAATTTCTTGTATTCGTCTTGCTAAAATTTTACAGATTATCTTAAGGTCGGCATTTAATAGGCTTATTGGTCTCATATTTTCACATTTATTAGAGGGTTTACCTGGTTTTGGCAACAGTATAATTAAGGCATTATTCATGTATGATGGTAAATTACTATTTTGAAATGCTTCTAAAACCATTTCCAAAAAAGGTTTTATTAATTTATTCTTAAATTTTTTATAAAGGTCAACTGGAAGACCATCTGGTCCTGCACTTTTCCCTGATTTCATATTATCAATGGCTAGCCCAACTTCTTCTTGACTAATTTTAGACTCCAGTATCTCCCTGTTTTCATTTGAAATACACGGTATAGATAGTTCGTTCAAAAACCCATTTAGTTTTGTTAAGTCAGATTCATTTTTGGTATCATATAATTTTTCATAGTAATCTCTAAAGGCTCTATTTAATTTCTAAAGGATCTATAACTACCTGGTGATTGGTGTTTTAAATTCTAATTGTTTAATCTGCCATGCCAATAATTTCCCTGATTTTTCACCTTGTTCATAAAAAGATTGAAACAATCTTAGAAGACTCGAGGCAGCTCTATTCGCTGATTTTTTTTGTCATATTCAGCTCTCAAAATCAGTAATTCGTTCTCCAACCTTGGATCACTTCCTGCATACACTTTTTCTTGAAGAATTTTTATTTTACGTTCCAATTGGACTCTCTCCTCTCGAGTCTTATTAGATTTTGAACCTGTATAACTAATATGTCCCCTAATAAAAGCTTTGAAAGCCTCCCACTTTACACATGCTGATGTTTGTGTAGTATTGATGTCAAAGAACTCATCTGTTTTTCTATATACTTAACAAATTCCTCATCCTGAAGCCATTTATGCTGAAATTGCCATCTACCTGATTCCTTTGTCAATTTCTTATCTACATATATTAGACAACAGGGTGCATGATCAGAGATCACGATGTTATCATAAAAGCAGTTTTGAATCTTGAACCTTAATTCTGTGGAGATCAAAAAATAATCAATACGTGAGAATGTCTTGTAGGTATTGGAATAACAAGAGTAGGCTTTAACTTGTGGTTTCATTTCTCTCCATATATCTAACAATCTCAATTCTTTCATAAAATGATTAATGGTCATCCTACATCCATTGTGCGTACAGTCCAGTCCTGTTGATCTGTCTGTACCGGGATTCAATGTACAATTAAAATCCCCTGCTATTATATGTTGCCCTGTAAGTGATGATAAGATAAGAAATAAATTAGCAAAGAACCTTTGATCATCTATATTGGGACCATATAAGTTCACCAAATTTATATTTTCTAATAACAAAGATCCTTGAATGATTAAATATCTTCCAAATTTGTCTCCAATTACATTTTTCACTTGAAATGGGACTGATTTATGTATGAGAGTCATAACTCCCCTGGCTCGGGATGAAAATGATGAGGTGAAAACACTTCCTTGCCATCTACTCCTAATTCTTTTTACATCCTCCTCTATTAGATGAGTTTCTTGTAAAAACACAATTTTTGAACCCATGTCTTTTATTTTATTCATAACTTGTTTAAGTTTTTTTAAATTCTGTAGACCTCTGCAATTCCATGAAGTTAAATTAAGATTAACGCTTTGGTTTATGATCAATAGGGAGTTTGGAATTACCTTGCAGTGTAAACATGCTCACACAGAGAAGCAAAAACATGAGTGGTTGAACATTCATCCTACAAACTACACACATACAAATTCCCCCTTCCCACATTTGTGGTAATCCCCCCCAAAATCAAAAGAAAAATTCCGTCTCCCGATATAGCCATCGACCGCTCCACACCCACGAGGATCAGCCAAAGCCACTCCTTCTTCATCCTCCCAATCACCCTAACTCTACTGCTTTTAATGACGTAACATTAACCCTCTTCTGTAGTTTTCCAACTTAACTCCAAAATTTTTAGCAACTTTGTACATCAGTTTTTTTGTTGTTTTTTTAATATATAATACAATCTATATTTTGTAAACTTGCTATTTGCTTCAAATCAGTCAGATGCCTGTGCAAATGCTTAAATATTCTACCTTATATTTTGTTCATGCTTAGCTCCCACCAGTCTCTTCTTGGATTTTCTTGATGAACTCCTGCGCTTCCTCTGGGGTCTTGAAGATGTGTGTTCTGCCCCCATACGTGGTCAACAGTCTTGCAGGATAAATTACACCATGACGAATCCCAAGGTTGCGCAGCTCTTTACGTACGGGATCAAACTGCTTCCTCAATTGTTGGATTCCTGTGGCTAAATCTGGGTAGAACCGCACCTGCTGGTCCTGGTGTTTAATCTCTCCCTTAGCTCGCGCAGCGTTGAATATCTTCATCCTGTCTCTGTTGCTGAGGAACTTCATAATAAGCATCCTCGGTGGTCCCTTATTTCTCCGTGGGCCAATACGATGTGCGCTTTCCAGAATGACTGCTGATTGCAGCTCCGCGCTGCCCAGCGCCTCCGGAATCCACTTTTCCAAAAAGGAACATGTGTCCCGACCTTCGGATTCCTCCGGTAGACCCACCAGCCTCAAGTTGTTCCGTCTCGACCGGGACTCCAAATCCAGGACATTATCTTCCAGGTATTTATTTTTTTTTCCAAAGTGCGCACCTTTAATTGAAGACCGGTGACGTCATCCTCGGCACTAGAGACACGAAGCTCCACCTGCGCCATTCGTTCTACACAGTTACCCAATTCCTTTCTCATTCCTTCCAACGCTGCCATAATCCCATCAAATTTAGAGGAAAAGTCTGCTCTCATTGAACTAATGGCTGCTAGCACTGCACCTGTGCCGTTTCCCGTAGTCACCGCACCGCTGCTAGCTTCCTCCGCCATATATGGAGCTTTATCTGCTGCGTCACAGACCTGAAAGTCCGTTAATTTGGACTGTTTCGGCGGCTCGCTGCTTTTTCCTCTACCTGGTTTTCCAGCCTTAGGCTTCACCGACATATCCTCGCCCAAACACTGGGATATGTTCTGTCCCAAATGAGAGTTATTTGCTGATTTTTTTTTGTTGTTTTTTTTCTTTTTCTCCAGGAGCAGAGCAGAGTGAGACGTGTCCGTCTCACATGGCCGCCAAAACCGGAAGTCACTTTATACCTGTTTAATCACTCAATAAATTGATCAATAATCAGTCTCAAAAATTTTCCGTGAATTCGATACCTGTGCTTGAACAGACTCAGAATGAAATAAATTCTCAACAACTTCTCTCATTTTCCACATATTTATTAAACGAAATGATTAACAGACATTGATTTTATGATTAATGAAATTACTGCAATCTTGTAAATGATAGATTAACAATGTTAATATTTTCGGAACCAGGGTTAAACTGAGAAATGAATTTCTATCAGTTTGAGTTAACAGATTATGGAAACAACGCAAATTTATGGAGAAAGTTTACTAATTATATGAAAAAGTCCTGGATTAATCTTAAGAAAATAAAAACGGAATTTTAATAAAAAGAAGAGTTATGCTAAGGGCTTCTTAATTTGCATCTGATTAGATATACAAATTATTACCGAACCTCAGACGTTTTAATTCAGCAGATGAATTAAAGTTTGTAGCTCACATGATCCTCCTTCGATGATGGTTCTTTCGTCGTCCTCAGCCCAAGATTTCGTGGACGTTAATATCTGCCCGCAGATATTTTCAGGGTCGACACTTCGACCTTTAAATTCAAGCGGTCGAAGAGGCTGGATTCTGGGCTGTATGACCCACAGTTGAAACTGGGTTTGGAGCCAGATGATGACGACGTTTCTTCAGCGTGTGATGAACCGCTGCGCGTTGATTTGGAGAGCTGCGTCTTTTCTTCCTGGTAGACAAGCGGCTGCAGAGGTATTTGGGAATAATTAATTAAAGATATCTAATCCGATCTCAAATTAGAAAAAAAAACTTTCGGACTTTAGATAAGATAATAACTTCTGTTGTATGATTGGTCAAGAAAAATATTATAAAAATAAAGTCAAGATTAAAGTTTACATTAAAATTAAACAAACAGTGATTTTACAAAAAGTTTAACCAAGAAAAAGTGATGAATAAAAATTGGAGTTTAACTCCGATTAAGAATTGAGCTCAAAGAAATAGGAATTCCTAGGCATTTAAGAGAAAAAGGAAAAACATTAAAATACGAAATTACATAAACAAATTACGAGTTATCTGCTCTGTGTTCAGAAAAGCGACACGTGGTCGGAGTCTTTGTTCAGACGGTCCTTTGTTCTTCCTTGCTGTGTGTAGACAATAGACAGATGAATCAGTGAAAAGGGTGAAGAGGAAAAGAGGGAAGAGAAGGAAGCAGGGGTCTCTCTGCTATTTATATAAGTCCTGTTGAGCATCCGCGGGCTTCCGGACTGACCAGAATCTCAGCCAATGAGCGTCCTTTCGTGGGCGGGCTCGATGAACCTTTAGTCCAATAACAAACAGTCTACAAGGGGCCAATGGGATGAAGAATTGTTGTCATGCAGAGATTGGCTGCTGGAGTCACATGTGATATCGGCCCACCCGAATACACACAATTTTAAATACATTGGAATATATCTTTACACACCTATGTATAACTAAACTAACCTTAGTGTATCTTATAAGCAGTGCTTCTAAATTAACATGCAGGAAGGAACATTCATATAAACATTTTTAACATGCATATATATATAAAATCAGATTAATGCATTTCACACATATTATTGATTTTCCACATTAAAAACATCAGAGTCCATTTGCTTTTCATAGTTCTGAAAAGAAGAAGGTTTAGAATTGAGTTTGTAATAATGTACTTTAAAGTTCACTGGTTAAATCCAGCGTTTCCCAGAGTTTAAGGACATTTTATTAAGTTGTGGGTCTGTGTGGCCAGGTCTGTTGCATGTTTTATGGGGGCAATAAACCAGAGCCGGACATTGGGGAAATTCCTTAGGCTGGTTTTTAACAAAGGAATGGGATTTCAGCTGTGGCCTGGGGGAGAAAATCCATTTCTTTGTCTTACTCCTGGGTGAAACAAAAATGTCTTTAAGCAGAAGAATAATTGCTGAGCCAAAGTGAGGTGATGCTACATGTATCAATGGCTACTTCCAAAAACAAGTGTAATGCATGCATACTGGAGACTGGCCGTGGATACAGTGCATCCAGAAAGTATTCACAGCGCTTCACTTGAGCTACCTTTTATGTTGCAGCTTTATTCCAAAATGGATTAAATCCATTTTTTCCTCAGAATTCTACACACAACGCCCCATAATGACGTGATTTTTTTTTTCAACTTTATTAAAAATAAAAAACAAAGAAATCACATGTACATAAGTATTCACAGCCTTTGCCATGAAGCTCAAAATTGAGCTCAGGTGCATCCTGTTTCCACTGATCCTCCTTGAGATGTTTCTACAGCTTAATTGGAGTCCACCTGTGGTAAATTCAGTTGATTGGACATGATTTGGAAAGGCACACACCTGTCTATATAAGGTCCCACAGTTGACAGTGCATGTCAGAGCACAAACCAAGTGTGGGGTCAAACAATTGTCTGTAGACCTCCAAGACAGGATTGTCTTGGGGCACAAATGTGGGGAAGGGTACAGAAACATTTCTGCTGCTTTGAAGGTCCCAGTGAGTACAGTGACCTCCATCATCCATAAATGGAAGAAGGCCAGAACCACCAGGACTCTTCCTAGAGCTGGCCAGCTATTTAAACTGAGCGATCGGGGGAGAAGGGCCTTGGTCAGGGAGGTGAACAAAAACCCGATGGTCACTTTAGGGCCTTTTCCATTAGCCCCGCTTAGCCCAACACGGCACCACTCAGCCCGCGTTTGAGCATTTTCCATTAGCCCCAGCACCGGTTAGCAGGCGCTATTTTCGTACCTGATCGAGGGCAGGGTACAAGCGAGCCGAGTCGGGCCGTGATGTGACGTCAACAGACTGGTCACCGCTGATTGGTCAGGTCGTAACGTCACGAAAGCGACCTCTTCTGATGAATCTACACACGACCGCCATTTGCAATATTTCACGGACTAACTTGGTCACGGAGTAAATACGATATTAATACAGACAGTGTTGCAGGTTTTGTGGAACTCTACACCGTGGTCCAACGAAGAGGTGCAAAGTTTTCTCTGCTTGGTGGCAGATCCACAGTGAGGAGTGACCCGGACTGATACAGATGGCTGCCCAGCATAGAACCGGACTATGGACAAGCTGAAGACGAACGTGAGAGAACCATCGATGGTGAGTGATTTGTAATAATGTGCATCTGTTTGCTTATTTATCCTGTTGGTGGTAAGCTCACTTTTTTTGAGCCATACAGCGCTGTTCTGTGCTGGCTAATGATTTTTAGCTAGTAGCTAGCTAGTACCAACTGCTGATTCGCGCTTGTTTTCTCCTAAGTATTCGCTTGTGAGAGCAAAACGATGAAATATGTTAATCCTGGTTAAAGTCCTGGTTTGTGTTTTGTATTGCACTTTGGTGCTGCGCATTAAATTGTGTGCAATTTAATGCTAGAATGTGTTTCCACATGCCAGGGGTTAGCCTCCCTGTTTGTATTGTGATACTGGTGAAATGGACCACAGGAGCCGAAATCTCGTCATATTAAAATTGCTTTTTCAAACCAGTGATTTATAAAGTCATTCATATAATTTTCTAAAGCGTCAGAATAGACCCACACACACCTATTCTGTGGATCCTGCAGTGCTTGTCAGGGAAACAAAGCATTTTTGTCACATCCCACCACTGACTTTCACAGGTGTATTTCCCTAATGCAGGTACATCTCCAAAAATTAGAATGTCATGAAAAACTTCAATATCTTTTGTCACTCATTTCAGAAAGTGAAATCCGTATATTATATAGATTCATTACACAGACAGTGATATATTTCAAGCGTTTATTTATTTTAATTTTGATGATTATGGCTTACAGCCCCTGAAAACCCCAAATTCAATTTGGCAAAAAATTAGAATATTACATAAAATTAACTTTAAAAAATAGTTTTTAAATATAAATGTTGGCCGCTGAGGTGTTGGTTAATATGGGCTGTAGCCGTAATCATCAATATTACAATAAACACTTGCAATATATCACTGTCCCTGTAATGAATCTATATATGGGTTTCACTTTCTGAAATGAGTGGAAAAAAAATATTGAATTTTTTCATGGTATTCTAATTTTTGAGATGTGCCTGTATAAGTGTTGAACTTGCTTGAAACTAACCATCATCCATTTCTGTCGTTCATCTAGGCAAGAGGAAATCAGCCAGCCCACAACGGACCTCGCCACTGTGGAAAGTACTGAAATCCTTTGCTTTTATAGGTAAAGTGTCAAAACCAAAGTAGCACAATTTCCACTTAATAAAAAAGGAACTGAACTGAGATTTGATTGTGTGAATGTGGCACATCAACTGTAAAATAAACCGCTTGTTAATGTATTTATTTTTTTGTCAGATCACTTGTGTGATCCTTTGTGAGTTATGTTCATAACTGTATGTTTTGGCGAATGTGAGATGTTCAGTCGTCAATATAATTTACTTTATATGTGTAGTTTATAGTCTATCATCAATAAACTCATGCAGTAACAGGACACATTACAAATATTTGAGACCCATTGTAGTGCTTCCTTTTATATTTCAGCAATGCTAGTACAAAACACCGCCCACACATGAAGCAAGGGCAAGAGAGACACTTTTACAGACAAGACAAACTTTTATTGATAAAAACTTCATATTTTGACTGAGCGACTACATACTCGGTGATGCACAACTTCAGTTAAAGTACTAGATTGCATTCAAGTGAATGTATTAATTCATTCTGATTACTGAGGCTACAGTAAAAAGAGATGATTTTAAATGTAACGCAGCCTTTGTAAAATCTACCGAAGCGCAGCTACATGAAAATTGTGGTTAAATACAACAACAAAGTACTTTATTGTCACATTCAAATTGTAATCCCTCCTGTTTTGTTTTTCTTTTGAATTCTTGGATGAAATATGGTGGGCAATATAAGCTGCAGCTTCAGCCATCACCCATTTCAGATAACCTATGTTGAACTGTATAATCAGAGGAGTTATTGTTTAATTTGACCTTGTTAGATTTTTTTCCCCTTTGTTATATTATTCTATTTTCTTTTAATCTTTACTTTTAATCAATCCGAAATAAAGATTCATTCATTAATTCACATTCCACCACTGGCTTTTAGCAACAAGTGTATTTCCCAAATATGTTTTAAACTTGCTTTAATTAACCACCACCCATTTGTCTTTTGTCTAGGCAAGAGGGAAACTGTCACCCCAACTGGATCTTGCCTCACTATTTACAGAGATGCAGGCTGAAGATTTGCTGAACCAGGACCAGTACGAGGGGCTGATCCAGTTGCTTCTCAGTGAGGCAGCGTGGCTGCCGTGTGTGACCATTCCAGTTTTTTTTTTTTTTTTACAGTTTGAATTTTGCACATTCTGAATAATCTGGAATTTGCTGCTGATTGTAATAAACAATTTAGTGACTTATGTGTTTGCATCATGATTTTCTATTTTGTCTGTTAAGACACCGGTGGGAAAAGAGTAAACTGTACAAAGGATTTATCGGTGACCTTGAAAATAATGGCTCATTTTTAAGAAAAAAGTAACCAAAAGCTTATCTTCTTAGCTTTTCCAATCTTTCAGTATTTAATTTATGCCACATGGTGGTAACCTTCACATATAAAAAAGAGACATCTGCAAAAACTTCAGAGGTTTATTGTCAGTGCAATTCCCAGTGCAATACTACATGAATGCATGGCTAGTACATTGTTGATGCAGAGAATATATATTTCTACAGTACATGTATCTAGTAAATCAAGTATTTTCCATGTAACCTTGTCACTGCATTATTTTAATTGCTTTTAATCCTAGATCAAGTTTGTTTTGGCCTAAAATGCATGATAACTGTCAAATATATCTTATTATACCTAACTCAGTACTGTTTACTTTTTGAATATATATTTTGTGGCTAATATAGTTATTAACATGGCGATCAAGTTGTCAGCTGATCATTTTTTTCTATAACACCACCTCAGACTCGGTTCTGCAGAAGCAGGTACGTCCATGATGTCTCAACAGTCTCTCCATGATTTTCAAGCAGATCAGAGCAATTTGTTGTACAGGAAACAAACGTTTCTACAGACATTCTTAAGCTCTATAACCACTGATCGTTTGTGAAGCTGTGCTGACATCAGTGACAGGCTGATGACATCCGTGACAGGCTGTGCTGAATGCCCAGACCGACTGAAGCAGTAATTTCCCCACAACAGAGCCATCTGAAACACACACAGCGTACATATTTTAGTACCTAACAGCGATAACTTGCAGATATTACAGTGTAGTACGACGTACTTATTGCAAACTAGCATTAGCAACATTAGCTTACCGTCGTATATGACCTAGTTTGTATCCTCACGCCTTTGGCTCTCCCAGAAGCTGCAGAACTATTCCAGAGTGTTTCATCTCGCTGCCTGTACCCTTGTCTGGCGGTCCTTTTTGGCATTTACGGTGAAAAAAGCCACAGACTGAGGAGTCGCCTTGTACAGCTGTATGTGTTATGTTTTGCTTGGGTTGGGTGTTCTACGTCACGGGAGTGTGGCGCCGCCTCGCTGTTCAAGAAGTCCCACCCACCGCAGGCGTGTCAGCAGTAATGTCGAAACGCAATCGGGGCCGAAACGAGTCGTTGTGAGACAAGTCGTGTTTTCAAATCGGGGCCGAGCGGGGCTAATGGAAAAGTGCCATTTGTCAGAGCTCCAGCATTCCTCTGTGGAGAGAGGAGAACCTTCCAGAAGGACAACCATCTCTGCAGCAATCAAACCAATCAGGCCTGTATGGTAGAGTGGCCAGACGGAAGCCACTCCTTTAGTAAACGGCACAAGGCAGCCCATGTGGAGTTTTCCAAAAGGCAGCTAAAGGACTCTGAGACCATGAGAAACAAAATTCTCTGGTCTGATGAGACAAAGATTGAACTCTTTGGCATGAATGCCAGGTGTCATGTTTGGAGGAAACCAGGTACCGCTCATAACCATGCCAGTGGTGGTGGCAGCATCATGCTGTGGGGATGTTTTTCAGCGGCAGGAACTGGAAGACTAGTCAGGATAGAGGGAAAGATGAATGCAGCAATGTACAGAGACATCCTGGATGAAAACCTGCTCCAGAGCACTCTTGACCTCTGACTGGGGCGACGGTTCATCTATCAGCAGGACAACGACCTAAAGCACACAGCCAAGATATCAAAGGAGTGGCTTCAGGACAACTCTGAATGTCCTTGAGTGGCCCAGCCAGAGCCCAGACTTGAATCCAATTGAAAATCTCTGGAGAGATCTGAAAATGGCTGTGCAATGACGCTTCCCATCCAGCCTGGTGGAGCTTGAGCGGTGCTGCAAAAAGGAATGGGTGAAACTGCCCAAAGATAGGTGTGCCAAGCTTGTGGCATCGTATTCAAAAAGACTTGAGGCTGTAATTGCTGCCAAAGGTGCATCAACAAAATATTGAGCAAAGGCTGTGAATACTTGAGTACATGTGATTTCTTATTTTTTTTTAATTTTTAATAAATTTGTAAAAATCTCAACATTTTTCATGTTATCAGTATGGGGTATTGTGTATAGAATTGTGAAGAAAAAAAAAGAATTTAATCCCTTTTGGAATAAGGCTGTAACATAACAGAATGTGGGGGGAAAAAAAGTGAAGTGCTGTAAATACTTTCCAGATGCACTGTATTTTTCATATAGGCACACCAGCAAATGGAAGAGATTAGGCTGGCTATATTAGTTTTCAAACTGTGGTAGGGAGCAATTGTTTGGGCCAGATGGGAGAAATATTTCCCCCTTGACAGAGTTGTTTATATTTACAGTATGTGGCTATTTTAAATTTTCAACTAAAAAAGTTGGCAGGATTTTTTTCGACCGCTCTCTACCTCCCACTGGTTGAGGCAGCTTGTGTCTGTTCATTAAATCTAGGTTATTTTCTGACTGTGAAACGGGGGGGGCCATTGCTTGGAAATGGGGAAGACAAATGGTTTAGTTCTCAGCATAAAAACAGCAGCCAGTAAGCTGGCACTGCGAGAGGTCGTTGTCATGACTGCCGACTGTGACCATGACTGTCTCCTCTGACTAGAAAAAAATAGAGCAATACAATTTAAATACAATATAAACTTAGGAAGGTGAAAAAAAATAAAAAGGTGAACAACACCAAGAGGCTGAATAGCCAGGCCTGCCCAGAGCCCCGTCATCATAGTGTGGGTTAATCGATTTAAGCTTTTCAATATAAAATATCCTCAATTTAACTTACAAACTATTGTATACATATTTTGTTACCACTCTTTAAATATTAATTACCTTTTTTTTTTTATTAAAATGCATGCAGCCTGCTCAGCTAAATAACAGCTTCATGTCAAGCCTCGCAGAACAAGGCAGAGCGAGCCACCATTAATCACCGGTTTTCTTTCTGTAACACTCCAGATGACTTTTTTAGTGAGATTTTGCATATTCTGATTAAAATGTCACATGCCATGATAAACCATTTGTCATCACTCCTTTCACAAAGCTTGCCTACCACTTTGTTGATCCACCTGACCAGTGACATCACCTGCAAATCCTCAATATGAAAGTAGTTTTTAATTGTAAAAACAAACTTTTTCATGTACTTCTACTCATTTTACTCGGTTGCACTGTTAATTGTTTTGTTAATGTTTACTGCTTAATAACCCAATGCTTCTTAAAGGGCCTATATCACGCTATTTTAAGCCTTTCAGAGTAAACTATATGCATGTATGTGATAGTATGTTACCTTTGGTACACTAGAGAATGAATTTCTTATGAAATATGAGTTATTTTCACGAGCCCGGAAGTAAGATGCCTCGATCTCGTGAGGCTCTGCCTCTCCTCCTTGTGGCTGCCACCCATTTCATGACGTAACCCCTGAACTGGCTGCTGCAGCGTGTCGCTGGGTTCCGCCCACGAAAACAACATCTACAGTAAACTTTAGAAAAGATGGATGATCATGTTGAACTCTTTAGCCTCCTGTTATTATTTTAGCCTATAATATTATTCTTATGTAGTGTATGGTTAATCACGTTTAATATTATGATTTTAGCCTCTGCATTCTGGTCTATTTTGACCATTTCTGACGAGTAGGCTCTTCTTTAGGAAGGCTGAACAAACTCCTAAATCTCTCACAGCCAAAGACGCATTTAGAAGACATTGTCTTACGTAAAAAAGCAAACAGTTGGTTTCACTGAACAGATTAGGTGCGAGAGGAGCTACTTCTTCACAGCGTCAATGCTAAAGTGAAAGAGTTTTGCCGATCACCGCTCCGTCAGCTGCGCGGAGAAAGTGGGTGTGTACGTTAGCCTGGGGGCGGTGCTGGCAGCACAGGCACTTCCTGGAGTGGGCGGCTCACCCACGTTCATACGTATGAACGTGGGGACCCAGTCATTATCAGGGACAGGGCGGAGCAGCAGCTCAGAGAGCAGGGTTGAGGAGGAATACTCAGATGCGTGAATGGAGCAAAATACCACTTTGGGGGTGTCTTTGGTGAGGAATTAACATTATAACATGCTTAAAAGCTCAAAAAAGTCGATTTTGCATGATATAAGCCCTTTAATAACAATGCTTAATAACCTAAATGACTTCTTTGGCTGTTTTGAAGCACAAAACATCACATCAGCACACGAAGACCATTCCTCCTCCAGACGAGCAGGCCATAAACCTGGATCCAGCTACCGTGAAGAGGTCCCTCTCCAGGATCAGCCCACGTAAGGCAACTGGACCAGACAACATACCGGGTCGCGTTCTGAAGGACTGTGCAGAGGAGCTCAAGAATGTCCTGGCTGACATCTTCAGCTTCTTCCTGAGCCAAGCTGTTGTCCCCACATACAGGTACATCTCAAAAAATTAGAATATCATGAAAAAGTTCAATATTTTTTGCTTCTCATTTCAAAAAGTGAAACCCATATATTATATAGCTTCATTACACAGAGTGGGATATATTTCAACTGTTTATTTTAATTCTGATGATTATGGCTTACAGCCCATGAAAACCCCAAATTCAGTTTCTCAAAAAATGAGAATATTACATAAAATTAATTTTAAAAATTAGTTTAATAGAAATGTTGGCCGACTGAAAAGTATGTCCATGTACACACTCAATACTTGGTCGGGGCTTCTTTTGGATTAATTGCTGTATCAATGTGGCGTGTCATGGAGGTGATCAGCCTGTGGCACTGCTGAGGTGTTATGAAGGTCCAGGTTGCTTTGATAGTGACCTTCAGCTTGTCTGCATTGTTGGGTCTGGTGTCTCTCATCTTCCTCTTGACAATCCTCCATAGATTCTCTATAGGGTTTAGGTCAGAAGAGTTTGCTGGCCAATCAAAAGCACAGTGATGCCATGGTCAGAGGGTACCTGTGGTGGTCGTCTAAGTGCATTCAACTTGAAAACATTAGGCAAAGTATTCGTTATTTGGTTAAATAATTATTGCCAGCCATATACCACCAGAGAAATATGCAAATACGACTGCAGGCATGGCCAGCCAATGAAAACTCTGAGCGCAGCCATGACACATGCGGATGTGACGTCACTTCGTTGGTACTCAACAGTCAATGCTCCGCCTGTATGAGAGACTAGGGTGCTGTTGTGAGTGTTTTTATTCTATTATGGCTGAATTGTCGGACTCTGAGGAAGAATTCGTCCAACATGGCTATAGGTTTGAGCCAGAAAGGTCTTCTGAGGGTTAAAGTGACGAAGTGGTCCTCACACACAACGCAATTTCGTCTGAAAGGATTCGTCTGTGCCCTGTTCCGAGATTGCGCAATCGCTTTTCCGCTCCGATCTTCTGACAAGGTGAGCTGGGTTTGGGTACACAAAAGAAGTGTTTATCTTTGTTTTTTCGCTTATTATTGAGACATCCAAAGGCTTTACATTCCGCCATGTTGCGATATCCATATCGCATTGTATGTTTTTGTTGTTACAAGAGCGCCGAGTGTCTGCTGCTCTGTATATAGTTTTAGAATCATCTGCCATCTTGCGGCCGTTACGAGCTCAGATCAGACGAGACGACCCGCTGAATTTAAGCATTTATTTATTTTCTACTCGTTTTAGTTCTGCATTTAATATGAACCCTGAGTTTGAAATAAATGTTTGAATTTGAATATCCCGAAAGCCACTGCTCATCCGGGCACTCCAGGCTCAGCCAATACTGATCCAGATCGCGGTGTCAACGAAATTACGTCTCTGTAAGCGTCCTGGCAGGCTATGTAGCCGCTAGTATGGCTGCACCCATGTTTTGCTGACATAGCTGAACCAGCACATCAGCAATGGATTTATATCAAATTGCTTTGAACATGAATTTCAACTTAAACTTGAACTAGAACGTGAGACAGGGGCTCAATATAATCTTTTTTTTCACGACCACCACAGGTACGCTTTAAACCAGGTTTTGATACTTCTGGCAGTGTGTGTTTGTGTGTGGGGGGGGTGCCAAGTTGTGCTGGAAAATGAAATCAGCTTCTCCATAAAGCTTGTCAGCACAGGGAAGCATGAAAGTGTTCTAAAGATTCCTGTTAGACGACTCTGCAGACTTTGGTCTTGATAAAACACAGTGAACCAACACCAGCAGAAGACATGGTTCCTGAAATCATCACCGACTGTGGAAACTTCACACTAAACCTCAAGCAACTTAGATTCTGTGTCTCGCCACTCTTTCTCCAGACTCTGGGACTTTGATTTCCAAATGAAATGCAAAATTTACTTTTATCTGAACAGAGGTCATCTGCTGGTGTTTGTCTGCTGTGTTTTATAAAGACTAAAGTCAGCACAGTTGTCTACCAGGAAATTTTAGAGCACTTCATGCTTCCCTGTGCTGACAAGCTTTATGGAGAAGCTGACTTCATTTTGGGCAGCACGGTGGCGCAGTGGTTAGCACAGTGGCAGCACAGCAAGAAGGTCATGGGATCGATTCCACCCTTGACCATCGTGGGTTCGATCCCACCCCCAGACCATCGGTGACCCTTCTGTGTGGAGTTTGCATGTTCTCCCCGTGTCTGCGTGGGTTTACTCCGGGCACTCCGGTTTCCTCCCACATGCCAAAAACATGCAAGTTAGGTTAATTGGCATCAAAACTGGGGATTCTAAATTGTCCTTAGGTATGGATGCGAGAGTGAATGGTTGTCTGTCTCTCTGTGTTGGCCCTGCGATGGACTGGCGATCTGTCCAGGGTGTACCCTGCCTCTCGCCCAAAGATGCTGGGATAGGCTCCAGCCCCCCCGCGACCCGAAAGGATTAAGCGGTAGAAGATGGATGGATGGATGGATGGATGGATGTTATTATTTCTAGTGGATGGTTTGTTAACATCTGTCTTAACCACTGAGTCACATCTGGTCTATGAGCCTTTTTCCACAGTAGTGCAATACATTTTTTGGCATTAAGCAAACCGAGGTCTATGAATGCTCTTTCACTCTTATTAAAGTTACGTTTTTCTGGATACAGACCCAACAAAAACAGTTTAGGGCTCAATGTGAATTGTTTTGAAATTATTTTTTCAATTGTTACCCTCACCTCTTCCCAAAACATTCTGATTTTTCTACATTCCCATAAACAGTGAAATAAGGTTCCTTTACTTTCCATACATTTTGTGCATATATCTGGTATGTTTTTGTTATATCTATTTAATTCCACTGGTGTAACATACATCTGCATTAACCATTTAAAATATATCAGTTTAAGACGTACATTTATTGATCTGGTTTGAGCTCCTGCACAAGCCATTTCCCATTGTTCCTCTGAAATTTCAGTTTGCAGGTCTTCTTTCCAGTAATTCAGTCTTTTCTGTGAGTTTTCACTTGAATAGTGTCAATGAGTTATAAAACTCTGAAATAATACCCTTTCTCTTACTATCTTTTGTCAAAAATTTTTCCAAAGATGAATAAGTAAGTCGGGTGAGAGCATTATTTTGATTTGATCGAATAAAATTTCTAAGCTGAAGATATTTAAAAAAAAAATGTGTTCTATTAAGATTGAATTTAATCCTCAGTTCTTCAAAAGACATTATGTTATCTGAGCGTGACAAATATAAGTCTTGAATCTTTTGAATCCCTTTTAAATTCCATACTTTAACCCCTTGCACTCCGGTCAATTTTCCTAAAAACGCCAAAAATAATGTGCCCAAAGTAAATCAAAAGCTGTTCTTCAACCCTTTGCAGCATCTTCATGGGGTTGGTCTCATTTAAAAGAAAATACTTTGAATTTTTTGGCAAAATAGTCATAATCTCTCTAAGTGCTCCGGCCACTGAGTTACAGTCATCTAAACATTGTGAACTTGAAGAAAATAAATTTGGCCTGGGTGTTTTTTTGGATACAAATGCTTGCAAATAACACACAGGATCCGAGCTGGAAAATGCAACAGAAATGTAGAACCAAGTGTTATCCAGCTGAGGTCCAAATTTTGTAACAATACCACAAAAAAATGAATATATTACACACCTTTTTCCTCAGGCTGTTCCCAGGCGTTTTGGAACTGTGCCAAATTGTGCCAAATGGCACAGTTTGGAAAAACGTCTGTAACTTTTGAATGCTTCAATGTAGAATCTTCATTTTGGGCTCTAATGAAAGGTCACACTCAGGGGCTGTGTGTGTGTGTGTGGGGGGGTTGTCCCCCCCCCCCCTCGCTACAGAGGATGGACATTGGCCATCGCTACATGACGGATTAGCCTCATGTGGGATGTGGGACAGCAGCTCAGTCACCGCGGCTCCCCCCCCCCCTTAATTTAGCTTATAACACCTTACCTCTTCACAGCAGCGTCCTGGCGAACTTCTCTTCCCCATTGTCAGACGAACGTGACGCTGGTCCGCTCGTGGTTCTGGTCTCGCGACCCGATCAAAACATAATTCCATTATTGCGGTTTTGCGCTTCCATGATTGCGGTTTTTGGCGAACGATTTTTCAAAACAAATAACAGTAGTAATTAAAAAAAGACTAGCGAAGGCGTGTGTGTCACTCAGTCTTCGTTGTCAGCCTCCATCGGTCTATGACCATGGAAGAAATCATAACGTCTACTCTGCTGGAACCAAAACAAAATAAGCACCGCCTGTGGCCGAACATGCGCGAATGGCACTCCCTGTCACACAGGTTGCATTTGTGGATGGTCTCCGTGCTGCTGGGTCTGTGGGGTTCTTCCTGCGGGTCCTTTTTTGATCCGCTCCAGCAGTCGGTCTTCACCCAGCCTTAAAAAAACAGCTCGCAAACTTCTCTGCTTCAGTTGGCTCACTGCATTCACAGCCTTGGTAGGCGGGTCCTTCTGGCTAGGTTTTCAGTCATTGGTTCTTCAAGGTTTCAGAAAACCAATTCAGGGCTCTTATTAGTCGAATGAGAGGTCAATCAGATGAACTAATCTGTTCGCGGCTGTGTCTGCAGCTTTTATTTTCAGTGCGCGCTTGGACGCCATCACCACCTACATCACCATCTACATCATGCGTCCTAGAGTGCACGAGAGCGCCCTTGTGCGCTCTAGGACGCAGAGACGTGCCCACCCGTGGTACACCGGAGTGCAAGAGGTTAAATACAGCATCCGCTCTCCCTGGTGTAAAATATTGATTACCCCATATTGGGCTAAATTGTGACAGTAAGTGTGGTTCTTTTAAATATTTTTTGGTTTCACACCATATTTTGATCATGTGCTTTACAATTGGATTTTTAACTTATTTCTGTAATTTTTTTAGCCGAGTCTGAGTATATGAATAAGGGAAGAGGTAAAGGTAAATTGTACCTCAGTTGTGCTGACCAGTAATACAACATAAAGTTTGGACATTTCAGACCTCCACGATCAAATGGTAAATATAGTAAGGACAAACGTATTCTAGCCTTCCTATTGTTCCATATAAATTCCACTAACTTTTTTTTAAATTCTTGAGAATAGATCTGAAGGTGGTGGTAAAGGAATGTTTTGAAATAAAGTATTTTTGGTAAGATATTACTTAAGTATATTAATTCTCCCGATCATCAACATTGGTAGTGACAAGATTTTGTAGACCTCTGCAATTTCATGAAGTTAAATTAAGATTAACGCTTTGATCTATGATCAATAAGGAGTTTAAGATTACCTTGCAATATGAACATACTCTTACAGAGAAGCAAAAACATGGATGATGGAACATTCATCCTACCACCTAAACAAAAACAAATTCCCTTTCCCCACATTCGTGGTAATCCCCCCCCCCCCCCAAAATCAAAAAAATTCCATCTCCTGTTATAGTAAGTGACTGTTCCACACCTGCGAGGATCAGTCAAACCACTCTTTCTCCTCTCAATCACCCTGACTCTACTACTATTCTTATAACATTAACTCTCTTCTGTAGTTTTTTCAGCATAACTTCAAAGTTTTATAGCAACGTTGTACATCATAGCTTTTTTTTTTAAAATACAGTCTGTATTTTGTAGACTTGTTATATGTTTCAGATCAATCAGTTGTCTGTACATACGCTTAAATGTTCTACCTTTATGTTCATGCTTAGCTCCCACCAGTCTCCTTTTGGATCTGCTTGATGAGCTCCTGCGCCTCTTGAGGGGACTTGAAGATGTGGGTTCTCCCCTTATGTGACCAGCAGTCTTGCCGGATGAATCACTCCGTGACGAATCCCGAGGTTGCGCAGCTCTTTGCGGGCGGGGTACAACTGCCTCCTTTAGAACCGCACCTGTTGATCCTGGTATTTAATTTCCCCTTCAGCTCGCGCAGCATTGGTGACCGTCATCTTGTCTCTGTAGTTGAGGAACTTCATAATCAGCGTCCTCGGTGGTGTCTTATTATCTCTCGGTGGGCCGATTCGGTGAGCGCTCTCTAAAACGACCGATGACTGCAGGTCCGCGTTGTTCAGCGCTTCTGGAATCCATCCATCCATCCATCCATCTTCTACCGCTTTTCCGGAGGTCCGGGTCGCGGAGGCAGCAGTTCAAGCAGAGAAGCCCAGACTTCCCTCTCCCCAGCCACCTGCTCCAGCTCTTCAGAGGGGATACCAAGGCGTTCCCAGACTAGCTGGGAGACATAGTCTCTCCACCGAGTCCTGGGTCTGCCCCGGGGTCTCCTCCCAGTGGGACGTGCCTGAAACGCCTCAAGTGGGAGACGTCCAGGAGGCATCCTAATCAGATGCCCATACCACCTCAACTGACTCCTTTCAATGTGGAGGAGCAGCGGTTCTACTCTGAGCCTCTCCCGGATGACTGAGCTCCTCACCCTATCTCTGAGGGTGAGTCCAGCAATCCTACGGAGAAAGCTCATTTCAGCCGCTTGTATCCGCGATCTCGTTCTTTCGGTCATTACCCAAAGCTCGTGACCATAGGTGAGAGTAGGAACGTAGATTGACTGGTAAATCGACAGCTTTGCCTTAGAACTAAGCTCCCTCTTCACCACAACAGACTGGTACAACGTCCGCATCACTGCAGATGCTGCTCCAATCCGTCTGTCGATCTCTCGCTCCATTTTCCCCTCACTCGTGAACAAGACCCCAAGATACTTAAACTCCTCCACTTGGGGCAGGAGCCTGTCCCCAACCCGGAGAGGACAATCCACCTTTTTCCGGCTGAGGACCATGGACTCGGACTTGGAGGTGCTGATTCTCATCCCAGCCGCTTCACACTCAGCGGCAAACCGTCCCAGCAAGAGCTGTAGGTCATTGCTGGATGAAGCCAACAGGACAACATCATCTGCAAACAACAGAGATGAGATCCTGTGGTCACCTGCTTCTGGAATCCACTTTTCCAAAAAGGAACATGAGTCCCATCCCTCCGCTCCGTCCGGGAGGCCCACCAGCCTCAAATTATTCCGTCGTGAGCGGGATTCCAAGTCTAGGACGTTATCTTCCAGACGTTTCCATTTTACTTCCATTGTTTGCAGTTTAATTTGTAGGCTGGTGACGTCATCCTCAGTGCTTGATATTCGGCCTGCGACATTCGCTCCATGCAGTCGTTTATTTCTTTCCTCATACCTTCTATTGCTGCTATAATCCCATCAAATTTAGACGAAAACTCTGTTCTCATGGAGGTGATGGCAGCGAGCACTACGCTTGTCCCCTCCCCAGCAGTTCCCGCTCCGCCGCTGGCTCCATCCTTCGCCATTGCCTCTGGAGTTTTCCCTGCCTCGCCTTGAGCGTGGAAGTCCGTTAGCTTGGATTGTTTTGTCAAGTTGCCTTTTCCTCCACCTAATTTTCCAACCTTGGTCTTTACCATATCCACGCCAAAACGCTGGGATGGGTTTTTGTTCCAATTGAGAGAGTTTTAGTAAAATTTTTAGTTTTACAAGCAGAGCAGTGTGAAACACGTCTTCCTACGTGGCCGCCATAACCGGAAGTCCCCCAATCAGCCAATATTTCTATTTAAAAACTATTTTTTTTAAATTAATTTTATGTAATCTCATTTTTTGAGAAACTGAATTTGGGGTTTTCATGGGCTGTAAGCCATAATCATCAAAATTAAAATAAATAAACACTTGAAATATATCACTCTCTGTGTAATGAATCTATATAATACATGGGTTTCACTTTTTGAAATGTGACAAAAAATATTGAACTTTTTCATGATATTCTAATTTTTTGAGATGTACCTGTATTTCAACACAGCTACCATAATACTAGTCCCAAAGAAGCCTGTTCCATGCAGCTGTGATGATTACTGGCCCATAGCACTGACCCCCATCATAATGAAGTGCTTCGAGCGGCTGGTCATGCAGAACATCAAGTTCATCCTCCCATGACCCATCTCAGTTTTCACAGAAGATGCCATCTCTGCTGCTCTCCATCCAGCCCTCACCCACCTGGGCTCAAAGAACTCCCTTGTGCGAACGCTGTTCTTGGACTTCAGTTCAGCATTCAACACAGTCATCCCCCAGCAACTAATAAAAAAAAACTCAGACACTTAGGACTCAAAACCTCTCTCTGTAACTGGGTGCTGGACTTTCTCACAGGGAGGACAGAATGTGCGGGTTGGCAGCAACGCCTTCAAGACCATCACACTGAGCACAGGGCCCCACAAGAGTGTGTGCTGTGCCCGCTGCTCTTCACTCTGCTGACCCATGACTGTCTACCAGCCTACAGCACCAACCACATCATCAAGTTTGCGGACAAACACAATAGTGGCGGTCCTCTTCAGACATTGAGGAGGCCAACTACAGAAATGAGGTGAGCCAACTGGTCCAGTGGTGTAAAGACAATCTCTTCCTGGACGTGGGGGAAAAACCAAGGAGATTGTGGTCGACTTCGAGAGGGGACACCCACAGCATTCTCCTCTGATCATCAATGGAGCAGCTGTGGAGAGGGTGAGCAGCACCAAGTTCCAGGGGGTGCACATCTCTGAGGACCTCTCCTGGTCCAACAACACCACATCACGGGCCAAGAAGGCTCAAACCCTCCTCCGTTTCCTTCACAAACTGAGGAGAGCACCAGTCCCCCCCCCCCCCCCATCGTGTGCTCATTCTACCAGGGTGCGATTGAGAGCATCCTCACCAGCTGCATTATGGTGTCATATGGAAGCTGCACCGCCTCCTGCAGAAAGACACTACAACGCACAGTGAAAGCAGCCAACGTGGTCATCGCTGCCCCTCTGCCCCCCCTCTTGGACATACACCTCACCCGCAGAGCCATCAACATTGCAGGCGACGCCTCCGGGCCCGCTCCATAAGACTGCTAAATAGCTTTGTTCACCAGGCCATCAGGACCCTGAACTCTGTCCACCCTCCCCGGTCCGTAACGCACTCACCCACTCAATAACTACTTCAGCTGTTGGCACAGAAAGACTGGCACACCAACAATAATACATTTGCTGCTGTATGTCTCTGCACTTTACTGCAGCCATTTGCACAAATGTCATATCTGCTGCTGTCTGTTGTTGCAATATTGATCATGTGCAGTCCCATCTGTCACTGTCTGCTCCTACACTACCGCATTCGAACTTGCAATTACGAGTATTACTGCTCTACTCTTTCTGTATATAGGATTGCTGGGTTTTATCGTTTATCTTTATTTGTACTATGGGATGTGGGTATATCTTTTGTCGCTATTTGCACTATGGGTAGCATTACTGTACATAGACTGCTGTTTTCCAGCCTTATTCCTTTTTTTAATATATATTGTGCACACCACTGAAGAGAGAGAAATGCTATTTCAATTCTCCTGTATGTCCTGTATGTATAGTAGTATTGACAAATAAAATCTTTGAATCTTTGAGTATTCTTTAAAGCAGGGCTGTCAAACTCATTCCATGGCGGGCCAAGACACTGCAGGTTTTCCCTTCCACCCAGTCTGTTCAGCAGGTGTTTTCACTAATCAGCAATCAGTGGGAAGAAATTCATTGGAATCACCTGTTAGACAGCGGTTGGAGGTAAAACCTGCAGGGTGTTGGCCCTCCATGAAATGAGTTTAACATCCCTGGGATAGGCTCCAGCACCACCACCCCCCACCCCCCCCCCCGACCCAAAAAGGATTAAGTGGAAGAAGATGGAGGGTTTAAAGTCTCTTAAAAAAAAAAGTAAACGTTTTATGGATGTCTGTTCTTTTTTTTTTTTTCCACAATATCTTTATTGAACCTTTTTTTTTTTTTTTAACAAACATGATACAAACAATCAAACACTAACACTAAAGTACTACAAAAAAAAAAATGCACTAAAAACACCAACAACCACCAACAAAATCAAGTCTTCAACAATGCTCCTCTGTTTAGTCTAGACAATCCAATACATAAGTATACATATTATGTTCACCAGTTTGGAATTTACAAGGTCCACACACATCATTCACCTTCTTCTTCAAGAGTTATGTTTAAATTTTTTACATAATCAATAAAAGGTCTCCATATATTCTCAAACACAATTTCCTTTGATTTTAGTATATATGTTATTCTTTCTAATGGAAGGTTTGTTAACATCTGTCTTAACCACTGAGTCACATCTGGTCTATGAGTCTTTTTCCATAATAGTGCAATACATTTTTTGGCATTAAGCAAACTGAGGTCTATGAATGTTCTTTCACTTTTATTAAAATTATGCTTTTCTGGGTACAGACCCAACAAAAACAGTTTAGGATTCAATATGATTTGTTTTGAGATTATTTTTTCAATTGTTACCCTCACCTCTTCCCAAAACATTCTTATTAATCTACATTCCCATAAACAATGAAATAGGGTTCCTTTACTTTCCATGCATTTTGTGCATGTATCTGGTATATTTTTGTTATATCTATTTAACTCCTCCGGTGTAACATACATCCGCATTAACCATTTGAAATGTATCAATTTAAGGCGTGCATTTATTGATTTGGTTTGAGCTTCTGTACAAGCCAATTCCCATTGTTCCTCTGAAATTTCAGTTTGCAGATCTTCTTTCCAGTAGTTTAATCTTTTCAGTGAATTTTCACTTGAAGATAGTGTCAGTGAGTTATAAAACTCTGAAATAATACCCTTTCTTTTACTATCTTTCATCATCATTTTTTCCAAGGATGAATAAATAGGTCGAGTGAGAGCTTTATTTTGATTTGATCGAATAAAGTTTCTAAGTTGAAGATATTTAAAAAAATGTGTTCTATTGAGATTAAATTTGATCCTCAGCTCTTCAAAAGACATTATGTTGTCTGCACATGGCAAATATAAATCCTGAATCTTTTGTATCCCTTTTAAATTCCATACTTTAAATACAGCGTCCGCTCTCCCTGGTTTAAAATATTGATTACCCCATATTGGACTAAATTGTGACAATAACTGTGGTTCTTTTAAATAGTTTTTAGCTTCACACCATATTTTGATCATATGCTTTACAAATGGATTTTTAACTTGTTTTTGTAATTTTTTTGCCGAATCTGAGTATATGAATATGGGAAGAGGTAAAGGTAAATTGTATGATTCCATTTCAGTCCAGTGAGGGAGATCATTTGATGAAAAATAATATGTCATAGACCTCAGTTGTGCCGACCAATAATACAACATAAAATTTGGACATTTCAGACCTCCACGATCAAATGGTAAATATAATAAAGACAAACGTAATCTAGCCCTCCTGTTGTTCCATATAAATTCCACTAACTTTTTTTTTATTCTTGAGAATAGATCTAAAGGTGGTGATAAGGGAATGTATTGAAATAAATAAAGTATTTTAGGTAAAATATTACTTTTAAGTATATTGATTCTCCCGATCATCGACATTGGTAGTGACATCCATCTCTGAGTTAACTCATTGATATCTGACATTAAGGCTTCATAGTTGACACTGGCGACTGATTCTAGCTTAGGCATAATTTGGATTCCTAAATATTTAAACTGATTTACAACATTGAATTGATTTACCTCAGGGGCTGGGTAATTTCTCTGGGTCTCATTTAGCATTAATATTGAAGATTTAGTTTTATTTATTTTATATCCTGATATTTCCCCAAAATTCTTTATTAAATTCAACAAGGTTGGAATTGATTTTTTTAGATTCGACATAAACAAAATTATGTCATCGGCGTACAGGGAGATTTTATGTTCTGTTGGTCCAACTTTAATTCCATATATTTGTGAATGTAAACGTATCGCTATCGCTAAAGGTTCAATTGCCATAGTAAACAGTAAAGGTGAAAGTGGACAGCCTTGTCGACATCCTCTATTGATTTTTATTGGTTTTGAAATATTGTTATTTGTTAGGATTTCTGCTGTAGCATTATTGTATATTATTTGAACCCATTTTATGAAATTATTTCCAAGTCCAAACCTTTGTAGGACTTCAAAAAGAAAGGGCCATTCAACTCTATCAAAGGCCTTTTCGGCGTCCAATGATAGGAGAGCTGTATCCGGTGCTTCTTTATTAAAATAAATAATATTAAATAGTCTTCTTACATTATGGAAGCCTTGTCTACCCTTTATAAAGCCATTCTGATCTCGATTAATAATATTTGGTAAAATTTCTTGTATTCGTCTTGCTAAAATTTTACAGATTATCTTAAGGTCGGCGTTTAATAGGCTTATTGGTCTCATATTTTCACATTTATTAGAGGGCTTACCTGGTTTTGGCAGCAGTATAATTAAGGCATTATTTATGTATGATGGTAAATTATTATTTTGAAATGCTTCTAAAACCATTTCCAAAAAAGGTTTTATTAATTTATTCTTAAATTTTTTATAAAGGTCAACTGGAAGACCATCTGGTCCTGCACTTTTTCCTGATTTCATATTATCAATGGCTAGCCCAACTTCTTCTTGACTAATTTTAGACTCCAATATCTCCCTGTTTTCATTTGGAATACACGGTATAGATAGTTCGTTCAAAAACCCATTTAGTTTTGTTAAATCAGGTTCATTTTTGGTATCATATAATTTTTCATAGTAATCTCTAAAGGCTCTATTAATTTCTAAAGGATCTATAACTACCTGTCCATTACTTATAATACTGGTAATTGGTGTTTTAATTTCCAATTGTTTAATCTGCCATGCTAATAATTTTCCCGATTTTTCACCTTGTTCATAAAAAGATTGTTTCAATCTTAGAAGACTCGAGGCAGCTCTATTCGCTGATTTTTTGTCGTATTCAGCTCTCAAAATCAGTAATTCATTCTCCAACCTTGGGTCACTTCCTGCATACACTTTTTCCTGAAGATTTTTTATTTTATGTTCCAATTTAGCTCTCTCCTCTCGAGTCTTCTTAGATTTTGATCCTGTATAACTAATAATATGTCCCCTAATAAAAGCTTTGAAAGCCTCCCACTTTACACATGCTGATGTTTGTGTAGTATTGATGTCAAAGAACTCGTCTATCTGTTTTTCTATATACTTGACAAATTCCTCATCCTGAAGCCATTTATGCTGAAATTGCCATCTACCTGATTCCTTTGTCAATTTTTTATCTACATATATTAGACAACAGGGTGCATGATCAGAGATCACGATGTTATCATAAAAGCAGTTTTGAATCTTGGACCTTAATTCTGTGGAAATCAAAAAATAATCAATACGTGAGAATGTCTTGTAGGTACTGGAATAACAAGAATAGGCTTTAACTTGTGGTTTCATTTCTCTCCATATATCTAACAATCTCAATTCTTTCATAAAATGATTAATAGTCATCCTACATCCAATGTGCATACAATCCAGTCCTGTTGATCTATCCACACCTGGATTCAATGTACAATTAAAATCCCCTGCTATTATATGTTGCCCTGTAAGTGATGATAAGATGAGAAATAAATTAGCAAAGAACTTCTGATCATCTATATTGGGACCATATAAGTTCACAAGATTTATATTTTCTAATAGCAAAGAACCTTGAATGATTACATATCTTCCAAATTTGTCTCCAATTACATTTTTCACTTGAAAAGGAACTGATTTATGTATGAGAGTCATAACTCCCCTGGCTCGGGATGAAAATGAAGAGGTGAATACACTTCCCTGCCATCTACTCCTAATTCTTTTAACATCCTCCTCTATCAGATGAGTTTCTTGTAAAAACACAATTCTTGAACCCATGTCCTTTATTTTATTCATAACTTGTTTAAGTTTTTTTAAATTTTGTAGACCTCTGCAATTCCATGAAGTTAAATTAAGGTTAACACTTTGGTCCATGATCAATAGAGTTTGGGATTACCTTGCAGTGTAAACATGCTCATACAGAGAAGCAAAAACATGAGTGGTTGAACATTCATCCTACAAACTACACACAAACAAATTTCCCCTTCCCACACTTGTGGCAAACCCCCCAAAATCAAAAGAAAAATTCTGTCTCCCGATATAGCCATCGACCGTTCCACACCCACGGGGAACAGCCTAAGCCACTCCTTCTTCATCCTCCCAATCACCCTAACTCTACTGCTTTTAATGACGTAACATTAACTCTCCTCTGTAGTTTTCCAACTTAACTCCAAAATTTTTAACAACTTTGTACATCATAGTTTTTTTTTTTTGTTTGGTTTTTTTTTTTTTTTTTAATATATAATACAATCTATATTTTGTAAACTTACTATTTACTTCAAGTCAGTCAGATGCCTGTGCAAATGCTTAATTATTCTACCTTATATTTTGTTCATGCTTAGCTCCCACCAGTCTCTTCTTCTTCTTTGATCTTCTTGATGAACTCCTGCGCCTCCTCTGGGGTCTTGAAGATGTGGGTTCTGCCCTCATACGTGGTCAGCAGTCTCGCAGGATAGATTACACCATGACGAATCCCAAGGTTGCGCAGCTCCTTACGTACGGGATCAAACTGCTTCCTCAATTGCTGGATTCCTGTGGCCAAATCTGGGTAGAACCGCACCTGCTGGTCCTGGTGTTTAATCTCTCCTTTTTTAGCTCGTGCAGCGTTGAAGATCTTCATCCTGTCTCTGTTGCTTAGAAACTTCATAATTAAGGTCCTCGGCGGTCCCTTATCTCTCCGTGGGCCAATACGATGTGCTTTTTCCAGAATCACTGCTGATTGCAACTCCTCGCTGCCCAGCACCTCCGGAATCCACTTTTCCAGAAAGGAACATACGTCCCGACCTTCTGATTCCTCTGGAAGACCCACCAGCCTCAAATTATTCTGTCTCGACCGAGATTCCAAATCCAAAATATTATCTTCCAGAGATTTATTTTTTTTTTCCAAAGTGCGCACCTTTAATTGAAGACGGGTGACGTCATCTTCAGCACTAGCGAGACGGAGCTCCATCTGCGCCGTTCGTTCTACACAGTCACCCAATTCCTTTCTTATTCCTTCCAACGCTGTCATAATCCCATCAAATCTAGAGGAAAAGTCCGCTCTCATTGAACTCATGGCAGCCATCAGCGCATCTGCGCCATTCCCCGCAGAAATCGCACCGCCGCCAGCCTCCTCCGCCATATATGGAGCCTTGTTTGCTGCGTCACAGACCTGAAAGTCCGTTAATTTGGACTGTTTCGGCGGCTCGCTTTTTCCTTTTCCTGGTTTTCCAGCCTTAGGCTTCGCCGACATATCCTCGCCCAAATGCTGGGATACGTTCTGTCCCAAATGAGAGAGTTATTTGCCGATTTTTTTTCTCCAGGAGCAGAGCAGAGCGAGACACGTCCGTCCTACGTGGCAGCCATAACCGGAAGTCCGGATGTCTGTTCTTTTGTAATGATAAATTGTTAATTTGCTTTCAGATGGTGGACCTGGGCTGCAATAAGTGTACTTTGATGAAAAAACTCAAGTTTCACCGAGAAATTGAACTGCTGGTTGGAGTGGATATTGATGGTGCCACAATCAAGAAACACATGTATGTATGTATGTTTTTTTTTTTTTTTTGTTACTTATTTGTACCCGTAGGTAGATTTGGTTTGCAGTCTGGTGACAAGCCACCGGCTGCTGGTCGCTGCGTGCGCGAGCGCCCTAAACCTACATGTTTTTGGTGTGCGGGAGGAAACCGGAGAAATCCCAGAGTAAACCCACGCAACACGGGGAGAACATGCAAACTCCACACAGCTCACTGTTGGTCGGGGGCTGGGATCGAACCCACGATCTCATGATCCCCGCGATCCCCCGGCCGAGGGTAAAACTGTGCTGCCACAGTGCTAAACCACTGCGCCACCGTGCAGCCCGTTTGTATGCATGTATGAGGAGGGGCTGAAAAGTTTATAGGCTGACCATGATGCAGTTGTCAAATTTGACCAAATGTGGTTTGTTGTACCCATACTCTTGACAGTTCTCTCACTCAGCTCTGCTTTGCCCTCTTGTTCCTCAGCCACTGAAGCACAAACACTACTGACTTGGCACCTAAGAGGATAACTTCTTCTTAGTCAGCCCTTGAACTTTTCAGCTCCCCCGTATGTATGTGTGTTTACTGTTAGATATACGTAAATACTTTACATGTTTTATCAGTCACCATAGTCATGACAGGGGCCCAACAATGCTTTAAACAGAAACTACCCTAATATTTACATTCATCAAATTTATAGTAATGCAGAAGACACTGTTTCACTCACATAGTCCTTAAGTTGATCTCATTTACTGTATATAAAGTAGTAAAGTTGTCCCTTTATACTGAGATGTAAAATCCTGGCTCCAACTCATTCTTTCCCCACTATAATGTTGCGCTGGTTGCCAGGTTAGGTAAAATATCCACACACTGAACGTTTGCCTTGAGATCGGCCATTTCCTGCTAGATGATGATACTGTATGTGATATCAACCCAGTTATGCTGTTGGGTTTGCGAACCTTAGTGGCCACTGTAGTTTTCATCAACCAGTTCTTATTTCCCCCCCCCAAGAAAACATACAGTGGTGTGAAAGTGTTTGCCCCTTTCCTGATTTCTCATTTTTTTTTTGTATGTTTGTCAAACTTAGATGGTTCAGATCATTAAACAAATTTAAATATTAAACAAAGATAACACAAGTAAACACAAAATGCAGTTTTTAAATGAAGGTGTTTATTATTAAGGGGGGGGAGAAATCCAAACCTATATGGCCCTGTGTGAAAAAGTGATTGCCCCCTAAACTTAATAGCTGGTTGGGCCACCCTTAGCAGCAACAACTGTGTTAGATTATTTTTCAGTATAATTAATCTGAGTCAAAAATGAGGCAGGATCTCTAAATGTAAGTAGATTTATTCCTTTGGTCAATAGGGAGAAGCGGTACAAGCAGATAAGCCCCAAGTCTGCACACATACTTCTAAATTCAGGCATTCATTACTCAAAGTCTTAGTCTTCAGATTGGTGGGCAGCGGAAAGGAATGTCCTTGACTGTCTAGTCATTATCTTCTTACTCACAGGAAACGGGGAGACAAATACACTCTTAGTCACACGGAACTGGACATGATGAATTGAAAACAGCTGCGTAACTAACCACACTCACTCACAGACTGGACATTCTAAACAGAAGGTATTATTATAGCTGTGTGATTTATAATTGTTAACTTATGCACACACAGACTGGGGCTACTTCAAGGCCATACATAAAACGCACATATAAATATCAAACATGGAATTATAGAACAATAATAAAGAATAATATGGAATTTTTCTTTCATATCCCCCTTGATGCTTAATAAAGCATCACAATTTAAAGAAAATGAACAAAAGAAATAATCAGTCATAAAAATGTAATTGAATAATGATAAAAGGATAGGTATATGTAAGGGTGTATGTGTTATGTGTAATTGCAGATTAGCAGCAATTTTGTGAGGTAGTTTTAACTAAAACAAAGCTATGATAAAATGTGTAGTTATAAAAATGAATGTATGTAATAAGTGTAAATATATCATCAAAATCAATTTAACTGTAAAATAAGAATGTAGCAATTAATGAGATAATAAGTGTAATGTGATAGAAACGGTAATGTGAAAATGATATGGAAAAACTCAACAGATAAAACAATATTTCAAACGCCACACACCTTAGGCTGGCATTGCCCCTTTACCATCCTTCATCTCCAGCAATTGCATCATGACATATCACTAAGTTTACCTGACCCAGCCTCATTGTCATACTACGGACACAAGGAATGACACAGGAAAATACCAAAATTATCACTATAAAAATCACTATCAAATTCATGATGAGACTTCTCCATGAAGAGAACAACTAATTTAATCAATTCTGTGCATCAGTGACATTATTCTTGGCCGCAGCAGCCTGCAAGGCAGTGAGGTTGCATATGGCTGAAGTAATAATATGACCATCTGCATCATTTTCAGGGATAAGTCACCACCTACAATAGTACACACACCCCTACAGGTGGCAGTTAATTGATCAAGAACCATTCTATTTTGTCATCATAAGCCTCATAGCCGTCATCTCTTCTTTTCACCCAACCAAGCAGATTAGGAAAAATTTACAAAGGACTGTAGTATATAATTAAGTGTTTCAATCCATAAGGTGTTCTTGCCCACTCCCACCCAAGGAAACGGTGAATGAAGGACCCTTACTCCTGTGCTTTTCATCTGAAATTGCTCTGGTACATCCGTGCTCCAAATGGCATCGTGGTAAAAAAGGGTAGCATCCTGTGGTAAGAAAGCATCTCTCTACACCCTGCCCACCTGGCCTGCCGACATAATGAGGATATGATCAGTCGCCAAAACAGGGACACACAACCCTGCCTACTTCCTGGGCAAGTGTGAGTACGCCCAATGATCATATGACCACCATCCCCCGATATTGACAATGTAGATCTTCAGGATAACATTTGCCCGCTTCGTTGGTCAAGCAGGTAGCAGTACAGGGGAGAGACGCATTGTAAGCCGTTGCACACTTAGAGAGTTTTAAGCTGCCCAGAGGGACATCACTGCTTCCCTTTGGACAAAAGGAGGAGTTTCCTGATGAAATTAACCTTGCCTTCAGAATAAGGAGTGTCATCATGTTTCCAATCAGTGGAGTGATAAGTGTTGTGACAGGTGAGATTCAAAGTAATGTTTGCTGTGTTATTTCTGTATATAGCCTCTCTTAATAAACAGACAGCCTGTGGTAGCTGCATTATTGTAGCAGTTAATTTGCTCAGCTGATAGTGGCATTAAGGAACAAACATAACGATTCAAGCAATTAGCTGATTTAGCTGTGTAATTAGCATATCTTCACCAGTCATTGCCAGCATAAACATGATCATAATGACCTGGAGCTTCCAGCCAGTCTTGGTGAGTGTAATGAATCCTGCTCTATGGTGTATAGGCTTTGGAGCAGCTAAGAAAAACTAAAGTGTTACTATGAGAATGATGAGGATGAAAAGGCAACAATACCAACCATACCCTTTAGTTGTCAGCCTTCTCTCTCTTGCATTTTTGCCCCTCCATGATAAACAGCTGCTTCGTCATACAAGTCGTTACTGGACACCAGAGGGCATCGGCAGCTGACACTTGTATAGAGAAACAGTCACTCGCTGAGGATATTTTTTTTTTTAAATGAGTTTTTAAAGTGTATTAAACAGTCTCTTGCTGAGGGTTCTGAGTAGGGTAAAACGTCAAATGCACCCAAGAGTCACGGCCTTCGGCTTTCACAGCTGTTGGTGTCACCAGGATAACCTAGTTGTGTTGTCCTTGCCAGGGAGTATTGGTCCAGTTTTCATCTTTGATGACCAGATCCCCTGGTTTGGCCAAAAGATGGGTGCATCCCCTGTGGTTCCTTTGTCACATGGTCCCTCCTGGAAAGGCGGCATGGATAACATCTGTCAGTTGACATTCTTTGCATGTAATTAACTAAAAACCCTTCCTCATCACCTAAGTTAAATGGCTTTGATGGTGAGGGTAAGTAGGGTTTGCCATTTATTATTTTCCTATTTTCTTTGTCACTATTTTCCTAAGCCTTCTTTAATAATCCTATTTGTGCGTTATGCTAATCCTATAGATTGTGGATGGTAAGCTAAATGGTTTTCTAGGTAAATGTTGAGTACTGTACCTAAATGATTTGATTTACAAAGTGTATTCCATTATCTGAGTAAATCATTTCAGCTATTTCAAATCTTGATATTGTTTCAGTTAAGGGTTTCCGTGCTACCATAGCAGTATTTGCATTAGTGCAGGGGAAGGCTATTGTCCATTTAGTATGTCAATAATTACTTAAACATTTTTGCCTTCACACTTATTTAACTCAGTGAACTCCATGCAAAGGTTTTGAAAAGAATAAGTTTATGCAGGGAAGGTCAAATTTTTTCTGCTTTGAGCTCCCTTAAGCATTGTTTTCTTCTTGCATAATTAAGTAAAAATCTGTTTTCTTTGTAGCGGATTTTGAATTGAGTTCCACAGTAAGCTTCATCAGCATAAATTGGACTTTCCTTAGACATTTGGAACTTTCCCTATAAATTTGCAACTTTTCTTTTTCCTTATTAGTTTACTATTTTTCCTTCTTTTTTTCCATCCTTTTTTTTTTTTTTTTTTTTTTTTGCTCTTCTTAACCACTTGCACTCCGGGCAATTTTCCTAAAAATGCCAAAAAATAACGTGCCCAAAGTAAATCGAAAGCTGTTATTCAACCCTTTGCAGCATCTTCATGGGGTTGGTCTCCTTTAAAAGAAAACACTTTGAATTTTTTGGCAAAAAAAGCATAATCTCTCTACGTGCTCCGGCCACTGAGTTACAGTCATCTAAACATACTGAACTTGAAGAAAAAAAAATTGGACAGTGTTTTTTTGGATACAAGTGCTTGTAAATAACACACAGCTGTCCGATCCGGCTGGAAAATGCAACAGAAATGTAGAACCAAGTGTTATCCAGCTGAGATCCAAATTTGGTAACAATACCACAAAAAATGAATATTTTACACAGCTTTGTTCTCAGGCTGTTCCCAGGCGTTATGGAACTGTGCCAAATTGTGCCAAATGGCACAGTTTGGAAAAACGTCTGTAACTTTTGAATAATTCAATGTAGAATCTTCATTTTAGGCTCTAATGAAAGGTCACACTCAGGGCTGTGTCTGTGTGTGTGTGTGTGTGTGTGTGTGGGCGGGGGGTCGTCCCCCCCCCCCCGCTACCAAGGACCAAATTCGTCCCTCGCTACATGACGGAATACACTTTATTTTTTTTTTCTTTTCCTTGCATGTTTTCACAGCGGTTCCCCCCCCCCCTCGCTACTGTGTGTGTGTGTGTGGGGGGAACCGTGAACGGACCGTGAACGCCCCCCCCCCTCGCTACAGAAGAGGGCCATCGCTACATGATGGAATAGACTGATATGCTTCCCCCCCGCGGACCGGGGAGCGTTCGGACCGTGCCCCCCCCCCCCACTCCTCTTCTGCAGCGGGGGGGGGGGGCGTTCACGGTCCGAACACGGCAAATGAACAGTTTATCGCGGCGCACGCACTTCGTGCGCAGTACAGTTGTAATTTACCGATCGGTCAAAAGTCATTTTTGGATTACAGTTTTCAGGGATAAATAATAATTTAGCTTATAACACCTTACCTCTTCAAAGCAGCAGAGTCGTGGCGAACAGCTCTTCCCACGCGTCAGACGAACGTGACGCTGCTCCGCTCGTGGATCCCGATCAACATAATTCCATTATTGCCGTTTTGGCGAATGATTTACGACTTTTGTCGTCGGCCTCCGTCTATTCTGCTGGAATGAGTGCAGGTCCCACTTGTGGGTGTTTTCCATGCTGCTGGGTGAGCCTGGGTCTGTAGTAGATTCGTACAGAGTCCTTCTGCAGCAGTAAATATCGCTTCACCCAGCCTGAATTTCTTAAATACCTGCAAATTTATTGATATAAATTTAACTTCTCCTATTGAATGTTGTAACTCCATTACCAAGCTGTTTCACCTGTATTTTTTCTGTCCTACATTATTGATCATTTATTGATCATTTTTATTCATTATCTATTTTTTACTAATTTTTGCTAATTGTTTACCCCCCCACCCCCCGGATACATGGGGGTTCCCACGTATCAAAGTGGTGGCTTACTGAAACAGTGTGATAGTTTTTCCTTGTTTCTTGTTAGAACAAGGAAATGTTTTGGTAGGCAAGTGTTTTCCTTAGAGATACAGTCTGTGCCATTAATATGTGTGGCATATTTACATGGGGCTAATTTAGATTAAATTTTTCTGGACAGTGTAACAATCCTGTGTCTTTTTGTGAGTGTCTTCCCTTGGCCTAATTTGCAGATTTCAATTAGAACAGTTAGCGTAGCTACCTGTGCCTATTTAATGTGATTTAGCATTTATTGTAACCAATTCTGAATTTTCCATTAAAGGTGACGGACAGTGACATATTTTTATTGAACCAATCAACTGATTGTATGAAAATATTCTATTATGTCTATTCCTGCGATTTAATATGTGTCACCATCCTCCATAAATGACCTTATTTGCTCGTAGCCCAGCCTTCACTTAGTGAGGCTGCAGTACCGCCATCTCTCGATAGGTGCGGGCATTAGTGACGTCACAGCAGCAATAGAAAGAAAAAGGCAGAACGAGAACAAAGTGATTCAGACAGCGATTATTTTCTCGAGTTTGACGACCTCAATATAAATGATGACATTGAAAATGAAGAATCGGATGATGAAGTAGTTTTGGGTGGTGCTGAGGGGGTATTCAGCCTTATTTGTGGGAAAGAAGTGAGGGTTATGTTGCCTGCCTGTGCAGTGAGCCTCATCAGAGAAACATTCCCATCTGATCACTACAAGGGATTTTGCCTACCAAGATTAGATTTGTGAACAATGATATGTAAATAAAGTTTTGTAAAATCATATATTGAGTTTATTCATGTTCATGTCAATGTTATAATTCTCATAGTTCAGCATTCATCAAAGTCGCATGTCATATACATTTGAATAATTTGAACACACTAAATTCTTCTCAATTTGAAAAGAAATATTACATACTATACCACCTTTGTATGAATGTTTGAAAACACAGCAGAAATATACAAAGAAATACAAAAATCAATGGAGTATCAGTACAGATTAAGAAAATAACTAGTTTCCAGATATAGCAATTATTATATTCCCATAAATAACATTTCACAGTTATAATGGGCACCAATCTATGGTAGAAAATTGGGGTTCCATTTTTAAAAGCACATTTCTCTTACAATCTTAGGCTTATATTTATTTTTCTTAGCAAATATGTTGCTTCCCAAAAAATTGAAAGCTGAACTGTCATTGGTAATTACCTCCGCCAGGCTGAAAAGGCCAGGAGGTGGTTATGTTTTTGCCGGGATTTGTTTGTCTGTTTGTCAACTCCGCGTTCTTCAACGTTTTAGGCACAAAAGCACGCGCAAAACACTGGTGGTCTGGGCCCGCCAGCGTGCCAGTGTTTGCGCGCAGCTCCAAAACCTGACACGGGCACCTGTCCGCCGCCGGATTATTTGGCAGAAATCTGACCAACACAAACTCCGCGTTCTTCAACGTTTTAGGCACAAAAGCACGCCGAAAACACTGGTGGCCTGGGCCCACCAGTGTGCCTCTGTTTGCGCAACGCTGCAAAACCTGACGCGGGCACCTGTCCGCCGCCACATTATTTCCCAGAAATAATTTGATTTTGAAAATCATCCATTGCTTGGAATTCATTTAAAATGTTTAGTAAACATTTGCAGTGAATATTAAAAATACAAAACTTACCCTGTTTACTTCTCGTTTTCTGACAGCTGATGGCATCGGTAGATCACCCTGGCTTTTCACGCCACTGTCACTGACACTTGTCTCAGAGTCAGACTTGGGAATCGCGGGATATATAGTTGGAATAGCCGTTTTCTTTATCACCAATCTTTTTGCAAATTTCATTTCAAATTGCATCTTATTCTTGAAATCGCTGTAAACGAAATGTCTACTGCACATGTAGGGCGCTAACGGGGTGCAGGTGTGCGCGCAGCTGAGGCAGATGCCTGAGAGCGGCGAGCCGTGACACCTGCAAAACATATGTGGATAAGAAAGACTGACAAACCTGGGTACTATTTCACTGGAGTCTGCTTTAATACAGAAGCTGAAGCAATAGGGAACACTGTATGTTTCTGTAATCGAGAACTTTGCTTCAAAAAACACAGGAGGATGGACTTCCAATATAAGTAACTGGTGAGTTAAACTGTCTTTCTTCAGCATGTTTTTTCCCCCTAACCGTTCTTATGATCATGAAAAGATTTGGTAATTCAGAGAAATATCCGTAATCGCCGATTTTAAAACGTAAACATCAAGTGTTGCATGAAGCAAAACACAGCAGTGGCCGCGACAGTGTGCGTGTTTGCCGGTGGTGACGTCACACAGTCAGTGGCCATCTTAGCCGCTGATCGCTTGGCTCTCCAGGGCAGCATACTTTCAAGAGCACATTGTCACCATATGCGACATTTGTTGAGACCAAAACATGTGCAGTTCGCTTTAGCTCGTCTCAGACAACAATTTGAGATATGAATTAGCGATATTGAATTTTCGTCTGTCCGTCTGCTTTAAGCCCACATCTGCCTTTCGTGTTGACCAGACAGTTTTGGGTTTGTCAAAGTACATGTCTGTTAAAGGGTATGTCTCACTCCTTCTGTTAATGGAAAAGTGGACATATTGTTTTAATTTGAATTTGGACTTCCTTCTGCACAAGGAATGCTTTATTTGTCCTCCTAAATTTCAATGTGGCCTGCAGTTGCCGGGCCTGGCTCGGCCGAAAGCCAAGCATCGTGAACACAGTCCAGTTCCTTAGCACACCTAAATCATACAACACAATTATTCCTTTTTCCTGTCACATTTATGAAATGTGATGCTGTCATACCATTGTTGGGTGGGAAGCTTTATTGAAATGTCTTGCACCTGCAACTCTATATTTTTAAAGTCAAAGTCAGTTATATTGATGTCTTACGTCATTGTTATTGTCATTTGTTTTACTTAGCTTCCGGTCTGCTTGTCACATTTTGCGGTCAGGACATGAGGTCGTCCTCCCCCACTCCGCTGCCGCCCCCAGCCAATGGCCCTGATGTGCAGATTGATGACAAACGTTGTGTTCCCCTTGCCTAAGCCAACCCGCCCTACACCTCTCTTCATGCCCCTCCACCACAGGCATCCAAGTGTCGGTGCCACCCTGAAAAAATAGAATCGGGGAAAGCTCTGAGCCAACCCCCCTTTGCGTCAGAAAATTTATGAGAAGAAAAGTTGAACTCCTGTTTGTGTGATTACTAAGTGTTACTCTTATAGTCATTCAGCTTTGTCCTTTTAAGTTGTCACAGTGCTTATTGTAATGTTGGTGAAAAAATGTTTTAGTCTGGTTTTTTTTTCTGTACATCTGGAAAATGACCCAAGCTTATTGTCTAATATTTTGCTGGAATGGGAGAGATCTTTTCTCACCTCAGTTTAAATGTTTTGAATTCTTCCCAATTATCTGCAGAAGAGATCATGGTGATATGCCAACCAGGCAGTAGTCCATCTTTTCTGCTTAGACTGTTGTCCCTGTGACTGGATAAGTGGTGAAGGATGGATGGATGGAATTCAGTGGCTTAAATTCCACAAGGTGCTTCCCATGCACTGTCATCCTAGAAAAATGTTGTAGTGCAGGACTGAGCCCTTAAGCCTATTCCATATCCATCCATCCATCCATCCATCTTCTACCGCTTAATCCTTTCGGGTCGCGGGGGGGCTGGAGCCTATCCCAGCATCTTTGGGCGAGAGGCAGGGTACACCCTGGACAGATCGCCAGTCCATCGCAGGGCCTATTCCATATCATTAAAGGAAAAAATTTCACAGAATATAAATTATTTAAATGGGAAACTCAGACTGGAACTTTCTGAGCTCCTTTTCTAGGTAAAATTTTAATCATTATAGTTTTTAAGGAGTAACATGAACTTGTTTTCTTTGCATTACTTAATCCAAAAAAACGCGTCAAAGGCAACATCTTTGTTTTCCTTTTGGATAACTGCCTTTTTCTCTAAATAAATGCCATAAACGATAGTTTTTATTTTGAATTTTGGTGAGTTATTTTCAGTAGGTTAAAGAAAAAATAAGATGGCTCCTTTTACTCAAGCACACCCATAAAAATAGCAAAACAGAAATTGTGATTTTAAAGTATTCCAGTAGTGATTTGCATAGCTGCCTGTCCACATAAAGTCCCTTACCCATACATTGTTTATTAGAATCTCAACTTTCACACCGTCTCTGATTTATCTAAATTCACAAGACAGTAAACCAACCAATTTGTCATTGTAATGCCCACAGAATCAAATCTAGTCATACAGCCCAGTTTTGGGACTCTTTCTTCTTTAAAAGAGATCCATAATATGGTAAAGGAGCATTAAAACATTTGTTTAACCTCTTGCACTCCGTTGTACCGCGGCCGGGCAAGTCTCTGCGTCCCAGAACGCACGAGGGCGCTCTCATGCGTCCTCAAGCGCACATGGGCGCATGATGGAGCTGCGGGAGCTGCATATCCGTTCTTCCACTGCAGACACAGCCGCGAACAGATTAGATCATCTGATTGACCTCTCATTCGACTAATAAGAGCCTTGAATTGGGTTTCTGAAACCTTGAAGAACCAATGACTGAAAACCTAGCAAGAAGGACCCGCCTACCAAAGCTGTGAATGCAGTGAGCCAATTGAAGCAGAGAAGTTTGCGAGCTGTTTTATTTAAGGCTGGGTGAAGACAGACTGCTGCTGCAGAGAAAAAAAGGACCCGCAGGAAGAACCCCACAGACCCAGCAGCACGGAGACCATCCACAAGTGCAACCTCTGTGACAGCGACTGACATTCGCGCATCGGCATGTTCGGCCAGGCGGTGCTTGTTTTGTTTTGTTTTTGTCCCAGCAGAATAGACATTATAATTCATAATTCATTTATTAGTGTAATAAAAGTACAATTGAAAATTGTATAAAAATGCATAACGGATAACAAATATAAAACATAGCACACATGTGACACATAGCACTCATATGGTGGTGTTTCTCAGGTTACGATTATAGAAGTCATAACTATTTTTAAAGGCATTTACATTTGGCGAGAAGACCACATGATACGGTAAACTGTTCCATAGTACAATAGATCTATTACTAAAAAATCTCTTTCTGACATTCAATTTTGACCTTTCTACTTCTAAACATAGGGGATGACCACGAAGGCCGGCATAACGCCTCAATTCAAAAAATACATTATATTCAATATTCTCAAAACCATGTAAAATTTTGTACATTTCAATTAGATCATCTCTAATTCTTCTATCCTCAAGTGTAATTAAGCCTAGCTCAGAGAGCCTATCTTCATAAGACATGTGTTGTAACTCAGGGACCAACTTAGTGGCCCTGCGCTGTACCTTCTCTAGAACAGTTTTATCTTTCTCTAGATAAGGCGACCATGCCTGAACACAGAATTCTAAATGTGGACGGATAAAACTTTTGTATAACACAAGGAAAGAATCTTTGTCTATGTACGAAAAAATTAGGATTGCCTTCTATGGTCATCATAGACAGACGGAGGCTGAAGACGAAGGCTGAGTGACACACACGCGTTTGCCAGTCTATTTTTAATTACTACTATTATTTGTTTTGAAAAATCGTTCGCCAAAAACCGCAATCATGGAAGCGCAAAACTGCAATAATGGAATTATGTTTTGATCGGGTCGCGAGACCAGCGTCGCGTTCGTCTGACAATGAGGAAGAAGTTCGCCAGCTCCGCTTCTGCTGTGAAGAGGTAAGGTGTTCTAAGCTAAATTATTCTTTATCCCTGAAAATTGTAATCAAAATGACTTTTGACCGATCGGTAAATTACAGCTGTGCGTCATCGCTGCATGACGGACCGTGGTGCAACGGGCGATGTCTTTCCTCTGTAGCGGGGGGGGGGGAGACAACCCCCCCCCACACACACACACACACACACAGCCACAGCCCTGAGTGTGACCTTTCATTAGAGCCCAAAATGAAGCTTCTATATTGAAGCATTCAAAAGTTAGACGTTTTTCCAAACTGTGCCATTTGGCACACTTCCAAAACGTCTGGGAACTACCTGAGGAAAAAGCTGTGTAATATATTCATTTTTTGTGGTATTGTTACAAAATTTGGACCTCAGCTGGATAACACTTGGTTCTACATTTCTGTTGCATTTTCCAGCCCGGATCTGAAGCTGTGTTATTTGCAAGCATTTGTATCCAAAAAAACACCCAGGCCAAATTTATTTTCTTCAAGTTCACTATGTTTAGATGACTGTAACTCAGTGGCCGGAGCACGTAGAGAGATTATGACTGTTTTGCCAAAAAATTCAAAGGGTTTTCTTTTAAATGAGACCAACCCCATGAAGATGCTGCAAAGGGTTGAAAAACAGCTTTGGATTTAATTTGGGCACGTTATTTTTTTGGCGTTTTTAGGGAAATTGACCGGAGTGCAAGGGGTTAACCATTAGCAGCCTCAGTTAAATCATATGCATGAATGGCCTTTTCATTATCACCTCGTTTGTCTGTCTTTAAAGCTTTTAATCATTGAGTATTATTTAGTGACAGTATTATTCCATAATCTTCATTTTAACTCAACATATTGATGATGATTGCAGTGATTGATATATGTGCACTTTACTTAACTCATTGGCATTCGACATGGCCTGGTGTGGACAGGAGGGGTGGGGGTGAGCAGGCGGGTGACATCAGCGGCCAGAGTCCTGTCAGTGGGCAGGGCCATGGTTTAGCAGCAGAAGAGCTCGGAGGACAAGGAGGGAGGGACCAAAATGCAGCCCTCGTTCTCATGCCAGACCCATGCAGGGAAGAGGACATGCATATATTAGTCCGGTATCTTCCTCCTACTTTAGGTAATGTCTTTAATTTAGCAACAATTTCACCATTAATCTGTCGCCCTTTTTCTCTGTGAAGTTCACTGTTGCCCCTCAGTCAGAGAGATGATGCAACTGTGAGCTAATAAAAGAAATTGTACTGACACTTCAAAAAATTGACTAAAATAGCCCAATGCTGTTTATTTGCCCTCAGGCATCCCAAAAGATAAGTGAAAACCCAAATTTT
Organism: Pholidichthys leucotaenia; assembly: GCA_020510985.1. Lineage (NCBI taxonomy): Eukaryota > Metazoa > Chordata > Actinopteri > Cichliformes > Pholidichthyidae > Pholidichthys > Pholidichthys leucotaenia. The sequence goes on along the minus strand of CM035839.1, from coordinate 293,051,396 downwards.
TTCCCCTGCCCTACTAGCAGGCAATTTCACCCAAAATAAGGAAAGTCTGGCAATTGAAAATGTTGGCTTTAAAAATGGGAGAATATTTGCCAATAGCCCAACGTTGGATTGGCCAGCAAAAACAAAAGTAATTACTGTAAAAAAACAAAACAAAACAAAAAAACTTCCTTGAAATAAAAGCAAGCTTTGCAAAAATACCCATATATATTTTTCTTACTGCTGAATGGTTGATCTGAGTGAGTGAAGAAGAAATTCCAGACACACAAGCCCACAATACTCACACATACACACGCACGCAGCTCTTTCACTCTCCCTGATCCAATCCAAGGTCACTGTCAGTCTGTTTTCACATAGTTGTAAGCTTCAGATTAACACACACGTTAGTAGAACAGTTTCTTTTGAAAACACGTAAAGCAAGCTGATATGGCAACCTCAGCGGAAAAAGAGCAAATTTGGCAACCTCACGCTGTAACATGAACCCTTTGTGTTTTTTTTTCTCTTCACCGCTGTGAGAACACAATTCATTTTCTCCCCAAAGTTATCACTTGCAAACTCCCATACACTGATTCACCACCTTAGACACAATTTTATCAGTACCCAGTGAGACAATAATCACATAACTGTCCCATTACACTTCACAATAACCAGAAAAATAACACACAACCACGGCTTCAGCCTTTCGTTGCACTTCTACTTCCGCCTTTGCTTCTCTTGCCGGTACAAACCGTGAAATACACAAACAAATAGACAAACTGCAGTAATTGTATTAAACCAGCACTATTTTAAGGTCAACCCTCATAAACGCTCACTCGTGACGAAAGAAAATAAGGTCTTACATTGATGGTCTGTCACAGTTCACCTCTTGGTGGCAAAATAGGATCTCATTATGACTTCTGCACATGAATACCGTGGTCCTCTTACGTGTGGGACGTTGCGCACCCCCATTGTGGTCTGTACCGGGACCTTCCTATACCCCCTCCGAACCGGATCTGTTTGGGCCTCTCTGGCCCGAACCAACTCCGAATTCACGGTACTACCGTATTTTCCGGACTATAAGTAGCACTTTTTTTCATAGTCTGGCTAGGCGTGCGACGTATACTCAAGTGCGACTTGTATATTAAAACATTTCACATGTTCGTTATTTTCACACTGACAGCCGCGAGAGGGCATTCTAGGCTTGTGTACCAGCATCTGCTGCACCTGTACCACTGACAATTTAAAATGTAAACATTACCGGTAACAACTTAGGCTATAAAGACAACTGAGAAAGACCGAACACAAATGCCCCCCAAAAGAAAATCATATTCTGCAGATTACAAGCTGCAAATAGTGAAATATGCAGCCGAAAATGGTAATCGAGCAGCAGATGGCGAGCACAGCTTCACAGCAACCGGGAGGATGCGCCATGCAACTTTCCTGCAAGTCATCGGATGGATCGACAAGGTATGGACTTCAGTGACAAATGAAACCATCCTGTCGGGATTCAGAAAGGCTGGAATAATTGGAAATGGAACTGATGCTGAGTCTGACGACAGCCATGCAGAGGAGGAAGTGGCGCTTCGTCTACCTTTGGAGTTGGCGGAGTTGTTCAGAAGCGACACCGAGGATGAAGAATTTAAAGGATTTAGCGATTAGGAGTGAGATCGTGAGTTTGGTGAACTTGTTATATTATGTTCTTTATGCTATAGTTATGTGAATAACTGTTAATATATTACGTTAACATACGAGACACCTATTCAATTCGTTGTTTATGCTTCATGTAGCTGAATAACCATCAATGTGTTACGTTAGCATACCGCACACCTATTCAGCCTGTTCTCTATTCTATTATTACTATACTGTAACTTGCCTTTCAAGATGAAATGTCTGTTCTTGGTGTTGAATTTTGTAAAATAAATTTCCCCCAAAAAATGCGACTTATAGTCCAGTGCGACTTGTATACGTTTTTTTCTTCATTATGCATTTTTTGGCTTGTGCGACTTGCACTCCGGAGCGACTTATAGTCCGGAAAATACGGTAGATGCTCAGTGCTTCCTGAGTCTGTTGCTCAGTATTTAACCCCACTGGGACTCAAACCCAGTGTCCAAAAAACAACACATAAATGCACTCATATTCAGTCCCGCCTGCAGATTTAGACCAGTCACTCGGTCTGCTCCAGCGCCTCGGTTCCAAATGCCTTCACTGCAGTAACACGGAGCCGTTGGGTTCAGCCTGGGGAGGTCTTTTGTTAGCTGTGCGCTTGCTGAAATCGGGCGGAGATGCCAGGAGCAGGACGGAATTATCTGGGTCCCTTGTTCAGAGCGCCAAATGTTAGATGATTTTTCAGTATAATTAATCTGAGTCAAAAATCAGGCAGGATCTTTAAATGTAAGTAGATTTATTCCTCTGGCCAAGAGGGAGAAGCGGTACAAGCAGATAAGCCCCAAGTCTGCACACACACTTCTAAATTCAGGCATTCACTACAAGTCTTATAGTCTTCAGGTTGGTGGGCAGCGGAAGGGAACGTCTTTGATCGTTGTTAGAATAATTTTGAGCTTAAATTATTCAAAGTCAAATAATCAGGCGGAAAGTTGAATTTATGTACATTTATTACAAAAATATAAGGAGTCACCCCATTGGCCACCTTGGGGGAGAAATTACAAAGCATGGCATTCAGACACGCTTAGAATCCCTAAAGGATCCATTCTTCTAAGTCTGTTATATATAGGTAGGAAAACAGGAGAGGGAGGATGAGGATAAGGGAAGGGCCAGTCCTGATAACTGAGCTTATCCAGGTGGACGTCACACTCTGGAGACATGGGTCATGAAGACATGAGATCCATAAAACTAACAGAATGTCCATCTAACACTGATCTGTACAGGCTGAGGAGTTCCTGTGCATTCCTGTGACCCAAAACGGGTTATGTCAAAGAGATTATAATAAGTGGCTTAGATCGTTCCTTAAGCATGTACTGATCCTGTACTGATCCTCAGTCTGAACTCTCTGAAATTGCTCACAGAAACAGGCCAAGAATATATAAACTTATCCTATATGGAATGCACATATAACCATTAAACATGGCATATGAAAGGTATGATACTTCTCAAATATAATACATTATTAATATCAATAATTAATATCAATAATAGTATTGATAATATGGAATTTTTCTATCAACCGTCTAGCAAGACGGCACGCACAGTCCTTATCTTCGTACTCACAGGAAACGGGGAGACAAATACTCTGTCACGTGGAACTGGACATGATGAGTTGAAAACAGCTGCGTAACTAACCACACTCACTCAGACTGGATATTCTAAACAGAAGGTGTTATTACAGCTGTGTGATTTATAATTAACTCATGCACACTCACACACAGACTGGGGCTACTTCAAGGCCATACATAAAACGCACATATAAACATCAGACATGGAATTATAGAACAGTAATGAAGAATAATAAGGAACTTTTCTTTCAAACTGCAAGCATTTGCGATAACTGGCAATGAGTCTTTTACAGCGCTGTGGAGGAATTTTGGCCCACTCATCTTTGCAGAAATGTTGTAATTCAGCCACATTGGAGGGTTTTCGAGCATTAACGGCCTTTTTAAGGTCGTGCCACAGCATCTCAGTCGGATTCAGATCAGGACTTTTGACTAGGCCACTCCAAAGTCTTCATTTTATTTTTCTTACGCCGTTCAGAGGTGGACTTTCTGGTGTATTTTGGATCATTGTCCTGCTGCAGAACAGGATTTTTTTGGTAGACAGCAGAATTCATGGTTCCGTTTACCACAGGAAGTCTTCCAGGTCCTGAAGTAGCAAAACAGTCCCAGACCATCACGCTACCACCACCATATGTTACTGTTGGTCTGATGTTACTTTTCTGAAATGCTGTTACTTTTATGCCAGATGTAATGGGACACAGACCTTCCAAAAAGTTCAACCTTTGTCTCGTCAGTCCACAGAGTATTTTCCCCAAAGTCTTGGGGATTATCAAGATGTTTTCTGGCAAAACTGAGACGAGCCTTTGTTCTTTTTGCTCAGCAGTGGTTTTGGTCTTGGAACTCTGCCATGCAGGCCATTTTTGCCCAGTCTCTTTCTTATGGTGGAATCATGAACACTGACCTTAACTGAGGCAAGTGAGGCCAGCAATTCTTGGGATGTTGTTGTGGGGTCTTTTGTGACCTCTTGGGTGAGTCGTCGCTGCACTCTTGGGGTAATTTTGGTCGGCTGGCCACTCCTGGGAAGGTTCACCACCGTTCCATGTTTTCACCATTTGTGAATAATGGCTCTCATTGTGGTTCGCTGTAGTTCCAAAGCTTTAGAAATGACTTTATAACTTTTTCCAGACTGACAGAGCTCAGTTACCTTTTCTTATTTGTTCAGAATCAGAATCAGATTTATTGCCATTGTTCATGTAGTACACAAACTAGGAATTTGTCTCGGTGCAATGCTGCAACATTAAAACATGATAAGATTAAGAGATAAACTAAAAAAAAAACAAAAAAAAACTTAAAGACTAAGACCATGCAATAAGTGTAGAATAATAAGTAATAATAATAATAATAATGAGTAATACTAGTCACAGCAGTTTTAAATAAATTAGCAAGTAGCAGATGATGTGCAGTCGATAATGCAACAGAAAAACGGTGATGAATGACATGAGTCTGGTTGAGCTGCTGTATATAGTGCACGAGAGTCAATAAGTCACTTAATGTTCAGCAGTCTGATGGCAGAGGGGAAAAAGCTGTTCATGTGCCGGGAGGTTTTAGTCTGAATGGACCGAAGTCTTCTACCTGAGGGGAGGGTGGCAAACAGTACGTGACCAGGGTGTGAAGGATCGGCCATGATCCGGCCAGCACGCCTCCGGGTCCTGGAGATGTACAGATCCTGGAGAGATGGGAGCTTGCAGCCGATCACCTTCTCAGCAGTGCGCACGGCGCGCTGCAGCCTTAGTTCCTGAATATCTTTGGATCGCAGCGTGATGTCTAGCTTTTGAGGATCTTTTGGTCCACTTCACTTTCTCAGGCAGGTCCTATTGATTAAGTGATTTCTTGATTGAGAACTGGTGTGGCAATAATCAGACCTGGGTGTGGCTGGAGAAGTTGAACTCATCTTTCCAAAGATGTGATAAACCACAGTTAACTTATGTTTTAACGGGGGGCAATCACTTTTTCACACAGGGCCATGTAGGTTTGGATTTTTGTTCGCCTTAATAATAAGCACCTTCATTTAAAAACTGCATTTTGTGTTTACTTATTTTTGTCTAATATTTAAATTTTTGGTCTGAAACATTTGTGTGACAAACATACAAAAAATAAATCAAGAAGGGGCAAACACTTTCACACCACTGTAGATTTTTATTGTGCAATTTCTCAAAGGTTTGTGCATGTATTACAAAGGGTTACAAAAATATTTTTTTTTTTGTAAGTTGTCTGTTTTTTTTTTTCCAACTGATTTAAGACAATTTTGCACCGCTGAATCTGAAAATATCAGTTTCGCTCGATCAGGTGCCAAGTAAAAACCTGTACTTACTTAGTACTGTGCGTGTACTTACCTTTATATAAAGGTAAGTACATGTAAATTGAATGTTACGTCATCATTGTTCAAAATTCAGAGAATTTCAAGACACAAAAAAGAATTTTGCATCATATAAAGCAAAAATACCCGTACATGTAAACAAAAACATATAAAACGTGGTCATAATTCAAAAAGTTGACCTGATTGAGCAAAACCAATGTGATTTTTGGATTCAACACATCAAAACTGTCCTAAATCAGCTAAAAAAAAAAAAAAAAAAACTTAGACAGTAAATTTGGTGTTGACCAGTGTTATTTAAAACGTAACTAGTTTTCATTAAAATGTTGTCAATATGACTTTTAATGTTTAATATAATAATGATGTTTACATAGAACTTTTGACCCTCCATGACAGTACCAGCTATACCCGTTAAAACTCCTTAAGGATTAAATTTGATTACATGATCTACTGCTCCTGCGGCTGGTGCCATAGATACGCACCTGTCACGTGGTAGGTCAAAAAGTATGTATATAAAAACAAAACAAAAAACCCCAAAAACCTGTATGTACCAACCATTTCACATCACTAGATGGCAGACGCATATACTGTAGCTTACTGCTCTTCACTGGAGGACTCAGTTCAGACGTCTGGAACTTGTTCGAATCCGATATCACTTCCGGGGTGCATGTGAGAGTTTCTGCATGTAGGAGAAAAAGTGAAAATGACCGACGGAAGACAAAATAAGGACCGGGGATGAGCACACGGTGGCATGATGACACGTGAAGAGTGGTAGGTCTGATGTTTTTATCAGTAACAAAACCATACTTTGTGTAAATATGTCCAAAGGCCACTTAGACCGAAAGTTATGTAATCTGTTATGGCTGCCATCACATTATGCAAATTAGATGCATAAATTTACTCCTATCATAAACTTTGGATCATATTCTACATCTTTCTCATTTACAGTAAGCCATCATCTCTTACCACTTTCAAGTTAAAGCCTTTTGAATTTGATATCTAAACTGAATATTTTCTTGAAAAAAATCTTCGCCACCAGAGGGTGCATGCAGAGGGTGCATGCAGATGGTGCGTATCTGCGACAAGAAAACCTCAACCAGTTTGCCTAATACCTTAAAGGGGTCATTGCACTTTTTTCCACATTATCAGCTTACACATGTCTTAATATTTGTGACATATTTTTCATGTTTTAAATTATTGAAGCACATTTGTTTTGTATTTCTCAGGCTCTCCATTTCAAGAAAGCCAAAGTCATGGCCCCTATAACGTGCATGGGACCTTAAATCAGAAAAAATCTCCATTGAAATGAATGGCAAGCGCAAAATTATCTTTTGATCCCGATCAAATTTTGCCACGAGTTACACATATATTTGCCAATTTAAAAGATAATTTTCCACATAATTAAAGTTGTCAGCTGTCGTATAATAATAGAGTAATATTTAGTTTTTGTGAAAACACTTAGTGGATCATCCCACATCACCAAACACCATCATGGTAGGAGATTCCTAAAACCTCACCTTCTGTTTCTTGACCAATGAAAGAAGGATCTGGAGAAGAAAAACAACCCAAATGTATTGTTTTTTATTTGAGAGCTGCAGCTGATCAACAGGACTGTTGAATTACTTCACCCTGGGTGCGCTTTAAACGTGCCGCAAGATGCGTGCCTCTGTGTTTGTAGTATTTTCATTTATGTATTTTCACAACCTTATACCTTAACATTTAGACAAAAACCTACACTGTTATTTATGTGGAAATTATCTTTTAAATTGACAAACATCATTGTGGCAAAATTCGATCATGACCAAAAGATAATTTCGCTCTTGCCATTTATTTCAATGGAGATTTTTTTCTGATTTACAGTGGATATAAAAAGTCTACACACCTCTGTTCAAATGCCAGGTTTTTGTGATGTAAAAAAATGAGATCACGATAAATCATTTCAAAACTTTTTCCACCATTAATGTGGCCTATAACCTGTACTACCCAATTGAAAAACAAACTGAAATCTTTTAAGGGGAAAAAAAAAACAAAAAAAAACTTACAATAACCTGGATGCATAAATATGCACACCCTTAAATTAATGTGTTGTTGCAGCACTTTTGGGTTTTATTACAGCACTCGGTCTTTTTGGATAGAAGTCTGTGTGAGATAATATTTACCCACTCTTTGCAAAAACGCTCCAAATCTGTCAAATCGCGAGGGCATCTCCTGTACACAGCCCTCTTCAGATCACCCCACAGCTGTTGAAACTTGGTACCATGGTTTGATATACACTGAGAATGCACATATTGCAATTTGGTTCTGATCAGAAGGTGAACCTCCTGTTTCACCTCACTTCATAGACAGTAACTGTCTTGTGAAATCAACTCCCCCTACAGTTTTGTTCCAATTGTTTTGAAACTTGGTACCATGGTTTGATATACTCTGATGCGCATATTGTAGTTTCACTCTCATTGGATGACCTTGAGGTCAAAGGTCAGGTCAGATTTTTCCCTAAATCTTCTAAACACAGTAACTACTGAAAGACATGATGTAGGCTTTTCAAATCGATACAGTAGTTGTATCTAATGCACATCTTGGACAGCTTACACCCTCACCTATCTATGGGTTTGGGGTCAAAGGTTCAAAGTTAACATTGCAGTTGCACTATGGTAAATGCTACATTGACTATTACTATAAAACAAGTAAAGCTAGGGCCACCAAACCTGGTATACAGATTCACCTTGGGATCCTGAACTCTATGGGTTAGGGGTCAAAATGTCAAGGTTAACATTTCTTATGCCTTATTACTGTACAAGGTCAAGGTTAATGCATTTTATTTCTTGGCACCTTTCAACCCTCAAGGTCACCTTACAAAAGAGCATTAATACAATAAAAACATTTAAAATGCAATAACAAAGCTTAGTTAACAAACCAAAAACAATGAATTAAAAGGTAGATTATCAAAGAGAATAAGCTTGTTTAAACAGATGAGTTTTGAGTCTGGATTTAAATAATGGGAGAGAGTCAGTGTCGAGGATGTCTGGTGGGAGTGAGTTCCAGAGCCGGGGGCAGAGCAACTGAAGACACTATTCCCCATAGTGATGAGGCGGGCAGAAGGGATGGTGAGGGGAAGAGGAGGACCTGAGAGAACGGCTAGGGGTGACAGTGTGGAGGAGTTCAGACAAGTATGGCGGGGCCAGATTATGAAGGGCTTTGAAGGTGAGGAGCAGTATTTTGAAATTTATTCTGTCCTTGATTGGGAGCCAGTGAAGATGTTGAAGGACAGGGATGATGTGTTCTATGGATGGAGTGTGAGTGATGATCCGGGCTGCAGAGTTCTGAAGGAGCTGTAGCTTGTGGAGGGATTTATTTGGGAGGCCAAAGAGAAGTGAGTTGCAGTAGTTAATGCGGGAAATGACAAGGCTATGGATGAGGATGAAAGCAGTGTGCGGAGTGAGGGAGGTTATATTACAAACATGAAAATAGGCAGACCGAGTAATGTTATTGATGTAAGACTGGAATGAAGTACTGTCGAGGATGATGCCCAGACTATTAACCTGAGGGGAAGGGCAGATGAGTTATTAATAACAATGGAGAAACTGGGGGATTTGGTTAAGGCGGAGGGTGTACCAACAAGTAGAATTTGTTTTAATGCGATTGAGTTTGAGGAAATTGGAGGTAAACAATGATTTTAATTTTAGAGAGACAGAGAGGTAGGTGGCAGTGTGGAGTTGGGTTTAGAGGAGGGGTAGAGATGGGTGTTACCCACATAGCAATGGAAATGCTAAAGACCTTAAGCTGTGCCTAAATGATAAGAAGTTGACATTTATTAAAGGAGACATTCATAGCCTTCAGAACATAAGGAAAGAAGTGAGAGCTATAATACAGAAGGCAAAACTTGTTTTTAAAAAAGTAGAAAACCAGTTCTGTACTGGGAACCCCCATCAAGCCTGGGATGGACTTGATAAAATTATGGGACGGACCCCCTCAGCAGCAGGTTGACCACTGCTCAGTGGACTGTCTACCTTTTGTGAATGACAAATATTTATGCCTCAGTGAAACAGAGGTGTACGTAATCGGTTATGTATCTGTCCATCTGTCTCTCCGCCTCTGTTTCAGCTCGCCCGGTCAAAATTAAGTGGAACTAAAGGCATGTATCATTGCATCACCATATTTTCTTGACTTTTAATTTGCCAAAATTTTGAAATGACACTTTTTGAAATAAACACAAATTTAACTCCCCATTTCTGTCAATGCTGCAGGGATAAAAGGTATTGTAACAACTATCCCAGGCCAGTAGAGGTCAGAGTGCCACCTTTTGTACAGCCGCCCATGCTACCATACCTCAGGCACCAAGGCACAGCACCTTGGTGCTTTCATTTTTACAGTAGGTTTGAGAATGCACACTCTAAATATAAAAGTCAAACCCTTTGTGCCAACAAAACTTGTAGCCCTACAATCCAGCTGAGGATGAGGTGGGCACTTGCCTGTCGCAGATTAAGCCCCATGAGGCACCTAGACGGACATATTCTTAAGGTGTGCTTGCAGCAGCTAAGGGGCATTTTGACTGCTTTGTTTCAGCTTTTACTAAATGTATGCATTGTACCAAATGGATGGAAATCAACTGTCGTCAAACCTTTACCTAAAAAACCTGGATCAAGAGCTCTTAATGACTTCAGTCCAGTTGCCCTGACCTCTGTGTTGGCTAAATGCATGGAGAGGGTGGTTAGTAAACACTTGACCTCACCTATAAGGGACCAACTGGACCCTCTACAATTTGCATACAAGCCAAACAGGTACAGAAGATGCAACTTTAACTTTAATCAATATGGTAGCAAGTCATTTTCAGTGAACAGGCACTTGTGTGTGGATTTTATTTATTGATCTGACTTCAGCTTTTAATACTATACAAACGGATATCTTGCTCCAGGAGTTGCTGAACATGGGTATGTGTGGAGGACTTATTCACTGGATTAAAGACTTTCTCACTGATCGTCCACAGATGGTGTGTATGAGTAATGTTAAATCTGATGAAATTATAATTAATATAGGGGCCTCCCACTCCAAGGTTGTGTCCTGTCGTTCTATTGCATACTGTTCTGTGTATATAAATGACATGCAACTGCAGGACAGTAATGTGAAAGTTTTGAAATATGCTGATGATATATATGGCCATAGTCGGACTGTTTCATAAGAACAGTAACTGTGATTACTTTGCTCAGGTGCACAAGTGAGAGAATCGGTTTCAGTCCCGTTCTCTTATAATTGTTGACAAAACAAAGGGGAGTAATGATCATTTGGCAAAACGTGTCACTTTCCAATCAGTCTGTGGAGATTGTAAATTGTTTTAAGTATTTGGGAACATATATTGATAAACTCAATTTTACAGACAATGTTGCTTCTATTTATAAGAAATGCAACTGGAGATTATTTTTGATTAGAAAACTGAGAGGCTTTGGAATCTGCTCAGATGTTCTGCAAAGGGTGTTGGTTGCTCTGATTCAAAGTGTTTTGCTGTTCAATATACAGTATGTCTATTATGGTAACATTACCATGGCAAACAAAAAAAACTGGACAGAATTGTTACAATGTCTGGAAAACTAATAGGGCGGCCACAAACATCATTAGAACAGCTGTATGTTGGTGCTGTTTCCAAAAAGGCTTGGCCTATTGTTAGTGACGTTAATCATCCTCTATATGCTGAGTTTCAGTTACTGCCTTCAGGGCGATGATACCGAGCTACATAAGTAGGAATTTTTGTAAGGGATCTTTTGTGCCAAATGCAGCTCGGTTACCGAATAAAGAGATGTGCACATGTTTATGAATGGTCTTTTCCTCTTTTGTAGATGTACGTTTTGATAGTTGTAATTTTTACGATTTTCATATGCATTGTGATGTGAATGTGGTGAACCAAAGACAAATTTCCACTTAGTGAACAATAAAGTTCTTTTCCATTTATGGAAAATGTAACCAAGTGGAAGAATGTAGATAATGAAAACATCAAGGTGCTGATTGCCTCTGTGCCAGAGCCTTGGTGGAGGTATGCATTCTTGGATCATCACCAAAATGTTATGGGTTACTCTCTAGCCTAAGGACCACCTCTGGTTTAAAAAAAAAAAAAAAAAAATCATCCAAATCCATTTAGTAGTTTTGGAGTATTCTTGCTAACACACTGTGAGAAGATAAGAGCCTTCGTAGAGGTATGCATACTGAGATCATCACCAAAATGTTATGGATTCCTCTGTAGCCCAAGGACCACCTCTGGTTTAAAAAAAAAAAAAAATATTCATCCAAATCCATCCAGTAGTTTTGGAGTGCACACATGCGCAGTGAAATAATCTGCAGTTTACATGCCCATACTGTCGGCGGCAGCCAAGAGCCACCAACCTGATTTGAACAGCTGCAATCCAAACACAAAGAAGAGCACAGTGGCAGACATTTTAAATGGCTGAAGTGATGGAGGTATGTGAATACGAGACAATCAAGCTGAACAGGAGCTTTTGCTGTTTAGTGGCAGAGGAAGAAAACAGATGGGCAAAAAGTTGTTTACCCAGTGTTGGCGGATTACTCAGTACTTTCCGCTGGCGGGAGTTTCCGGTCACATGCGCAGTACTGTTCCATTGACGGTAAAGGTGAGCCATTTTTGTGTTTATTTCAAAAACAAAGCGTTATTTTGAAATTCTGGCAAATTAAGTCGAAAATATGGTGATACAATGATATAAGCCTTTAGTTCCACTTAATTTTGACTGGGCGAGCTGAAACAGAGGCGGACTGACAGATGCACACAGCCACAAACAGACGCAATAACAGATTACCATATGCCTGCGTTTTAACGAGGCATAATGAAGGGGCCCCAGGACAGAGCCCTGGGGAACACCTGCAGAAATGGGGAACAGACACGAGGTGTGGGATTTGATTTGGATGAACTGAGTGTGGCCGGAGAGATAAGAAGTGAACCAAGTGAGGGGAGTGTGGGCGATACCTATGACCGTACGAGTAAAGCTAGAGCCACCAAACTTGGTACACAGGTTCACCCTGTTACTCTCTGTGACTGGTTTTGGAATTACAAGGTCGAAGGTCAACATCAAAATGGCTTATAAACTATTATCTCAAAGAAAGCTAGGATCACCAGACTTGCTACACAGGTTCACCTTGGGATCCTGACCTCTGACTATGGGTTTGGGGCCAAAAGGTCAAGGTTAACTTTCCTTGTGACTTATTATTGTACGGGTAAAGCTAGGGCCACCAGACTTGGTACACAGGTTCACCTTGTGACCCTGAAGTGTGACTGTGGTTTTGGGATCGCAAGTTCAAAGATCAACATGGCTTATAAACTATATCTGAACAACAAAGAAAGCTAGGGTCGCCAAACCTGGTACACAGGTTCACTCGGAGACCATCACCTCTGATCGTGATGGATTGCGGTGTGCAGAATCACCCGTGGGTTCCCCTACAGCTCATTTGCATAAACATTACAATCAGTCATGATTTTTTTTCCCTCCAGTCATGCACTGGAGGCAGCACTCTTGTCCTGAACTTTTAAACCAGCGGTTTTTGATGTCAAATAACGCCAGATTCATTAACTGAACCTACTATTTCTCACATGAAGTGATGTTAGAAACACTTTTTGCTGGTTTGTGTTAAATATATGGAGCCTAACAATGCCATATTGTCTGGTAGCAGCCAGAGGATGAAGACTGCCCACGGATGGATCCGTCGACCAATCCAGTGAACCAGCCAGCTGGAGGAGAAAACGAGGGGGAGGGGGGAGAAGAGAAGCAGATCTGTACGTTACCTGTTGTTGTGAAGACATGGAGAAATTAATAACTGCTGTTTCAGGCAACCCAATAATATATGACCAGTCCTTGCCGTCGTATAGAGGCAACATACAAAGGAACAAGGTGTGGAGAGCAGTGGAACATGGGCTCATCCAGCCGACACTCACGAACCAGGCAGTCAAATTCGCCATACACTGTGCGGGTCTTTAGGATTGGGTGAACCCAAAACCGGCAGCGGCAGTGACAACAAAGTGACCTTTTGTTGTGTAAATATACCAGCACGATTAAAAACAGCCTTATTAGTCTGCTAATGGTTAATAATGCCTGTTCCAGTATTTCTTCCCGCATTGCTCTGACTCCACCTATCCAAGAACTCTACTGGCCCCATGCCCCTTTCCCGCACCTCACTGGTTCCGGTGACAGATTCCTTTCTGAAAAATCTGGACCAGTGGACACGTAGCTTTATGCCGAGAACTCACCCGGATGGGTGGGGGAGTTCTCGGCGTAACACCGGTATGGGCGAGCCTCCATGGAATCATGACAAAACCACTAACAGATGGGCCGCAGTGACGCGAGTTACACCACCAAACCAGGTGATAACAGTGATGGCTATTAGGGTGACTAAGATCTGAAGAAAATGACAATATAAACCGTGCCTACAGCGAGTGTCCTGGTAATGGTGTTAGCTCGTGGGCTAATAGGCTACCTTTAGCCTTTAGCTTGCCGTGCGACCCACAAGCCAGTACAGGGCAGGTGATCCGCTGCGGAATCGGGACAAAGCCTCCGGCTCGCTGCAATCTAAATATCCCTGGACCAGATGCTGATGGCTGGAGGCTACTGGCTCCCCCACCATCCTCCATGGATCCGCGCTGCTCTCGCGGGCAGCCTAATCGCTCCAACTTTCAGCTGGCTGTGAGAGCAGAGTGGAGTCCCACAGAGCTACACTGCCCTTTGAGATCCCTTGGCTCAGTACTTTGCCTTGAGTCATGAGCCAGGTCTTGGTTGCGACGATCGGGGGAGGCGTCAAGTACGTGGTGCTAGTGATTTGTTGTGGAATCACGCCAAAATTATTGGGAGATGGGCCGGACTGACGCGAGATACACCATTGACTGTGGATCAGTGAACCAGAGCGCTGCTTATCCAAGCTTGGAGGCTAGAAGCTAGTCAGCTATAATGGCTAACTGACGTAAGAGTGAGGGTGAAGTTGAAATGGTGAAGGATGGTTCTTAAAGTGACAGGCTTTAAATCAGAGTGTTTAAAGAAAGCCAGGAAAAAAATTTTTTTTTGCTTCAATAATTAACAAAAATTAAAGAAAGCATTAACAAAATGTCACAAACATTTCATTAAGTCATGTGTGAGCTGTTAAAATGTGGAAAAAGTGCAGTCCATGACCCCTTTAATTTAAAATCTCAATCACGTACCTTGTCTCAGGTGCACTGGCTGTGCATGTGGGATGCTTTCTGCTGAGACACTGTAACATCAATGTTGTAGGATGCTAGCTCACCCCTTGGCTTTACCATGTACACGCCGCACAATGTTTTCCTTCAGTTTGAGCTTGAAATGATCCCAGATTTAAGATCTTTTTTTTTTTTTTTTTCTGACTTTCTTCCTTTTTGCTGCCCCTTGCTCTGATATTGCGCCATTAAACAAAGATGTCTTGTTTACATAGTGTGACCGGAAGAAGGTCATATAGACCGGAAGTGCTACATTAAACGACACGTCGAAACATAGATTTTGAATCAAGGAATTTTTGTAATCAGATTATTCAAGTAATCGTTGCAGCCCTAGTTAAAACCTACAAACACACCATTTTTCAGTCAATGACCCCTTTACTGTCTCACATGGATTGCTGACCTCATCATTTGAAAATTTTGGCCGTGTTGAATATGTTTTCACCACTATAGTTCATGTACAGACGTGGACAAAATTGTTGGTACTCCTCTGTTAATGAAAGGAAAAACCCACAATGGTCACAGAAATAACTTGAATCTGACAAAAGTGGTAATAAATAAAAATTCTATGAAATTTAACCAATGAAAATCAGACAATGCTTTTGAATTGTGGTTCAACAGAATTATTTTAAAAAAACAAACTCCTAAAGCAGGCCTGGACAAAAATGATGGTACCCCTAGAAAAGATTTTTTTTTTTTTTTTTTTTTTTTTTGTTACTTATTTGTACCCGTAGGTAGACTTGGTTTGCAGTCTGGTGACAAGCCACCGGCTGCTGGTCACTGCGTGCGCGAGCGCCCTAAACCTACATGTTTTTGGTGTGCGGGAGGAAACCGGAGAAATCCCGGAGTAAACCCGCGCAACACGGGGAGAACATGCAAACTTCACACAGCTCACTGTTGGTCGGGGGCTGGGATCGAACCCATGATCTCATGATCCTCGCGATCCCCCGGCCGAGGGTAAAACTGTGCTGCCACAGTGCTAAACCACTGCGCCACCGTGCAGCCAAGCCAGATTGAAAATAATATGACCATAGGGACATGTTCAACCAAGATGTGTCCTCTAATTAACGTCACAGGTGTCTACAAACTTGTGATCAGTCAGTTGGCCTATTTAAAGGGTGACAAGTAGTCACTGTGCTGTTTGTTGACATGGTGTTTTATGAAAATATTTAGACAGGTTCGTGAGGAGTCGGCACACAGGAATTCACACTGAGACAGACTGCTAGAATAAACTGTATCTTTTATTCCCCACAGAAAATCTCCTTCACACACAGAGAAATCATTGCATGTCACACATTTCCTTCACACAAGGATTAATGCATTTCATGTCATTTCATCAGCTCTTACCGTGATACAGATGACTGGGAGCCGCAGTCCGCAAAGAACGTATGATTTCTCAGCTGGACGTTTTGCGCAAAAAAACTCACAGCAGACTCCCCGTAAAGAGGGAAAGCCCCTGTTTTTAAAGGAAGGCTAGGTACAGAACAGAGTGGCCATCTCTGTTCCGAGCAAGCCCCCTCCCATCATAGAATTGCGTGGGGAGCAGGAAGGGCCAATTCCTGTTCTCAGGCAATTCTCTGCCCGGCTCCCAAAACATACTGTGAACTGAACACCTGCTTCTTGCTTCATTGCACACACACACACATGAGGAATAAAGGTCATGCCTTTGTTTCATAAGCATGCAACAGTGATTTAAGGAGTGAGAAACTTGCTGTGCTAAGGAAAACAGTTTCTAAAAACAGGTCATGGTGTGCCTTAAGAAAAATTCATCATGGGAAGAGAACTGGATTGTTAAAACATATTAAAAACAACTGAGAAACAAATCAGGGCACACATTAAAAACACATTTATATTACATTCCACCCTTTGACCTTATTTGTGATCAGTTGGTAAAGATAATTGCTTTCTTCCCCAACTAAATGCTTTCTTCCCCAACTGAAAAAACAAATCAGGGCACACATTAAAAATATTTATATCACATTTTCCACCCTTTGACCTTATTTGTTCTATCAGTTGGTGAAGAACATTGGGTAATTACTGTCTTCTTGGGGAATACTTTCATCCTCATATGGTATGCCGACATGATTATGGTGAGATAATTCCACCCAATTGACGTCCCAAATGCATGTTACAACATGCCACAATAGCCCACTTCTTGTAACTCCACCCATTACTCAAGCCTACGGCATAATCATAACATATCCAGTGACCAGGAGGGTCAGCACTCACCTCTACTTTGCAAGATGTGGTACCATATCCTCCATCTCGAAAGATGACTGTGATTTTCATATTGCTAGAGAATTATATATTCTTTTACTTAGAATTTGTTTTACTCTTCTAATATAGCAGAAAGCACTGAAATTGCATATTGTTAGGACAGATAGAACAGCAATTAATATAGCTAGGGGAGGCACCAGTGTTTTGCGAGCAGTGACTGACATGCCTGAGAATATATCCCACCAGTGATGAGCAGAAACTTGCTCTATCTGATGAGCTGCATGCAATACCTTTCCTTGGGCCACCACAGTGGGTATCTCTGCAGCACGCACATTAGACATATGATCACCAATGAGCTTTTGTATCTCCGTGGATCCATTCAGTGCGCCTCTGAATCGATCCAGGGACACCTGCCATGGAACTTCCAGCACCCGCCATTGCAGGGCGGTCAGGTGAGCCTCACTGGAAAAGTTGGTAAGACGATATGTCCGATTATGCCATTGCCACATGTGAACACCATGCAGACACCCAGTGAAAGGTACCCTAGGCAACATTGGATGGAAATTTAAGGTGGCTACACATAGAGTATGGGGCCCTATTTGCCACATCATGTCACGAGGTTTTTCTATTCTCCATTCACATAGTGCCTCTGTCATGGTTAAGCATGGTTCAGTATATATTTCTCGACTTAGGCATGCATATCCTTGGTCAGTCAAATCACATTCTGATAAATCATATGTATTATTTTGCCCTGGATCAAACCATCCCCCTTTTAATTGAATAAACCAAAATGCCGTGGCAGTAATTACTGGTAACACATGATATTTGCACACGTCAACAGCTCTTGTGACATTTAATTGAGTCCATTGCCCGCTACACATCGTGCTATTGCAGATGGTTTTTTCAGGATGCGGAATTAACCACCATTCTTCAGTGATGTTCCACACTTCTCGCCAATGTCGAGCGTGATTGGTAGTGACAATGCGAGTGAAACGTTCCAACTGCGTGCGGATATCCAAAACTTGAATGTTGCACACAGTCCAATTGAAAGCGCGAGTGATGTTCGTCATCAATTCACTCGTAGCATTCCACATGGTCAAATCCCAATTCAGACGTTTTTGAGACAGATTGGCGGCCTCCATTTGAGGCCCCACCACCGTAGGCATCCAAAACCCAACTTGTTGAATGCCTACAGACGTTTGATGTCCAGTATCTGCCAACATTGATCTGGTTACCTCGTTGTTAATGGTGTTGGAGATTCCCAAAACTGTGCCAAATCCTCCCAGCAATGTGTCATACCATGCTCTCTTCTTCTTGGTTGAACATTTGGGAATGGGTGGTATCCTTACCATCCAATTGACGGTGATATGGCTGGTTTGTGTGGCCACCGTTGTACAGGTCGACAGTATGGGTGCCAGGTTCGTTGGGGATATATGCTTCGGGTTTTTGTCGACCACTACAATAGGGTACACAAAGGGGATTTGTCGACCGTTTATGACTGTTCCATTCATCAAATACACTTCCTTATCTCCTGTTATATTGATGGATAGCTTTGTACCATTTAAGGTAGTATCACATTTCAGTGAATCATTAGTCGCTTTGGCCACGCATATGGTTACATTGGCAGTTAAGTTCACCATGCACCCCTTCTCCACCGCAGGCACATTGTATTGATTTTTGACACATTTGGGGCATATGTAGATAGGACAGTGGCTGGTTAAGTTCAGTATCTTGCACTTTTGGTTTGATAAACAATAGAAACCGTCTTGACTCCGATTGGCACCGATTCGACTTTCCCTCCACTCCAACGAAACAGATTGGTCCACCTCAAACATTTCTTGGCCTGGTGTGGCGTGGATCTGGATCCAGCAACCGGCGATGCTCATCCACAGGATCACAACGAGGGCAGGGCGGCACATGTCCCAGCAGACGACATAGCCATGTCCTCGGTGCTTGTGGGGGTGTTGAAGAAGACCCATGACGTGGCGGGTGTCCAATCACCAGTCTCCACCCGAACATTCCTGCAAAGCAAGCACATACTTAGGAGAAGAGAAAGCACAGAATTAGTTCTCCCTTAGATAACATTTTGATATTGGTACATTTATCCAGGTTTGCTCTCCTGGATACAAAATGGTCACCACCTGATCCGTCCCTTGAGCTATGATCTCAGCCGGGCGGGGGGGGGGGGCATTTTCTTGCCTCACCCATACTTTGGCCCCAGATTTATCTGTGGAACCAAAGCCTTTTTCGCCCCTTTGCGTCATCACAGCCGGCTTAGCAATCTCTTCAGGGTCAGTCATTAGGCATGGCATAATGACCAATTGGGCCACTTCATCCCCCTTATTCAGGGTTATGGGCTCTGATCCCAGTACGTAGCACACCACTCCCAATTCCCCTTGATAATCACTGTCAATCACACCTGCCAGAGTCGTCAAACCTTTTAGGGATAATCCAGACTTTGGCAATAGTGGAGGGCTTCTGTGGAGGGCTTCTGAGTCCATATTTTGGGTATGGGCATCAACATGGGTGACATGGATAGTGACCCCTTGGACCTTTTGCCAGATTACCTCCCACAACTCTTTACCCCACGCCTCTTTCTTTTGAATCCGCCATTGATTGGACTGCCATGTAGGCATCCATGTGGTTAACCCATTAACCACTGACCAGGAGTCAGAGTAGATATACGCTCCTGACACACCCGCATGTTGTATCACCATGTGCACGGCCTTCAACTCGGCCCATTGGCTGCTTTTTCCCTCACCCATTTCTTCCAAAATTTGCCCCAGATGAGGGTTGAAAGCCCCGGCTTTCCACCTTCGTTTTCCCGCTACCCACTGAGAAGAACCATCTACAAACCACGCCCTACTCTTTTGCTCGTCTGTGAGTTCATCATAGCGGGGCCCTGTTAACACAGGAGATTCTTGCAGCTGCTCAACTTCAAAACAAGACTCATCTGCCTCTGGGACATCAGCAACTTGTTCATGCAAGACCGAAACTCCTTTTTGTCCAGATTTTACTCTTTCAGACACGCACCATTCCCACTTAATGATGCTACTCTCCTGGGCGGTACCTATCCGATGTGTGGTGGGGTCACTCATTACCCACGTCAGAATAGGTATCAATGGCCTCATGAGCACCTCATGCCCTGCAGTTAATGCCTCTGTTTCCACCAAACTCCAATAACACGCCAATAGTTGTTTTTCAAAGGGCGTGTAACGAATTCCTGCACTCGGCAGCTTCCTTGACCAGAAACCCAAAGGTTTCCGTTGTTTGCCTTGTTTTTGCCATAAGCTCCAATTTGCATAATCATTCCGAGCCGACACCTGCAACTCAACCGGACCAGATTGCAGTTTTCCTAATGATAAAGCTTGCTGTATGGCCTCTTTGGCCATGTCAAAAGCCACTTGCTGTTTTTCTGTCCATTCAAACTGCTCTTTTTTCCTTGTCACTTGATATAAAGGTTGCAAAATTTGCCCCAAATGAGGAATGTGACTCCTCCAATATCCAAACAACCCAATAAACCGCTGCACATCCTTTTTGGTGTGCGGGGTGGTAAAAGCCATTATCTTTTCTCGGGCTTTGTCTGTGACTTCCCTTTCTCCCTTATTCCAGCAGATCCCCAGAAATTTCACCCTCTGGGAGGGTCCCTGCACCTTTGCTGGATTAATCTCCCAACCGTGACTTTTCATGTGCTGGATCAGCCGATCCAGTACCTGCTGGACTTCTTTTTCAGAGGTCCCTTGTACCATGATGTCATCAATATAATGGGATATCAACACCCCAGGGGGTGTTGTTAGCCCGTCCAGATTCTCTGCCACCATCCGGTGACAGATAGTAGGACTATGGAGATAGCCCTGTGGGAGTCTAGTAAACGTATACTGTCGTCCCTCCCAAGTAAACGCAAACTGCTCCTGCCTATCTTCTGGGATTGGAATCGTAAAGAAGGCATTAGCCAGATCAATCACCCCATACCATATTCCCGGATGATGCTGCACCCGGTCAATTATGGTGGGAGAATCAGGTACTGCCGCTGTCAATGGAGGAGTGTGTTTGTTTAGTTCCCGATAATCAACCGTCATTCGCCAGGAGCCGTCAGACTTTCGGACTGGCCAAATAGGGTTGTTCCACGCGGTGGTACATGTTGTCAACACTCCAGCCTCCACATAATCTTTTATGGTAGCAGTAATCTCATCATGTCCTCCAGGGATTCGATACTGCTTCATGTTCACCACTTTATTTGCCAATGGAATGGGAAAAGGTTCCATATGTACCTTCCCCACAGTGACTGCTTTGTTCCAAATCCATTAAAAACTGGGTCAAACTGTCCTCTTTGTTTAAATTTAGCGCATTTGAGTCACTGTTGAATCCTATTGTTTTTTATATTTCCTTTATGCAACCCAGCATCTCCCAAGCCTTGTGAGGCAGACACCCCCGCCTCTTGCATTCTTCACTTGAGCTGAGCAAAAATTCACACTTCTGTTTTTTTCTAAAGGCCAACTCTGCCTGTCCCCCGCCCCTGAGGCAAAAGGGGGGAGAGCGAGAGAGAGAGAGCGAGAGAGAGAGAGCGAGAGAGAGAGAGAGAGAGAGAGAGAGAGACTTTTTAAAAAAAAGGCTTTATTGTACATTTCCAAATTGCACAAAGACCAATATCAGTGTTCCAAGTGTGTCACATCTCAAAAGTGCAAACATAACTCATCCCCCTGACCCACTGAACACAAAACATTCCCTACAGCCCATCTATTGATGAACGCCTCCAGATTGTCTACCATTTGATAGTAAGAGAACTCTACCCGGAGTCTGACTGTCAACAAGACCTTGAAAGCGGACACAGGATCCACATTGCCAGCATTGCTTGCCGATTTTTCCTCGTCAGCCAGATGGCAAGCTTAGCAGTCCCAGATAGGAAGTTCATCAAAGTGTGGGAAGCCTTCCTTGCCACTTTGTACTTCGGACCGTAAATGAACAGACCAAAAGAGAATCGTTCACCCAAAGCCCGAAACCACCCGCGCAAAATGTCAGAGAGTCCAGATAAACGCAAACAATGGACAAACAAATGGTCAAGGGTCTCAACTTGGGAACAAAACAAACATTCCCCCCCCACAGTCAGATCAAGGTGTGCCCTGTATTTATTTGTGGCTATTGCCCCATGCACAATCCTCCACTGGAGATCTGCTGTGCGTTTCTCAATCGGTTGCTTGTACAGGCACCGTCAGCTGCCTTTTGGGGAGACCCCTGGCCCCAAACAACCCGCCCACCTCGACTCCGTGACATCCTTCAGAGAGCGCAGATTCAGAACCTTCACACAGATGTGATACACCGCCCTCGTCCCGACAAACTGGAACTTGCCCAGGCGAGGAATCCTGAAGGTCAGTAGGTGATCCTCTCCTCCCTGCCACTCCCCCACATCCGGAGTTATGGAAATTGCTGGAAAGGTGGACGCAGTGTCGTCATTCCATTGATTGGAAAGAGTGCGGTTAGTCGCAAACGCCCGAAGCGGCTGCGGCAGGGCGGTGCACACGTCCTCCACCACCCTTTGCAGCAGTCTGACAGATGTAATTTTTGTACTCCGCCTCAGTGTCTCCATCGATGTGGTCGACATCCTCATAAGATGACCCAGCTTGGTACAGCGTGCCTCCCGCAAACAACTCCGCAGACTGCAGCACCTCCGCTGCGATGAATTGATTGAAAAACAGTGGTTCTTCGAACAGCCACATGCCTGGCTCCTCGTCACGGAAGCGGCCCACGCTGAAGACTCGCCATGCATGCAAAACGGACGTGTAAAAAGCAGATAGTCCAGTAAGGTCCACCTCCCCAGGTGTCACGAGGAAGAGCTGCGTATCATAGCCCAAGCGACCAACTCTCCTCAGAAACAGCTTAGCAGTGTCCATCCAGCAGGGTCCGCATCCGTAAAGGAGTCGTTGTGCAGTTCGAATCCTGAAGCTGGCGATCAGAGAGAGAGAGAGAGAGAGAGAGAGAGAGAGATTTGATTTTTAAAAGATCTTTAATAAACACACTTGTCCATCAGTCAATACAATTTCTATATCATGCTATGTTACACAGAAAATTAATCCCCCAAAAAATGCCCCAAAAAAAGCTGTCCATCATGAACTGAACAGAGGACATTCTCCAGGGACCAGAGGGTCCTGAAACCTTCCACATCCCCATTCCCCATAAAAAACTGAAAGTCCAGCCTGATTCTGGCTTTAAGTAGCCTCACAAATAAAATTTTGACATCAACATCATTCTCAACATTTTCAAGTTTTCTTCTCCGGCTTACATAGATAGCCAACTTTGCCTGCCCTAAAACAAGGTTCAGTAGTTGACACTTCTGCTTAAAACGACGATTGTACATAAAACCACAAATGAAAACCTGCTTAGAGAAAACTTCCTTAAAAATATGAAAAAGTTTTGTGAGAAGTTCAAAGAGGCCACTCAGGCGCTGACATTCAATAAAACAATGAAAAACAGTCTCCCTAGAGGAACAAAAAACACACTGATCACTGACACTGCTGTTAATCACAGAAACAAAAGCATTGACAGCTATAATACCATGCAGGACCCTCCACTGTAAGTCTCCATGCCTCTTAGGGAGAGGGGCTTTGTAAAGAGCCCTCCAGGCAGGCCGATGCCCTTTTCCTAGTTTAAAATAGGCTCTCCAAGGAGTGTCCACACAGGTGTTCAATCGGTCCTTGTTGAGTGCCATCACCACCAGTCTGTAGAGTGCCTTACCACTGGCTCCTCCAAAGTCCACACCAGTGGGAGCACAGAATGCCAGTAAGGAGCAAGGAGCGACGTCAAAGTCCATATAGAGCGTGAGAGAGGGAAAGGGGTCAGTGCTTTCTGGCTGCAGCGTGCCATTGCTAAAGTCCAAGAGTAGGGAGTGCTCAAGTCCATGAAGCTCCTGTTTCCAGTGTGCAAGAAGACCATCGATGAAACGATTCGACCTGACACCAAGATGAGCTGCTAAAGCTGAGGCGTTGTTGAGGCCAGGACCAGCCAGTTCCACCACTTGCTTCAGAGTGAGAATGTTCCTGGAACACAGCCTATCAAGGAAGGTCCTTCCAACTCCCGGCAGGACACCAAGGCGACCACCAAAAACCAGCGGCTCCCTCAACAACCAGTAGAGGGAATCGCATGGCCCTCTTTGTTTTTTAAAAAGAGTCCACACTGAAAAGAGACTGCGGTAAAAACTGGGTAAAGACAGTGCATTAGAGTTCTTAAAATCCATTAAAAACACAGGGAGGTCTAGCCCAAGCCCAATGACTCTCTGTAAAATAACACAGGCCAAAGGCCTCCATACCAGGTCCTGGGGGCCCGTCAGCAGTCTCTGTATGAAAGTCAGTCTAAAAGCAGCACCTCTACTAGCTAAATGAATCACTCCTTGCCCCCCCTCCTCTTTGGGAAGAAATAACAGGGCTTGAGGAACCCAGTGGAGTCCACCCCCCAAAAAAAAGTCCACCAAAAAAGACTGAATTTTGGACAACAAACCAGCAGGGGGGTCCATGCACATGAGGCGGTGCCACAGGGATGAGGAAACAAGATTATTTAAAATGAGCACTCTTCCTCTAAAAGATATTCTTGGCATTAGCCACTTCCACTTGTTTAGTCTCCCGTTAATCTTCTCTATGACCCCATCCCAATTTTTTTGCTCAAACTGCTGATTTCCAATAAAGACACCAAGATACTTAAAACCTCCTTTTTTCCAAATCAACCCACCCGGCAGCGTAAGCTGATTTTCTAGTTTCTCCCCCACCATCAGAGCCTCGCTTTTTCCCCAGTTTATCTTTGCAGAGGAAAGTTGGCCAAAAAGATTGACACTCCTAACCAGAACGTCAATGTCACTCTGCTTGTTTAGCAGAATGACTACATCATCTGCATAGGCCGACAGCTTGAACGTGGTGTCACAGCCAGGAAAAGTAACTCCTGATAGATCCCTTCTCAGGCAGTGAAGCAAAGGCTCTATGGCGAGGGAGTACAGCATCCCTGAGAGAGGGCAGCCCTGCCGAACCCCCCTCTGGACTTTTAAAGGGGCAGACAGGCCCCCATTTATCTTCAGCACACTCTCAATGTCACTGTACAAGACCCGTATCCTGGCTATGAAGCCTGGGCTGAACCCAAAAGCTGTTAAAACTGTCCATAAATATTGGTGTTCAACCCGATCAAACGCCTTTTCCTGGTCAATTGAAATCAAACCAGTTTCTACCTGCCAATGAACCAGAGACCTCCAAAATATCCCGAATTAAAGTGACGTTGTCACTAATCAGCCTGCCAGGCACACAGTAAGTCTGGTCTACATGAATGAGCTCGCTCATCACCTTTCTCAGTCTTCGGGCCAGAGCTTTTGAGAGAATCTTGTAGTCTGTGCAGAGCAGAGAGACTGGCCTCCAGTTCTTTAGGCTCTGGAGGTCCCCCTTTTTCGGCAACAGTGTGATGATGGCCCTCCTGCAGGTCGTGGGTAGGGTCCCCCTTTCCAAGCTATCTTGGAGAACCTCCAGCAGGTCTGGACCAAGCAGGGGCCAGAATTCCTTAAAAAAGTCCACAGAGAGACCATCTATGCCTGGTGATTTTCCATTCTGGAGGCTCATTAGCGCCGTATGCAGCTCAGACAGAGACAGTGGAGCATCCAAGCCGGCAACAAGGTCCTCTGAGAGCACTGGAAGACCATCAAGGAAAACCTGGCCCAGTGACGTGTCCTCCCTCCACTCTTCTCTAAACAATTCACTGTAAAAGCTAGCAGCGTGTTTCCTGATCTCTGCTGCTGTGGAGATTGTTCTCCCGTCATCGCCCAACAAGGAGTGAATGAGCTTTCTCTGTCCATTTTTCCCCTCCAGTCCAAAAAAGTACTGGGAGGGCGAGTCCATCAGAGCTACATCCATGTAGCGTGAGCGGACCAGAGCACCCTGTGCGGTGACCCCTAGCAAGCTAGCCAAGGCTGACCTTTTTGACTTGAGAGCCTCTAAGTGCTCCTGTTTTCCTGTAGAACTGAGTAACTCCTCTAGCTCTACCACCTCAGTCTCCAGAACTTTCAAGGATTGGGTCAAGCTACGAGTGACATTTTGAGTGTACTGTTGGCAGAATTGTTTTATCTGTGCCTTACCAAAATCCCACCACATTTGGAGAGAACTAAAAGAAGATTTTTGTTCCCTGTGTGACTTCCATACATCATGAAAAACTCCCTTAAAAAACACATCATTTAAAAGTGTATTATTAAAATGCCAAAAAGCACTCTTACACTTTACATTTTCAATGAAAACAGAACAAATCAGCAGGCAGTGATCAGTGAAACCAACAGGACAGATACAACTATTTTTAAAAACACTCATTTGGTGTTTAAAACCATAGAAACGGTCTAACCTAGCCATAGATAAGAGGTTATCTTTAGCATGGTTCCAGGTGTACCGCCTCTGGTCCCCATGATGTGATCTCCACACATCGGCCATTTCATGTGCCTTCACTAGTTCCCTCAGCCTATTGGCAGAAGCAGGGTGAGGTTCCTGATGGTTCCTGTCCAGTCTGTGGTTTAATGTACAGTTAAAATCACCCCCCAGAAATAAAAAACTATTTGGATTACAGGATCTAACCGTATCTGATAGCATATTAAAGACCCTGATCCTTTCTGCTCTCTGGGTTGGCACATACACGTTTATAAGAACCAAGTTTACGTTTTCAAACTGTACCTTTAGCAAGAGTACATGTCCTTTCACCACCTCTTCTACCTCATAAGAGACAGGCACACAACCCCTAGAGAAAAGTACAGCCACCCCTCCACTATTATTGGATTTGTGGCTAAAAAAAAAAGCAGCCATCCCACTCTTTTCTCCACTGGCACTCAATGTCTACAGTGCTGTGAGTCTCCTGGACCATCAGCACATCAAGTGCCTTTAAATTAAAAAGCTTGTATAAAGAGGCCCTTTTTACATCATCCCTGGCCCCGTTTATATTAAGAGTGCCAATTCTAAGGTGGGGCATTAAAAAGGATAAAAATAAGGTACAGTAAAAAAACACACACATAGCATAAAAGGGAAGAAACAAACTAAGAGTCAACATGACTGTTAGTAATTTGTGATTTCAGTTTGACAACCAGTTTCTTTAAACGAAAAATTTCCTGATCAGTAAAAGTCTCATTCCCATCATTCAGTTTCATCAGCTTGCGAGCTGATGCCACAAATAACTCCAGATCTGGAAAGTAATTTTCCACTTTCACAGCTCTGCTCCCCTTGGTCACCTGGAGAAATTGCCTAATTTTGGTAAAACAATAGGAGCTTTGCTCCTCCTGCGTCTGCATCATTTCAGACTCAGCTCCACTTTCGTCAGAGACGCTCTCATCTAGTAAATCTAACTTCCCAACCCTACTAGATTTAGCAGAGCTCTGCAAGTTTTCAGCACTTTTTCTTTTTTGTGCAGCTTTAAAAGGATCCTCTTCAGCAAAACTACATTCCTGCATTTCTTCATGAACTGCAACGTTTGTCATGCAGTGTTTGCTCTGTGTGTCCCCTACAGCCTCAAACCACTCCTCCCCCACCTGCAAAGTCTGTTCATTCACGTTCCTTCGTTTAACTGCACTTTTTTTTTCCACAATATCTTTATTGAACCTTTTTTTTTTTTTTTTTTAACAAACATGATACAAACAATCAAACACTAACACTAAAGTACTACAAAAAAAAAAATGCACTAAAAACACCAACAACCACCAACAAAATCAAGTCTTCAACAATGCTCCTCTGTTTAGTCTAGACAATCCAATACATAAGTATACATATTATGTTCACCAGTTTGGAATTTACAAGGTCCACACACATCATTCACCTTCTTCTTCAAGAGTTATGTTTAAATTTTTTACATAATCAATAAAAGGTCTCCATATATTCTCAAACACAATTTCCTTTGATTTCAGTATATATGTTATTCTTTCTAATGGAAGGTTTGTTAACATCTGTCTTAACCACTGAGTCACATCTGGTCTATGAGTCTTTTTCCATAATAGTGCAATACATTTTTTGGCATTAAGCAAACTGAGGTCTATGAATGTTCTTTCACTTTTATTGAAATTATGCTTTTCTGGGTACAGACCCAACAAAACCAGTTTAGGATTCAATATGATTTGTTTTGAGATTATTTTTTCAATTGTTACCCTCACCTCTTCCCAAAACATTCTTATTAATCTACATTCCCATAAACAATGAAATAGGGTTCCTTTACTTTCCATGCATTTTGTGCATGTATCTGGTATATTTTTGTTATATCTATTTAACTCCTCCGGTGTAACATACATCCGCATTAACCATTTGAAATGTATCAATTTAAGGCGTGCATTTATTGATTTGGTTTGAGCTTCTGTACAAGCCAATTCCCATTGTTCCTCTGAAATTTCAATTTGCAGATCTTCTTTCCAGTAGTTTAATCTTTTCAGTGAATTTTCACTTGAAGATAGTGTCAATGAGTTATAAAACTCTGAAATAATACCCTTTCTTTTACTATCTTTCATCATCATTTTTTCCAAGGATGAATAAATAGGTCGAGTGAGAGCTTTATTTTGATTTGATCGAATAAAGTTTCTAAGTTGAAGATATTTAAAAAAATGTGTTCTATTGAGATTAAATTTGATCCTCAGCTCTTCAAAAGACATTATGTTGTCTGCACATGGCAAATATAAATCCTGAATCTTTTGTATCCCTTTTAAATTCCATACTTTAAATACAGCGTCCGCTCTCCCTGGTTTAAAATATTGATTACCCCATATTGGACTAAATTGTGACAATAACTGTGGTTCTTTTAAATAGTTTTTAGCTTCACACCATATTTTGATCATATGCTTTACAAATGGATTTTTAACTTGTTTTTGTAATTTTTTTGCCGAATCTGAGTATATGAATATGGGAAGAGGTAAAGGTAAATTGTATGATTCCATTTCAGTCCAGTGAGGGAGATCATTTGATGAAAAATAATATGTCATAGACCTCAGTTGTGCCGACCAATAATACAACATAAAATTTGGACATTTCAGACCTCCACGATCAAATGGTAAATATAATAAAGACAGACGTAATCTAGCCCTCCTGTTGTTCCATATAAATTCCACTAACTTTTTTTTTATTCTTGAGAATAGATCTAAAGGTGGTGATAAGGGAATGTATTGAAATAAATAAAGTATTTTAGGTAAAATATTACTTTTAAGTATATTGATTCTCCCGATCATCGACATTGGTAGTGACATCCATCTCTGAGTTAACTCACTGATATCTGACATTAAGGCTTCATAGTTAACACTGGCGACTGATTCTAGCTTAGGCATAATTTGGATTCCTAAATATTTAAACTGATTTACAACATTGAATTGATTTACCTCAGGGGCTGGGTAATTTCTCTGGGTCTCATTTAGCATTAATATTGAAGATTTAGTTTTATTTATTTTATATCCTGATATTTCCCCAAAATTCTTTATTAAATTCAACAAGGTTGGAATTGATTTTTTTAGATTCGACATAAACAAAATTATATCATCGGCGTACAGGGAGATTTTATGTTCTGTTGGTCCAACTTTAATTCCATATATTTGTGAATGTAAACGTATCGCTATCGCTAAAGGTTCAATTGCCATAGTAAACAGTAAAGGTGAGAGTGGACAGCCTTGTCGACATCCTCTATTGATTTTTATTGGTTTTGAAATATTGTTATTTGTTAGGATTTCTGCTGTAGCATTATTGTATATTATTTGAACCCATTTTATGAAATTATTTCCAAGTCCAAACCTTTGTAGGACTTCAAAAAGAAAGGGCCATTCAACTCTATCAAAGGCCTTTTCGGCGTCCAATGATAGGAGAGCTGTATCCGGTGCTTCTTTATTAAAATAGATAATATTAAATAGTCTTCTTACATTATGGAAGCCTTGTCTACCCTTTATAAAGCCATTCTGATCTCGATTAATAATATTTGGTAAAATTTCTTGTATTCGTCTTGCTAAAATTTTACAGATTATCTTAAGGTCGGCGTTTAATAGGCTTATTGGTCTCATATTTTCACATTTATTAGAGGGCTTACCTGGTTTTGGCAGCAGTATAATTAAGGCATTATTTATGTATGATGGTAAATTATTATTTTGAAATGCTTCTAAAACCATTTCCAAAAAAGGTTTTATTAATTTATTCTTAAATTTTTTATAAAGGTCAACTGGAAGACCATCTGGTCCTGCACTTTTTCCTGATTTCATATTATCAATGGCTAGCCCTACTTCTTCTTGACTAATTTTAGACTCCAATATCTCCCTGTTTTCATTTGGAATACACGGTATAGATAGTTCGTTCAAAAACCCATTTAGTTTTGTTAAATCAGGTTCATTTTTGGTATCATATAATTTTTCATAGTAATCTCTAAAGGCTCTATTAATTTCTAAAGGATCTATAACTACCTGTCCATTACTTATAATACTGGTAATTGGTGTTTTAATTTCCAATTGTTTAATCTGCCATGCTAATAATTTTCCTGATTTTTCACCTTGTTCATAAAAAGATTGTTTCAATCTTAGAAGACTCGAGGCAGCTCTATTCGCTGATTTTTTGTCGTATTCAGCTCTCAAAATCAGTAATTCATTCTCCAACCTTGGGTCACTTTTTAACTGCACTTTTACTTACACCCTCCACCTGTTTACCCCGGGCGACAGGCTCGTCACAATGATCAGAGCTGCCGCCAGACAGAAATTCCCCACCATCACTGTTTGGGGGGGCAACTACCGCGCCCGCCGCGGCCACCCCAGCAGAGGCGGCCGCGGCCGCCCCAGCACAAGCGGACGCGGACGCCCCCGCAGAAGTAGAAGCGGACGCGGCCGCGACCGCCCCAGCAGAGGCGGGCGCCGCAGCGGCATCCGCCGCACCACATGTAGCACTACCCTCCGGACCACCAGAAACAGCGGCGTCACCTTTCTTACCGCCAGTGCTCTTTGTGTTCGCCTTTTCAGGACATGACCTAATAAGATGGCCTTCTGCGCCACACGCAAAACACTTCATGGTTTCAGATGTTGCAAACACCAAGTAGCTAAAGCCGTCAATCCTGAAATTAAAAGACGCGTTCAGTTCAGCAGAGCTGTCTTTCAACACCATGAAACACTGCCTCCTGTGACATACAACATGCTTCAGCAGGGGTGATTTACTACCCAGAGAGACCATTCTGATAGGGGACACAACCTGGCCAAAACGGGACAACTCTCTAATCAGCTGATCATTTTTAACGAAAGGAGGAGCGTTTGAGATGGTGATCCTCCTAGACGGGTTCGCCAGCGGTAAAACGGGAGTAAAAGTGTCACCTATGACCACTCCCTGTGCCACCACCTGATCAGCTTTTTCAGTCGAATCCAGAAAGATCACAATTGCGCTGTTCATCCTCGATGCTGATTTTATGCTGCCATGCCCAACCACCTGTCCTACAGCGAGGCTGGCCTCCTCCACAGAACAGGGAACTGTCGGGAGGATTCTCACACCATGACGCCGGGTTAAGCGCTCAAACTCCACACCACCATCAATCACCGGCATGATGCCGGCCGGGAAAAACCGGCAGCAGAAGCTACCGTTCCCCAACACACTCACTCCAACACTCACACCCCAACACACCCACACTCAACCCACTATATTAAACACACACACCTCAAACACACAAGATAGAGAAAAAGTTAGAAAATACAAAGTTTAAAGTACTCACTCGACACCACTCCACACCCCTGCTCCCACAAACGCATGCGCGAGAGAGCGAGAGAGCGAGAGAGCGAGAGAGAGAGAGAGAGAGAGAGAGAGAGAGAGCTGCTCGCCCCTCCCCTTGCTGATGGGAGAGAGAGAACAGCCGCCCGCACAACACCACATCCACCGCTGAATTCCACTCAGCGGTGCTTTCGGGGCAACTTCAATTCCCTGAAGACACGCAGACACTACCGAAGGGGACCCGTCCCCTACCAAATCCGCCCATGGCTCTGATCTTCCGCCATAATCCGCTAAACATACACCAACCTGCTCCCATAAACCATCCCAACCTGGGATGACAGCACAAGAGCCCTCAGCTTCACTCTGTTTATCCTTTTTTTTTAAACATGACTTTCCTATGCACAGCTCCCCTTTACCCTTTTTTTAAAAAAATTTCAAATCCTGTTCGTGACGCCAAAATGTTTTATGAAAATATTTAGACAGGTTCGTGAGGAGTCGGCACACAGGAATTCACACTGAGACAGACTGCTAGAATAAACTGTATCTTTTATTCCCCACAGAAAATCTCCTTCACACACAGAGAAATCATTGCATGTCACACATTTCCTTCACACAAGGATTAATGCATTTCATGTCATTTCATCAGCTCTTACCGTGATACAGATGACTGGGAGCCGCAGTCCGCAAAGAGCGTATGATTTCTCAGCTGGACGTTTTGCGCAAAAAAACTCACAGCAGACTCCCCGTAAAGAGGGAAAGCTCCTGTTTTTAAAGGAAGGCTAGGTACAGAACAGAGTGGCCATCTCTGTTCCGAGCAAGCCCCCTCCCATCATAGAATTGCGTGGGGAGCAGGAAGGGCCAATTCCTGTTCTCAGGCAATTCTCTGCCCGGCTCCCAAAACATACTGTGAACTGAACACCTGCTTCTTGCTTCATTGCACACACACACACATGAGGAATAAAGGTCATGCCTTTGTTTCATAAGCATGCAACAGTGATTTAAGGAGTGAGAAACTTGCTGTGCTAAGGAAAACAGTTTCTAAAAACAGGTCATGGTGTGCCTTAAGATAAATTCATCATGGGAAGAGAACTGGATTGTTAAAACATATTAAAAACAACTGAGAAACAAATCAGGGCACACATTAAAAACACATTTATATTACACATGGTGTGTACCACACTAAACATGGACCAGAGGAAGCAAAGGAGAGAGTTGTCTCAATAGATTAGAAAGAAAATTATAGACAAGCATGTTAAAGGTAAAGGCTATAAGACCATCTCCAAGCAGCTTGATGTTCCTGTGACTACAGTTGCACATATTATTCAGAAATTTAAGATCCACAGGACTGTAGCCAACCTCCCTGGACATGGCCGCAGGAGGAGACGGATAATACAAATGGTAACAAAAGAGCCCAGAACAACCTCTAAACACATTCATAGTGAACTCCAAGGTCAGGGTACATCAGTGTCAGATCGCACCGTCCGTCGTCGTTTGAGCCAAAGTGGACTACATGGGAGACGACCAAGGAGGACACCACTGTTGAAAACAAATGATAAAAAAGCCAGACTGGAATTTGCCAAACTGCATGTTGACAAGCCACAAAGCTTCTGGGAGAATGTCCTATGGACAGACGAGACAAAACTGGAACTTTTTGGCAAGGCACATCAGCGCTATGTTCACAGACACAAAAATGAAGCATACCAAGGAAAGAACACTGTCCCTACTGTGAAAGATGGAGGAGGTTCTGTTATGTTTTGGGGCTGCTTTGCTGCATCTGGCACAGGGGGTCTTGAATCTGTGCAGGGTACAATGAAATCTCAAGACTATCAAGGTATTCTAGAGAGAAATGTGCTGCCCAGTGTCAGACAGCTTGGTCTCAGTTGCAGATCATGGTCTTGCAACAGGATAATGACCCAAAACACACAGCTAAAAACACCCAAGAATGGCTAAGAGCGAAACATTGGACTATTCTAAAGTCGCCTTCTATGAGCCCTGATCTAAATCCTATTGAACATCTGTGGAAGGAGCTGAAACATGCCGTCTGGAGAAGGCACCCTTCAAACCTGAGACAACTGGAGCAGTTTGCTCATGAGGAGTGGGCCAAAATACCTGCTGAGAGGTGCAGAAGTCTCATTGACAGTTACAGAAATGGTTTGATTGCAGTGATTGCCTCAAAAGGTTGTGCAACAAAATATTAAGTTAAGGGTACCATCATTTTTGTCCAGGTGTGTTTCATGAGTTTGTTTTTTAAAATAATTCTGTTGAACCACAATTCAAAAGCATTGTCTGATTTTCATTTGTTAATTTTCATAGAATTTTTATTTATTACCACTTTTGTCAGATAAGTTATTTCTGTGACCATTGTGGGTTTTTCTTTCATTAACAGAGGGGTACCAACAATTTTGTCCACGTCTGTATGTCAGAAAATCAACAGCATATAAGGCAGATTTTGTAGTCTGTGCATTAAAGGTCTGATGACACGTTTTTGACCTTTTTTAGCATGTTGTGTAAACCCAAAAGTTATTGTCAGTGATCAATATAATATTTACAACCGTGCCTGCATAAACTAGTTGTCATCAAAAATCAGCAGCCGCTGACTGGACTGTGGAGCCGTCCACCGAATTAAGGGTGGCACCCCCATGATGTAATCGACAGAACGGACTCCGGTCTTGTCGACTGGAATGACATCAGCTTTGTGGCTCACAGTTCCTCTGGTTTCTTGTTTTAATTTTACGGCTATGCCTTCGCGTTGTCGCAGGCTTAGATAAAGCGTGTGATGTGTGATGTATGGGAGTTGTATGAGTTGCATTTGCATATGCCACCCCATTGGTGGGCGCTGTACCCTGTGGCATTGCCAATAGTATAAGAGTGGGCTCATTGAACTGAACTGAAACGTGTATGTGTGCGTATGCTTGAGTAAACGAGCAAGCTAATGACCTGCAGCCGTGTGTGTCTTTGTGTTTGTTCCTCCGAGTGGTAATCTAAAGTAGAAACCCACGGACATAACATTGGCGACGAGAATAACTTTAGGTTTCCAAGTCTCGCCGCGGTATTGACTGCGAGTGACGGAGGAAGAGGAACGTTTGTCCTGGTGGGAGTTTGGCTGGGCGCGGCACGCCAGGTGACAGGACGCCAGGTGACAGGACGCCGGGTGACAGGACGCCAGGTGACAAGATTGCTAAACGCTAGCTAACTGCACGCCATGGCTGGATTTATTGGACACATTAACCCATTTGACGAGTCGGTGGAGCAGTGGACAACCTACGTTGAGGTTTGAGTATTTTGTAACGGAAAATGATATTGCAGAGGAGAAAAAGCTTGCTGTTTTCTTAAGTGTAATTGGTGCGTCAACATATGGACTTTTACGTAGCCTCGTAGCTCCAGATAAGCCAGGGGCTATGACATATGCTCAACTCACGGAAGTTTTGAAAGACCATTTTTCCCCAAAGCCAATTGTGATTGCTGAAAGATTTCGCTTTCATAAACTGAACCAACAAGAGGGAGAAACTGTGACGCAATACATAGCAGTCATTAAAAAGCTTTCTGAGCACTGCGAGTGTGGTATGCACCTGCAGGATGCATTGAGGGATAGGCTCCTTTGTGGACTGAATATAGAAGCTATCCAGAAAAAATTGCTGACGGAGGAGAAGCTTACTTTTTCCAAAGCAATGGAACTAGCCGTGTCAATGGAGACAGTAGCTCGCGAGACACATCAGCTGTGCAACGCGCTGAAAGTGCATGTACTGTCACCACATGACAAACAACACACGAAATGTTCGCGCTGTGGAAAAATGAACCACAAAGAGAGCGATTGTTTTTATAAGGAGCAAAAATGCCATAAATGTGGTAAGAGAGGACATATCTCGAAAATGTGCAGGAACAAAGAGACTGTAAATAAGGAGAAACCGGTGGAGTATAAAGCTAAAAAGAAAAAAGGGTGCACCAATTGGATGTAAAAGAAATATCTAGTGATGGTAGCACTACAGACACTGAAGTGAGCCTGCATATGGTGTCTCAGCAGAGTAATTTGTCATACATGTGTGTTAAACCAAAAATTGAAGGTAAAAGGATTATCATGGAATTAGATACTGGTGCTGCCGTTTCTCTGATTTCAAGAAAACTGTATGATGCACACTTTAAGGACATGCCCTTGCGCCAAACCCATATAATGCTGAAAACATACACGGGCGAGGTGATTCCAGCAGAGGGTGTCATCACCGTTTCAGTGAGGATGAACAAGCAGAGGGCTAGACTACCACTGTATGTGGTTCGGGGAAGTTCACCCCCACTTTTTGGTTGGGAGTGGCTGCGGAGGATTCGAATTGACTGGCGAGAAATAAAGACGGTCCGGGAGGAGACGCTAGAGGGCGTGCTACAAAGACATGCAGAGGTCTTTAAAAAAGAATTAGGCACTCTAAAAGGCATGGAAGTAGCCATAGCGCTGAAGCCGGATCATGTGCCACGGTTCTGTCAAGCGAGAGTCGTTCCCTATGCCCTTAGGCCAAAAGTGGAGGCTGAAATTGACTGATTGTGTGAGCAGGGCATTATATCCCCTGTCAAATTCAGTGAATGGGCAACACCCATTGTGCCCATTGTGAAAAAGAACGGAGATGTTAGGATATGTGGGGATTTTAAAGTCACAGTTAATCCTGCCCTGTGTGTGGAGAAATACCCAATTCCACGCATTGAAGATCTATTGGCATCACTTTCGGGGGGACAGCATTTTAGTAAACTGGACTTATCTCATGCCTATTTGCAAATGGTGATAGAGGGAAATTCCAGAAAATATCTCACAATAATCACATCCAAGGGTCTGTTTTGTTACAACAGGCTGGCATTTGGAATTACCTCAGCACCAGCGATATTCCAGCGTGCCATGGACCAAGTCCTCCAGGGTCTGCCGAACGTTCACTGTTACCTGGACGATATATTGGTCAGTGGACAGGATCATGTGCAGCATCTGAAAAATCTGGATGCAGTCCTAGGGCGCTTGGAAGAATTTGGTTTGCGAGTACGGAAGGAAAAATGTGAATTTTTCAAGGATTCACTGGAATATCTGGGTCACGTCATTGATGCCCAGGGTCTACACAAGGCACCAGAGAAAGTCAGGGCAATTGTGGAGGCTCCTGCACCTGCAGACGTGAGTCAGTTACGTTCTTTCTTGGGGCTAATTAATTATTACAGCAGATTTATCCCCAACTTGTCAGCTATCCTAAGCCCACTGAATACTCTGCTGTGCAAAGGAAAACAATGGCAATGGACATCTGAATGTGCTGCATCTTTCAAAGAGGCAAAAGAGCAGTTACTCTCTCAAAGTGTGTTAACCCATTATGATCCACAACTTCCCATTCGGCTGGCGTGTGATGCATCACCTTATGGTGTAGGTAGTGTCATCTCACATATTCTCCCGAATGGACAAGAGAGGCCCATAGCTTTTGCATCAAGGACTCTGAATAAGGCAGAATGCAATTATGCACACATTGAGCGCGAAGCTCTTGGCATTATATTTGGAGTTCGTAAATTCCATCATTATCTGTATGGCAGGCAGTTTATACTCCTTACAGATCATCGCCCATTGACCACTATTCTGAGTCCGTGCAAAGCCACACCATCTATGGCTGCTGCTAGAATGCAGCGGTGGGCTCTCCTGTTAGCTGCCCATAATTACACCATACAGTACCGAGAGGCAGCTGGTCATGGAAATGCGGATGGGCTTTCACGCCTTCCATTACTAACATCATCAAGAGAGAGAATCAGTACTGTGGACAGTTTTCACATTAAACACCTAGAAGCCTTACCTGTGAACTGTCGAGAAATCTGCCGAGAGAGCAGGGGTGATCCTGTCCTTGCTCAAGTCCTGGAGATGGTCTCCACAGGTCGCTTTCCAAGGGTCCAGGATGTGGCCAGCACATTGGCGCCATTCATCAGCCGGAGGGATGAGTTGACACTCCAGCAAGGTTGCCTTATGCGGGGTGTGCGCGTCGTCATTCCCTCAAAATTGAGATCACGACTGCTGTCGGAACTGCATACTGGACACCCAGGTGTTGTCAAAATGAAAGCTGTCGCCCGCAGTTACATGTGGCCCGGAATTGACGCTCAAATTGAACAGGTCTCAAAAACATGCCAGTCCTGTCAATTCACACAGAAAGCACCGGGACCAGCACCACTCCACCCATGGACCTGGCCTGGATCCCCGTGGCAGAGAATTCATGTCGACTTTGCTGGGCCGTTCCAAGGCCAAATGTTTATGGTGGTTGTAGACGCCCATTCAAAATGGCCTGAGGTACACCTTATGAGTTCCACTACAACGGCTAATACCATCCAGGTGCTCCGAGGGTTATTTAGTCGCTATGGGCTCCCTGAGGTGTTAGTGAGCGATAATGGTCCTCAGTTTACCTCACACGAATTTGACACTTTTATGAAAGGCAATGGAGTAAAGCACATTCGCTCTGCACCATTCCATCCATCAACAAATGGTCTTGCAGAACGTTTTGTACAGACATTCAAGCAGTCACTGAAGCGTTCCACTGGAACCACTTCCATACAACACCGACTGGACGCCTTTCTACTCACGTACCGTAATACTCCACACTCTACAACGAAGGAGTCCCCGTCTATGCTTTTCATGCATCGCAAGCTGCGATCTCGATTGGACTTGCTGAAGCCTAGCGTGACATCAGAGGAAGAGAAAGTACAAGAGGCACAATGTGCGTATCGAGGAATGCATGCAAAAGCCAGAACGTTCAAGGTGGGAGACCCAGTTCTTGTTTGGGATTACGGGAGAGGAGAGAAGAAGTGGATACCAGGGGTTGTTTCAGCTGAGACTGGCCCTGTATCCTACACCGTCGACATCGGCGCATCGCAGCACTGGAGGCGACACGCGGACCAGATGCTGGCCAGGGTTGTTGAATTGGATACCTCTACAGACGACGGCAGAGTTGCATCGTCATGCATCTCAGCAGACCTGCCTGTGCTGGAAAAGACTGTTCCAGAACCAGCTACTCCGGTCCCTGTGAGTGACCCCTCACCATTACCCCAGGTGACCTCAGAGGGAAACACCACATCACCTCCAGAGACTGGTAAGAGATATCCTTCTCGTATTACTAGACCACCAGAGCGTTATGTTCCATAAACTTTGTTTAAGATACTTTTAAGAGACATATATTGGACATTTTGAATAAGAGACCTTTATGTGTTAGATGAGAGAGTCCCGTCTCACCAAAAGGGCAGAATAAACCCTTGACTGACTCAGGGGTTTGGGATCGTCTACTCCCAGCCTCAAGGCTAGTGTGTGTTTTTAAAATAATAAAAGTTGTTTGCTTTGTGTATCTTGGGGGTGGGTACAACATTTAGTGGGGAGGAGATGTGATGTATGGGAGTTGTATGAGTTGCATTTGCATATGCCACCCCATTGGTGGGCGCTGTACCCTGTGGCATTGCCAATAGTATGAGTGGGCTCATTGAACTGAACTGAAACGTGTATATGTGCGTATGCTTGAGTAAACGAGCAAGCTAATGACCTGCAGCCGTGTGTGTCTTTGTGTTTGTTCCTCCGAGTGGTAATCTAAAGTAGAAACCCACAGACATAACATGATGTGTAAAAGACCACACGCTTCAGCTCCAACTGTCTGAGCCTGCTCTCCTCCTGCGCTTTTATGCAGGAGGAGCGTGAGGAGGGGAAGGATTAATGGATTTACCTGCAGCTTTGACCTACTTTCTCTGAGCGCACGCCGGTCTGGGCATGTCCTCGCTCTCATTATCAACAGGTGATGTTTCCCGGTCCTCGCCCAGGTGCTTGTCATCACACCATCACCAGCAATGCGTTAATGGCAAACGGCCACCAAAATGTACACGCACTGCTGGTCAATAGTATTGTCATCTGTGCTGTTAGTCTGCCAGTATTTTCAGCACTCTCACGACGTGTTAGCCACTCCACACAGCCGTGGTCCTTGTACGTCCTTGAAGCTATGTCGGCGCTGGTGCGCAACTGTGGTTAATACGTCTCCTTTCCATATTTGCTGAGTGATGTCGGCCCCGAACGCCTACTGTTTGTGTTTCTGTATATTATTTGTAAGTCTTCACCTTTTTGGGAATTGTCTGTCGTTCTATATTAAATGTGCTGTGGTGAATTCTGCGCTTAAATCCTCGTTATTTCATGCGCCCTCTCCCTGCCCTGTGTAAGAGTGCACAGAGAGGGCGCGTGAAATGATGAGGATTTAAGCACAGGATTCACCACAGCACATTTAATATAGAACGACAGACAATTCCCAAAAAGGTGAAGACTTAAAAATAAATATACAGAAACACGAACAGTAAGCGTTCGGGGCCGACATCACTCAGCGAACATGGAGAGGAGACATATTAACCACAGTTGCGCAACAGAGCCAACATCGCTACAAGGGGCGCAGCAGAACCACGGCTGTGTGGAGTGGCCAACACATCATGATAGTGTTGGCAATATTGGCTGGCTGACAACACGGCAGATGATGCACACAAAACGTGAACAGCTGACTGTCACTGAGTCTCACTAGGCACAATGCCCACTTGGCACGGCTCAAACCTATACGGTTTGATGCCCCCAGATTCTTCATTGTCATCCATTCTTCGGAACTATAATCGTCTGAAGATTGGACAACACAAACAAATTCCAGACTACATGTGCTGGAACCATCATCTATGTTTTCAACCGCTTACATCCTGTGTGTACAAAGGGCAGCCCAGTGCTGTGTTCTATCGATGTTACAACATGGCCGGGGGGTTTTCCAGCCACTGACGCAATGGGTGACGTGGTGCTCATGAAACCGTCGGATATTCACGTGAAAAAAAGCCTGTTTCACTTAGAACTGCACAGACAAACCGATTTCATCATATTGTATTATGTGTTGAAAAATTAGGGGAAGTCAAGAACGTGTCATCAGACCTTTAAACACTGGAGTGGTGGCTCAGTTGGTAGAGCATCCACCCCTCACCCAGGAGGCAGGGGTTCAAATCCCGGCCGGGTCATGCCGAAGACCATATAAAAGTGGAACTTCCTGCCGTCCAGC
The DNA here is from genome assembly GCA_020510985.1 of Pholidichthys leucotaenia. Taxonomy (NCBI): domain Eukaryota; kingdom Metazoa; phylum Chordata; class Actinopteri; order Cichliformes; family Pholidichthyidae; genus Pholidichthys; species Pholidichthys leucotaenia. The sequence continues at coordinate 293,010,723 of CM035839.1, read as the reverse complement.
TTGGTGCTCAGCAATAATGGAATGGAGGAGGGAAATCTGTGGCGGCGCCTTGCATGGCAGCGGCCCTCTGATTCTGCACTTGGGGTGTGTGTGATTGACACTGTAGATAAGTAAAGCACAATCTCGTTCTACTGTACATGATTGGTTGTACGGTTGACAATAAGGGTGATTTAATTTAATTAATTTAAACCATGGGCTGCACCAAGGCTTACTGTCAGCTTATTCAGGAAATGTATAAATGTATTGCATATATTAGATGACTGAATCTCTAGTTGCCTCACAATTTGAGGACGGTGGTGTGATGATTACTCTATTGTGGTGGAGGGGTTTGAGTGTCAAATCAAATCAAATCAAACCTTGTCATATTGCTGTACATACAACTGTAGTGCAGGCAAGATGAAATTGCGTTTCTCTCGGCATCCATATAAGAAGCAGCATGATTAAGACACACTCCCACATAGCTCCACCCCCCACCCCCACCCCCCCATCCATTCACACATCCCTGAGACATACTTGGGGAAAAGAATAACTAACTATAATATACAAAATGTCCGTAGGTGCAGTAGTGTGTATGAGAGATTCCGGGTCAGCTGTTCAGCATCCTGACAGCTTGTGGGAGGAAGCTGTTGATCAGTCTGGTGGTTCTGCCTCTGATGCTCCGGAATCGTTTACCAGATGGAAGAAGTTCAAAGTGTTTATGCAGAGGGTGAGAACAGTCCTTGACAATGTTCAGTGCCCTGCTCGTACAACGGTTCTGAAAAAGTTCTTGGACAGAGGGGAGGGAGACTCCAATTACCCTCTCCGCCCCCTTGACTATCCTCTGCAGGGCTTTTTTGTCTGACATACTGCAGCTGGAGTACCATGTAGCAATGCAGTACATCAGAACACTCTCCACCACACCTCTGTAGAAGGTCCTGAGGATGCAGATGGGGAGAGATGCCTGTTTGAGTTTCCTCAAGAAGTGTAGTCTCTGCTGAGCCCGCTTCCTGATCTCCAAGGAATTCTTGCTCCAGGTCAGGTCCTGTGAGATCTGCACTCCGAGGAACTTGATGTTCTCTACTCTCTCCACTAAACGGCCGCCGATGCTGAGGGGGACGTGCTCAGGCTGTGACCGCCGGAAGTCGATAATCATCTCCTTCGTTTTGTCCACGTTGAGCACCAGATTGTTCTCCCTGCACCAGCCCTCCAGGTCTCTCACTTCTTCCCTGTACATCGATTCCTCATCCGTCTGAATAAGTCCCACCACCGTGGTGTCATTTGCAAACTTAATAATCTGGTTCCCCTCGTGTTTGGATACATAGTCATGTGTTAGAAGTGTAAACAACAGTGTTCTAATGATCCCAGGAACTACAGTGGATATAAATGAGTGGATATAATGAGTGTCCTAATGATCCCAGGAACTACAGTGGATATAAAGTCTCCACACCCCTGTTCAATTGCCAGGTTTGTGTGATGTGAAAAAGAGACCAAGATAGATCATTTTAAAACGTTTTTCCCCTATTAATGTACAGTCGTGTGAAAAAATTAGGACACCCTATGAAAGCCTGTTTTTTTAACATATTTGGTCATATGGATATTTAATATCTTAATACTGGAAGATTCAAGTAATATAACTAAACAATTAAAACTGAAGAAAATGCTTTTTAAAAAAAAATTCTGTAAAATGCAATTCTAAAAACATGCAATTTCTGGTGGGTAATAAATTAGGACACCCCCACATTTATTCCCCCTTAAAATGGCTAAAATCACACACAGGTGTGTCACAAATTTACTGACAAACCATGGCTAACCAAAGGACTACAAAAGGCGTGTAAAAAGAAAAATTTATTATATAAAGCTTTCATAAAGAAAAGGACAAAAGAAGCAGAGCAGCGGTATAAAACATACAAAAATAAGTTAACATATATAATAAGATGTAGTAAAAGAGACTATTACAGTAAAGAACTGGAAAAAAACAAAGACAATATTAAAAATACATGGACAATAATCAACAGTATCCTTGGAAATAAAAGCAGAAATACCAGCTACCCAACTAACACTCCAAAAAATAATAAATCGACTCCGAATGTGAATATAGCTTCACCTGCAGATGAATTTAATAATTTTTTTGTTAACATTGGACCTAAACTGGCCCGAGAAATACCCACTACGGTGCCAACAGGTGATTCAATATGCAATAACACTGCTGTAAAAGACACCATCTTCATAAAGAACACAGATGAAAGAGAGGTCATTGAAATTGTTAAATCGTTCAAAAGTAAAACATCTACTGACTGCGATGGTATTGATATGCTACTAGTCAAAACTGTTATCGAATGCATAGTGAAACCACTGACGTATATCTGTAACCTGTCTCTCCAATCAGGTATATTTCCCAATGCAATGAAAATAGCTAAAGTAATTCCGATTTACAAGACAGGCGACAGAGGGGAACTCTCCAACTACAGACCAATTTCACTATTACCGCAATTTTCCAAGATACTTGAAAAAATATTCTATGAGAGAATTGACAACTTCATACTGAAGAATGATTTATTGTGTGAGCAGCAATATGGGTTCAGACACAAAAGGACAACAGCATATGCCTTAATGGAATTTACAGAAAAAATATCAACAGCCATTGAAAATAAAGAGTATTCAGTTGGAGTATTCCTGGATCTTAAAAAAGCATTTGATACAGTAGATCACAATCTATTATTAAAGAAACTACAAAATTGTGGAATCAGAGGGGTAGCACTGTCCTGGTTAAGAAGTTACTTAAAGAATAGATATCAGTTTGTATGTGTTAACAACAAAAACTCAGAGCTACTGAAGGTCACCTGTGGAGTCCCACAGGGTTCAGTTTTGGGACCATTATTATTCAATGTGTATATAAATGATATATGTAAAGTTTCAGAAAAAATGGACTTAATATTGTTTGCTGATGACACTAACCTGCTATGCAGTGGAAACAACTTGGAACAACTTCTGGATACACTCGGAAAGGAATTAGGAAAGCTGAAACTGTGGTTTGATTCAAACAAATTAACGCTCAATTTAAGCAAGACAAAATTTATAGTCTTTAACAACCATCACAACTACCCAGTACCCAAACTCAGTGTAAATGGTGTAGAGATTGAAAGGGTATCCGAAACTAAATTCCTTGGAGTAATAATTGATAACAAACTGTGTTGGAAGCCACATATTAATTATATAAAAGGTAAAGTATCCAAATCAATTGCAATATTACACAGAGTGAAAAATTTGCTGAATCAACCCACACTATACACCTTGTATCATTCATTAATACTCCCATACATGACATATTGTAATGAAGTATGGGGAAATACATATAAAACAAACATATATCCACTCTTTATGCTTCAAAAGAGAGCTATTAGAATAATCAACAAAGCAGCTTACAGGGAACCAACAAACCCACTTTTTCTTAAACAAAAAACTCTCAAGTTGAAAGATCTGATCGACTTTAAAACCGCAATAATAATGTTCAAAGTGAAGAATCTATCACTGCCCGCAAATATCCAAAAGTTGTTCCAAACAAGGGAGAAACGATATCACTTCAGAGGAACATGTATATTTCAAAAGCCTACAGTGAGAACAACTACCAAGCAACACTGTATTTCAGTGCAAGGTGTCAGATTATGGAACGATTTTGGACCTGAATTAAAATCATGTACAAAGCTTGGACAATTTAAACAAAAACTAAAGGAAGAAATACTCCAAACATATTTACAAGACGACATGTAAACTCACATAAGGATTGACATTTCCAGCCTGTGTTGTGTTATAGCTTAGTTTTTCTTTTTTCTCTGTGACACTATGTCTTAGATTTGTTTTTGAATAGTAACCGCTTAACTTAGACTAGCTCAGTTTTCTTTTTCTCTCAGTCATATTTTGTCTTAGCCTTGTTTTAAATTGTAATCGCTCTTGTCTTGTTTTCTCTTTTTTCTCCTTTGAATTCTTGGATGGAATATGGGTGGGCAATATAAGCTGCGGCTTCAGCCATCACCCATTTCGGATAACTCACGTGGAATTGTATAGTAGAAGGAGTCTTTGTCTAATTTGACCTTGTTATATTATACAGTTTCTTTTAACCTGTAATGTACTATCCGAAATAAACATCAGGTGCACATGATTAGAACATCGTTTTTCAGCATTTTGAAGGAGGCTTGTCCTATTTGAACCTCAGACATTTAGTTTGGTATGCTCTGACTGTTGAAGTGAGAGTGAACACTATGGTAAGCTTGAAAGAGCTGTCTGAGGCCTTCAGAAAGAAGATTGTAGCAGTTTATGAGTCTGGTAAGGCATTTAAACAGATCTCAAAAGAATTTGAAATCAGCCATTCCACTTTCTGGAAAATAGTCTACAAGTGGAGGACATTCAAAACAACTGCCAACATGCCCAGGACTGGTCATCCAAGCAAGTTTACCCAGAGAGCAGATCGCATGATGCTAGACGAAGTCTCCAAAAACCCTTAAATGTCATCACGGGACCTACAGCAGGCTCTTGCTACTGTTGATGTGAAAGTGCATACCTCTACAATCAGAGACTGCACAAGTTTAACTTACATGGGAGGTGTGCAAGGAGGAAACCTTTGCTCTCTAAAGGTGCGTTCAGACCAAACACAAACAGGTGAATTTTTTTGCGCGGTGTGATTACATTATAACTCAATGTAAACATGTGAATAGACATGAATTCACCATCTTAGTGAGATACAGACAGGCGAAGTTGCCTTTATAACTTCTGCAGCAGTGTTCAGCCTACTGTGGAAATCCCCAAACTAACGTCATGCTTTAGGTTTTACATTATCCGACAGGGAATTCACCTGAAAAAGTTGTCCCTGTCTCCAAAACTTAACAAGATGAGTGTTTCCGTTGCTAGCTTGCTAGCCTTGTTAGCACATTTGTGGCAGGAATCCGTGGATAAATAACTCCGACATCCTGATTTAGCTGAAGAGTTCCCGGTCCTCCTGTTTCCAGGTGAGTGGCAGTCTCATTTTCAAACTAGTTTACTCTCCAAAGGTGATACTTTTACTCCGGTGATGGCAGAATCTCAAAGCTAGCATATGCTAGCATATTCAAGCTAGCATACCAAAATATTGGTAAAACTCAAATTAAACATAAAGCCTCTAAATTGAATGATTTGGCCTCTGTTCCTCCTCATAATTTAAAAATTAAATGTGGTTTATTAAATATTAGGTCTCTAACTCCCAAGTCTCTGTTAGTCCATGATTTGTTAATTGATCATCAGATTGATTTAATTTCCCTCACAGAGACTTGGTTAGGACAAGAGGATTATGTTGGTTTAAATGAATCAACTCCCTCTGGTTATTTAAACTGTCAAAATCCCAGAAGTTCTGGTCGTGGAGGAGGAGTAGCAACAATTTACCATTCTAAATTACTAGTTAATGTAAAGCAAAAAACATGTTAATTCCTTTGAGGGCCTGGTCCTTAGTATTGGGCACTTTAGCAATTTTAGGTTAAACCCAATTTTATTTGCCATAGTTTATCGTCCCCCATCAACCTACTCAGAATTTTTATCCGAATTTGCTGATTTCTTAGCTGATTTAGTGCTGAAATCTGATAGAATAATTATAGTAGGGGACTTTAATATACATGTGGAAGTAGATAGTGACTGCCTTAATGTGGCATTCAATTCAATATTAGATTCGATTGGGTTTTCTCAGAAAGTAGGAAATTCTACTCATTACCTCCACCATACATTGGACCTTGTTTTGACATATGGCATAGAAATAGAAAATCTTGTAGTGTTTCCTCATAACCCTGTACTGTCAGACCATTGTCTGTTAACCTTTGATTTTACTGACTATTTAGCTCCTAAAGAAAAATATTATTATAGTAGATGCCTCTCAGATGATGCTGTTTCCAAATTTATGCAGATTGTTTCCTCTATGCCATGTGTCAACACAACGGAAATATGCTATAGACAGCTTGCTCCTTCTGTAATTGATAACATGGTGGATAGTGTTTCAGCTTCTCTGCATCAGACTCTAGACTTGGTGGCCCCCTTAAAAAAGAAAGTCTAATCAGAGATTTCTAACTCCTTGGTTCAACACAGAAACTCGTAGCTTAAAACAGAAGACTCGTCAATTAGAAAGAAAATGGTGCTCTACTAATTTAGATGAAATCTATTTAGCTTGGAGAAATCATCTTCTAATTTATAAAAAATCTCTTAGAAAAGCTAGAACGAGTTATTACTCTGCATTAATAGAAGAGTACAAGAATAATCCCAGGTTTCTTTTCAGTACTGTAGCCAGGTTGACAAAGAGTCAGGACTCTGTCAATCCTAGCATTCCCTTAGAGCTTACTGGTCAGGACTTTATGAACTTTTTCAATAATAAAATTTCATCCATCAGAGATAAAATCAATCAGATTCTTCCCACAGTTAACTTAAATACTGTAACTACTACAACTCCAATGAACTACTACAACTCCAATGAAGCCAGATGATAGTAATCAATTAGCCAAGTTAGAAGCCTGTCTTAAGGAAATCAAAGCTTGGATGACTTGTAATTTCCTGCTATTAAATTCAGATAAGACTGAAGTCATTCTTGTTGGTCCAAAAAACCTTAGAAATTCCTTTCCAAATCAAACTTTCAGTTTGGATGTGGTTACTCTTTCTCTTAATAGCTCTGTGAGGAACCTTGGAGTTATTTTTGATCAGGATTTGTCCTTCAATTCACATATTAAATTTGTTTCTAAGACTGCCTTCTATCATTTGCGTAATATTGCCAAGATTAGGAGCATCTTGTCTCAGAGTGATGCTGAGAAACTGATCCACGCTTTTGTTAGCTCGAGATTAGATTATTGTAATTCTTTATCAGGCTGTCCTAAAACATCTTTAAAAAGTCTTCAGCTGATCCAAAATGCTGCAGCAAGAGTTTTAACAGGTACTAGAAAGAGAGATCATATCTCTCCGGTTCTGGCCTCCCTTCATTGGCTTCCCATAGAGTTTAGAATTAAGTTTAAAATCCTTCTTCTTACTTACAAAGCTCTAAACAATCAGGCTCCTTTTTATTTAAAAGATCTGATACTACCGTATTATCCTAACAGAGCGCTATGCTCCCAAAATGCAGGATTACTTGTAATACCTAGAATCTCCAAAAGTACAATGGGAGGCAGAGCCTTCAGTTATCAAGCTCCTGTCCTGTGGAATCAGCTGCCAATCTGGATTCGGGAGTCAGACTCGATCACTGTTTTTAAGAATAGGGCTAAAACCTACCTTTTTGATATAGTCTACAATTAGGGAGGGATCATGTGTTTCTGAACCCTCCCTTAGTTATGCTGCTAATAGGTTTAGTCAGCCGGGGGACCTCCAGTAATGCACTGGGCCTCACTCCTTTCCTCACTCTCTATGAAATATTTTTTTTTTGCTGGTCATTAACATCTGTTTGTTCTCTCCCATAGAATGAGTCCCCATCGTGCTGTTTGCTCTCTACATGTCTGTTCTTTTCTTCTTCTCTATCCCCTCACCCCCCAGCCAGTCGCAGCAGATGACTGCCCCTCCCTGAGCCTGGTTCTGCTGGAGGTTTCTTCCTGTTAAAAGGGAGTTTTTCCTCTCCACCGTCGCCAAGTGCTTGCTCACAGGGGATCACCTGATTGCTGGGGTCTTTCTGCAACTGTGGGGGTTCCCCCCCTACAGTTGATAGTGCTATGAGATGACTGTTGTTGTGAAATGGCGCTATATAAATAAAGTTGAATTGAATATTCCCTTGGACGTAAACACGCAAATGCACGATTTTGCGTATACTCGCCTCTTTCCATTGACTTTGTATGGATTTGCGCCGCCCATGGGTCTGAAGGCACCTTCAGAGACACATGAAGGCCAGACTGAAGTTTGCCAAAGTCCTCGACAAAGACCAGGACTTCTGGAATATTTGAACGAACAGAAGTCTAAAATTGAATTATTTGAACACCAGAACAGAGGACATGTTTGGCGTAGACCAAATACAGCATTCCAGGAAAAGAACCTTATAGCAACTGTGAAGCATGGAGGTGGAAGTGTCATTGTTTGGGGATGCTTTGCTGTAGCAGGACCTGGCCAGCTCACCATCCTAGAATCCACCATGAATTCTACCGCGTATCAGCGGGCGCTTGAGGACCATGCGAGACCATCTGTTAAAAACATTAAAGCTCAAGCGGACCTGGACCCTGCAACATGACAATGACCCAAAACATACCAGTAAATCCATCAAGGACTGGCTAAAAACTAAGAAATGGAGAGACCTGGAATGGCCAAGTCAAAGTCCAGATATTAGTCCCATTGAGATGCTGTGGGGTGACTTGAAACAGGCTGTACATGCAAGAATCACCTCAAACATCTCCCAGCTGAAATTCTGCATCAAGGAATGGGGCAAACTTTCCTCAGACCAAAGTCAGAGACTGGTAGATGGCAACAAGAAGTGTCTCACTGGGGTTATTTCAGCCAAAGGGGGTAATATACTAGCTATTAGGTGGTAGGGTGTCCTAACTTTTTCCTCAGTTAAAATACACATTTTTGTTTGAGTAAAACAAGGTTATTTTTTATTTACCTGCAATTAAATCACCTTTTGCAGAGCTGAATAAAAACAAGATTAGATAACAATATGTGAACATTTCTTAATAAAGAACTAAATATTTAATGGGATGTCCTAATTTTTTCACATGACTGTATAACCTGTACAACCCAATTGAAAAACAAACTGAAATCTTTTAAGGGGAAAAATAAAAAATAAACTTAAAATAACCTGTTTGCTTAAGCATGCACACCCTTAAACTAATACTTTGTTGCAGCATATTTGGCTTCTATTACAACACTGTCTTTTTGGGTAGGAGTCTATCAGCATGGCACATCTTGATGTGGCAATATTTGCCACTCTTCTTTGCAAAAATGCTCCAAATCTGTCAGATTGCGAGGACATCTCCTTTTCACAGCTCTCTTCAGATCACTCCACAGATGTTCGATCGGATTCAGGTCTGGACTCTGGCTGGGTCATTCCAAAACTTTAATCTTCTTCTGGTGAAGCCATTCTTTTGTTGATTTGGATGTGTGCTTTGGGTCATTGTCGTGCTGCAAGATGAAGGTCATCTTCAGCTATCTAGCAGAAGCCTGAAGGTTTTGTGCCAACACTGACTGGTATTTGGAGCTGTTCATAATTCCCTCCACCTTGACTAAGGCCCCAGTTCGAGCTGAAGGAAAAATGGCCCCAAAGCATGATGCTGCCACCACCATGCTTCACTGCAAGTATGGTGTTCTTTTGGGGATGAGCAGTGTTTGCGCCAAATATACCTTTTGGAATTATGGCTAGAAAGTTCAACCTTGGTTTCATCAGACCATAATACATTTTCCCACGTGTGTTTGAGAGATTTAAAATGTGTTTTTGCAAAATGTAGCCAGGCTTGGATGTTTTTCTTCGTAAGATAAGGCTTCCATCTTGCCACCCTACCCCAGATAAGGCTAGATAGCGGCTAGAAACCGCTTGGAATGGAAATGACATGCTGAGGCCCTCGTCCAACAGTGGAATTCAACAGGCTGATGATGGACGGGCATGTAATGTCCATCAGAAATTCCAGTAATGTCCCCACTTATTGGTGTTTTTATTCCATCCAGATTTATTTCTAAAGCACTTTAAAAACCATTACAGCAGACACAAAGTGCTGTACATTAGGGATAAATAAAATGTGAAGGATAAAAGCAATGTAAAACATAAAAACAAATTGAAAAAACAAAATACAGCTTAAAATATAAAACAAGACGGATAGCTTTGTAGCACAAAACCATCTGTTATAGTAATGAAGGAATGAAATTATCACTGAGTATGTATGTGTATAAATAGTATGCAATTTGCCACAGCTGTAAGGTACTGGAAAAACTTGAAAATGGTCCTTGAACGTGCCTGAAAAGTGCTTGAATTTTTCCTTGGAAAAAGGTGTGAGAACCCTGCATATAGGGTAGGAAGAAAAGTTAATTTACCTTCAGTAATCGCAATTTCAGCTCCTTGATGAAAAATTACAAAAATTAACTGGTGTTGAAAGCATCGCTTAATCTTTGACCTCAGTTCAGTATTGTAGAGTGTCTGCTCATGTGTTCCTACAGGCATGGATTAGCTCCCATAGCAACGGACTATCTGAAGCCAAGTTACGATCAGCTGCACATCGAGCTGTACCAAGGCTCAGTGACACAAGAAGATGCTCGGCTCAGAGGATTTGATCTGGTTACGGGTATTGAGCTGCAAGTATCAAGAGTATTGTGGTCCAGTTTTCATGAGGTCCCATGCTTTGTCACATGGCATCATTTACCACCTTGTTTTTCTTCATGAATGTGCTCAGCGTTGAACACCTCACCCTTGCCGATGTGGAGCGATTCTCTGCAGTTGTGTTTGGTTACATGACCCCCATGTCGGTTATCATCAGCACCCCAAATGCCGACTTCAATGCCCTGCTGCGTGGACTGAGAGGTTTTAGGAACAGTGACCACAAGTTTGAGTGGACCCAAGCAGAGTTCAGATCCTGGTACAGTACAAGACTTAAATCATTCACTGTCCTATACACCAAAGATTTTGTCTTTATGGATATGTTAGAAAAAGGAAAATTAAGAATAAAATCCATCATGAAATACTGTACATGTTCAGTAAGAGCTAATTTACTGTTGTAAGCTATTTTGCTGAACTACATCTCTCCACAGGGCCATGAAGGTATGTTTGGAGTATGGTTATGAGGTGGAGTTTACTGGTGTTGGACAGCCACCTGCAAGCCTACAAGAGACCTTAGGCTTTTGCACCCAGATTGGTGTGTTTCACCGGCTTGGGGGAAAAGATGGCTGCAACATGCCTGGAAATGAAACAAATGCTGTGTTTTCATACACCCTGGTGAGGAACACCTATTTACTCAGAAGTGCATAACCACATGGTTTCCAGCCTGTCTGCAGTACTGGAGGTGTAGCCTGGGCAGCAGCTTCAGCTACTGGTTTTTTTTTTTTTTTTTTCCCACAATATTTTTTATTGAACCTTTTTTTTTTTTTTTACAAACAGTCAAACACTAACACTAAAGTAATTTAAAAATTAAAAAAAACAACAACAAAAAAATGTACTAAAAACAACAACCATTAACAAAAGCAAATCAACAACAACAATGCTCCTCTGTTTAGTCTAGGTAATCTATTACATAAGAATACATAATATACATTCAACAGTTTGGAATTTGCAAGGTCCACACATATCATTCACCACCTTCTTCAGAAGTTATGTTTAATTTCTTTACATAATCAATGAAAGGTCTCCATATATTCTCAAACACACCTTCCTTTAATTTCAGTATATATGTTATTCTTTCTAGTGGAAGGTTTGTTAACATCTGTCTTAACCACTGAGTCACATCTGGTCTGAGTCTTTTTCCACAGTAGTGCAATACATTTTTTTGGCATTAAGCAAACCGAGGTCTGTGAATGCTCTTTCACTCTTATTAAAGTTATGTTTTTCTGGATACAGACCCAACAAAAACAGTTTAGGGTTCAATGTGAATTGTTTTGAAATTATTGTTTCAATTGTTACCCTCACCTCTTCCCAAAACATTCTGATTTTTCTACATTCCCATAAACAGTGAAATAGGGTTCCTTTACTTTCCATACATTTTGTGCATGTAGCTGGTATGTTTTTGTTATATCTATTTAACTCCACTGGTGTAACATACATCCGCATTAACCATTTAAAATGTATCAGTTTAAGACGTACATTTATTGATTTGGTTTGAGCTTCTGCACAAGCCATTTCCCATTGTTCCTCTGAAATTTCAATTTGCAGGTCTTCTTTCCAGTAATTCAGTCTTTTCTGTGAGTTTTCACTTGAGAATAGTGTCAATGAGTTATAAAACTCTGAAATAATACCCTTTCTCTTACTATCTTTCTTCAAAATTTTTTCCAAGGATGAATAAGTAGGTCGGGTGAGAGCATTATTTTGATTTGATCGAATAAAATTTCTAAGCTGAAGATATTTTAAAAAAAGTGTTCTATTAAGATTGAATTTAATCCTCAGTTCTTCAAAAGACATTGTTATCTGAACGTGACAAATATAAGTCTTGAATCTTTTGAATCCCTTTTAAATTCCATACTTTAAATACAGCATCTGCTCTCCCTGGTGTAAAATATTGATTACCCCATATTGGACTAAATTGTGACAGTAAGTGTGGTTCTTTTAAATATTTTTTGGTTTCACACCATATTTTGATCATGTGCTTTACAATTGGATTTTTAACTTGTTTCTGTAATTTTTTAGCCAAGTCTGAGTATATGAATAAGGGAAGAGGTAAAGGTAAATTGTATGATTCCATTTCAGTCCAGTGAGGAGGATCATTTGATAAAAAATAATGTCATAGACCTCAGTTGTGCTGACCGGTAATACAACATAAAGTTTGGACATTTCAGACCTCCACGATCAAATGGTAAATATAGTAAGGACAAACGTAATCTAGCCTTCCTATTGTTCCATATAAATTCCACTAACTTTTTTTTAATTTTTGAGAATAGATCTGAAGGTGGTGGTAAAGGAATGTTTTGAAATAAAGTATTTTTGGTAAGATATTACTTTTTATTTATTCTCCCGATCATCGACATTGGTAGTGACATCCATCTCTGAAGTAACTCATTAATATCTGTCATTAAGGCTTCATAGTTGGCATTGGCGACTGATTTAAGCTTAGGCAAAATTTGAATTCCTAAATATAACTGATTTACAACATTGAATTGATTTGCCTCAGGAGCTGGGTGATTTCTCTGGGTCTCATTTAGCATTAATATTGAAGATTTTGTTTTATTTATTTTATATCCTGATATTTCCCCAAAGTTCTTTATTAAATTTAACAAGGTCGGAATTGATTTTTTAAAATTCGACATAAACAAAATTATGTCATCGGCATACAGGGAGATTTTATGTTCTGTTGGTCCTACTTTAATTCCGTATATTTGTGGATGTAAACGTACTGCCATCGCTAAAGGTTCAATTGCCATAGTAAACAGTAAAGGTGAAAGTGGACAGCCTTGTCGACATCCTTTATTGATTTTGAGATATTGCTGTTTTAGGATTTCTGCTGTAGCATTATTGTATATTATCTGGACCCATTTTATGAAGTTATTTCCAAGTCCAAACCTTTGTAGGACTTCAAAAAGATAGGGCCATTCGACCCTATCAAAGGCCTTTTCTGCGTCCAATGATAGGAGAGCTGTATCCGGTGCTTCTTTATTGGAATAAATAATATTAAATAGTCTTCTTACATTATGGAAGCCTTGTCTTCCCATTATAAAGCCATTCTGATATCTGTTAATAATATTTGGTAATATTTCTTATAGTCGTTTTGCTAAAATTTTACAGAGTATTTTAAGATCAGCATTTAATAGGCTTATTGGTCTCATGTTTTCACATTTATTAGGGGGTTTACCTGGTTTTGGCAACAGTATAATTAAGGCATCATTCATGTATGGTGGTAAATTACCATTTTGAAATGCTTCTAAAACCATTTCCAAAAGTGGTTTTATTAATTTATTCATAAATTTTTTGTAGAGGTCAACTGGAAGACCATCTGGTCCTGCTCTTTTTTCCTGATTTCATGTTATCAATGGCTTGCCCAACTTCTTCTTGACTAATTTTAGACTCCAGTATCTCCCTGTTTTTCATTTGGAATACACGTTATAGATAATCCACCCAAAAACCCATTTAGTTTTGTTAAGTGAGTTTCATTTTTTGTATCATATAGTTTTTCATAATAATCTCTAAAGGCACTATTAATTTCTAAAGGATCTATAACTACCTGTCCATTACTTATAATACTGGTAATTGGTGTTTTAAATTCTAATTGTTTAATCTGCCATGCCAATAATTTTCCTGATTTTTCACCTTGTTCATAAAAAGTTTGCTTCAGTCTTAGAAGACTCGAGGCAGCTCTAGTCGCTGATTTTTTTTATTTTATTTTATTTTTTTTATCATATTCAGCTCTCAGAATCAGTAATTCGTTCCCTAACTGTGGGTTACTTCCTGCATACACCTTTTCTTGAAGAATTTTTATTTTACGTTCCAATTGGACTCTCTCCTCTCGAGTCTTCTTAGATTTTGAACTTGTATAACTAATAATATGCCCCCTAATAAAAGCTTTGAAAGCCTCCCACTTTATACATGCCGTTGTTTGTGTATTATTAATATCAAAGAACTCATCTATCTGTTTTTCTATGTACTTAACAAATTCCTCATCCTGAAGCCATTTATGCTGAAAATGCCACCTACCTGGATACTTTGTCAATTTCTTATCTACATCTACATATATTAGACAGCAGGGTGCATGATCAGAAATCACAATGTTATCATAGAAACAATTTTGAATCTTGGACCTTAATTCTGTTGAGATCAAAAAGTAGTCTATACGTGAAAATGTCTTATAGGTATTAGAATAACAAGAATAGGCTTTGACTTGTGGTTTCATTTCTCTCCATATATCTAGCAATCTCAATTCTTTCATAAAATGATTAATAGTCATCCTACATCCATTGTGCGTACAGTCCAGTCGTGTTGATCTGTCTATACTGGGATTCAATGTACAATTAAAATCCCCTGCTATTATATGTTGCCCTGTAAGTGATGATAAAGTAAGGAATAAATTAACAAAAGAAGTTTTGATCATCAATATTGGGGCCATATAAGTTCACCAGATTTATATTTTCTAATAACAAAGATCCTTGGATGATTAGATATCTTCCAAATTTGTCTCCAATTACATTTTTCACTTGAAATGGGACTGTTTTGTGTATGAGAATCATAACTCCCCTAGATCGGGATGAAAATGATGAGTGAACACATTACCTTGCCATCTTCTCCTAATTCTTTTTACATCCTCCTCTATTAGATGAGTTTCTTGTAAAAATACAATTTTTGAATCTGTCTTTTATTTTATTCATAACTTGTTTAAGTTTTTTTAGATTTTGTAGACCTCTGCAATTCCATGAAGTTAAATTAAGATTAACGCTTTGATCTATGATCAATAAGGAGTTTAAGATTACCTTGCAATATGAGCATGCTCATACAGAGAAGCAAAAACATGGATGATAGAACATTCATCCTACAAACCAAACAAAAACAAATTCCCCTTCCCCACATTCGTGGTTATCCCCCCAAAATCAAAAAAATTCCGTCTCCCGTTATAGCTAGTGACTGTTCCACACCTGCGAGGATCAGTCAAACCACTCTCTCTTTCTCCTCTCAATCACCCTGACTCTATTTTTATGACATGACATTAACTCTCTTCTGTAGTTTTTTCAACATAACTCCAAAGTTTTATAGCAACTTTGTACATCATAGCCTTTTTTTTTTAATACAGTCTGTATTTTGTAGACATGTTATGTTTCAGATCAATCAGATGCCTGTACAAATGCTTAAATGTTCTACCTTTGTCATGTTCATGCTTAGCTCCCACCAGTCTCCTTTTGGATCTGCTTAATGAGCTCCTGTGCCTCTTGAGGGGTCTTGAAGATGTGGGTTCTCCCCTTATGTGACCAGCAGTCTTGCCGGATGAATCACTCCGTGACGAATCCCTAGGTTGTGCAGCTCTTTGCGGGCGGGGTCAAACTGCCTCCTTAATTGTTGAATTCCTGTGGCGAAGTCTGGGTAGAACCGCACCTGTTGATCCTGGTATATTTTTTCCCACAATATCTTTATTGAACCTTTTTTTTTTTTAAACAAACATGACACAATCAAACACTAACACTAAAGTACTACAAAAAAAAATGCACTAAAAACACCAACAACCACCAACAAAATCAAGTCTTCAACAATGCTCCTCTGTTTAGTCTAGACAATCCAGTACATAAGTATACATATTATGTTCACCAGTTTGGAATTTACAAGGTCCACACACATCATTCACCTTCTTCTTCAAGAGTTATGTTTAAATTTTTTACATGATCAATAAAAGGTCTCCATATATTCTCAAACACAATTTCCTTTGATTTCAGTATATATGTTATTCTTTCTAATGGAAGGTTTGTTAACATCTGTCTTAACCACTGAGTCACATCTGGTCTGAGTCTTTTTCCACAGTAGTGCAATACATTTTTTGGCATTAAGCAAACTGAGGTCTATGAATGTTCTTTCACTTTTATTAAAGTTATGCTTTTCTGGGTACAGACCCAACAAAAACAGTTTAGGATTCAAAATGATTTGTTTTGAGATTATTTTTTCAATTGTTACCCTCACCTCTTCCCAAAACATTCTTATTATTCTACATTCCCATAAACAATGAAATAGGGTTCCTTTACTTTCCATGCATTTTGTGCATGTATCTGGTATATTTTTGTTATATCTATTTAACTCCTCCAGTGTAACATACATCCGCATTAACCATTTGAAATGTATCAATTTAAGACGTACATTTATTGATTTGGTTTGGGCTTCTGTACAAGCCAATTCCCATTGTTCCTCTGAAATTTCAATTTGCAGATCTTCTTTCCAGTAGTTTAATCTTTTCTGTGAATTTTCACTTGAGGATAGTGTCAATGAGTTATAAAACTCTGAAATAATACCCTTTGTTTTACTATCTTTCATCAACATTTTTTCCAAGGATGAATAGGTCGAGTGAGAGCTTTATTTTGATTTGATTGAATAAAGTTTCTAAGTTGAAGATATTTTAAAAAATGTGTTCTATTAAGATTAAATTTGACCCTCAGCTCTTCAAAAGACATTATGTTATCTGCACATGGCAAATATAAATCTTGAATCCCTTTTAAATTCCATACTGTAAATACAGCGTCCGCTCTTCCTGGTTTAAAATATTGATTACCCCATATTGGGCTAAATGGTGACAATAACTGTGGTTCTTTTAAATAGTTTTTAGCTTCACACCATATTTTGATCATATGCTTTACAAATGGATTTTTATCTTGTTTTTGTAATTTTTTTGCCGAATATGAGTATATGAATATGGGAAGAGGTAAAGGTAAATTGTATGATTCCATTTCAGTCCAGTGAGGGAGATCATTTAATGAAAAATAATGTCATAGACCTCAGTTGTGCCGACCAATAATACAACATAAAATTTGGACATTTCAGACCTCCACGATCAAATGGTAAATATAATAAAGACAGACGTAATCTAGCCCTCCTGTTGTTCCATATAAATTCCACTAACTTTTTTTTAATTCTTGAGAATAAATCTAAAGGTGGTGGTAAGGGAATGTATTGAAATAAAGTATTTTAGGTAAAATATTACTTTTAAGTATATTGATTCTCCCGATCATCGACATTGGTAGTGACATCCATCTCTGAATTGACTCATTGATATCTGTCATTAAGGCTTCATAGTTGACACTGGCGACTGATTCTAGCTTAGGCACAATTTGGATTCCTAAATATTTAAACTGATTTACAACGTTGAATTGATTTACCTCAGGGTCTGGGTAATTTCTCTGGGTCTCATTTAGCATTAATATTGAAGATTTAGTTTTATTTATTTTATATCCTGATATTTCCCCAAAATTCTTTATTAAATTCAAGAAGGTCGGAATTGATTTTTTTAGATTCGACATAAACAAAATTATGTCATCGGCGTACAGGGAGATTTTATGTTCTGTTGGTCCAACTTTAATTCCATATATTTGTGAATGTAAACGTATCGCCATCGCTAAAGGTTCAATTGCCATAGTAAACAGTAAAGGTGAAAGTGGACAGCCTTGTCGACATCCTCTATTGATTTTTATTGATTTTGAAATATTATTTGTTAGGATTTCTGCTGTAGCATTATTGTATATTATCTGAACCCATTTTATGAAATTATTTCCAAGTCCAAACCTTTGTAAGACTTCAAAAAGAAAGGGCCATTCGACTCTATCAAAGGCCTTTTCGGCGTCCAGTGATAGGAGAGCTGTATCCGGTGCTTCCATCCATCCATCCATCTTCTACCGCTTTTCCGGAGGTCCGGGTCGCGGAGGCAGCAGTTCAAGCAGAGAAGCCCAGACTTCCCTCTCCCCAGCCACCTGCTCCAGCTCTTCAGAGGGGATACCAAGGCGTTCCCAGACTAGCTGGGAGACATAGTCTCTCCACCGAGTCCTGGGTCTGCCCCGGGGTCTCCTCCCAGTGGGACGTGCCTGAAACACCTCAAGTGGGAGGCGTCCAGGAGGCATCCTAATCAGATGCCCATACCACCTCAACTGACTCCTTTCAATGTGGAGGAGCAGCGGTTCTACTCTGAGCCTCTCCCGGATGACTGAGCTCCTCACCCTATCTCTGAGGGTGAGTCCAGCAATCCTACGGAGAAAGCTCATTTCAGCCGCTTGTATCCGCGATCTCGTTCTTTCGGTCATTACCCAAAGCTCGTGACCATAGGTGAGAGTAGGAACGTAGATTGACTGGTAAATCGACAGCTTTGCCTTAGAACTAAGCTCCCTCTTCACCACAACAGACCGGTACAACGTCCGCATCACTGCAGATGCTGCGCCAATCCGTCTGTCGATCTCTCGCTCCATTTTCCCCTCACTCGTGAACAAGACCCCAAGATACTTAAACTCCTCCACTTGGGGCAGGAGCCTGTCCCCAACCCGGAGAGGACAATCCACCTTTTTCCGGCTGAGGACCATGGACTCGGACTTGGAGGTGCTGATTCTCATCCCAGCCGCTTCACACTCAGCGGCAAACCGTCCCAGCAAGAGCTGTAGGTCATTGCTGGATGAAGCCAACAGGACAACATCATCTGCAAACAACAGAGATGAGATCCTGTGGTCACCAAGCATGACACCCTCCATTCCCTGGCTGCGCCTAGAAATCCTGTCCATAAAAATTATGAACAGGACCGGTGACAAAGGGCAGCCCTGGCGGAGTCCAACTCTCACTGGGAATGACTCCGACCGAGTGTTGGCAATGCGAACTAAACTCTCACAACGGTCGTACAGAGACCGAATAGCTCGTAACAACAAGCCCGATACCCCATACTCCCGAAGCACCCCCCACAAAAATCCACGAGGGACGCGGTCAAATGCCTTCTCCAAGTCCACAAAACACATGTAAACTGGTTGGGCAAACTCCCACGAACCCTCAAGAATTCTCGAGAGGGTAAAGAGCTGGTCCGATGTGCCACGGCCAGGACGAAAACCACATTGCTCCTCCTGAATCCGAGGTTCGACCAACGGCCGGACTCTCCTCTCCAATACCTTGGCATAGACCTTCCCAGGGAGGCTGAGGAGTGTGATCCCTCTAAAGTTGGAGCACACCCTCCGGTCCCCTTTTTTGAAGAGAGGAACCACCACCCCGGTTTGCCATGCCAAAGGCACTGCCCCCGACCTCCACGCAATGTTGCAGAGGCGTGTCAACCATGACAACCCAACAACATCCAGGGCCTTGAGGTACTCGGGGCGAATCTCGTCCACCCCCGGGGCCCGGCCACCAAGGAGATTTTTAACCACCTTGGCGACCTCAGCCCCTGTGATAGGCGAGTCATCCCCCTCGTCCCCAAACCCTGCTTCCTCTGTGGAAGGCGTATCAGTGGGATTGAGGAGATCCTCGAAGTATTCCTTCCACCGCCCGACGATATCCCCAGTTGAAGTCAACAGTGTCCCATCCGCCCCATACACAGTGTGGACGGGGAGCTGCTTTCCCCTCCTGAGCCGCCGAACAGTTTGCCAGAATCTCTTTGAAGCCGACCGAAAGTCTTGTTCCATGGCCTCACCGAACTCCTCCCATACCCGGGTTTTTGCTTCAGCAACCACCCGAGCTGCACTCCGCTTGGCCTGCCGGTACACCTCAGCTGCTTCGGGAGTCCCACAAGCCAACCAAGCTTGATAGGACTCCTTCTTCAGCTTAATGGCCCCCCTCACCACTGGTGTCCACCACTTGGTTCGGGGGTTGCCACCACGAGATGCACCGACCACCTTGCGGCCGCAGCTCTGGGCTGCCGCTTCAACAACAGAGGTGGAGAACATGGCCCATTCAGACTCCATGTCTCCAGACTCCCTCGGAATGTGGTTGAAGTTCTTCCGGAGGTGGGAGTTGAAGACCTCCCGGACAGGGGCCTCAGCCAGACGCTCCCAGCACACCCTCACTATACGTTTGGGTCTACCAGGTCTGAATGGCTTCCTCCCCTGCCATCGGATCCAACTCACCACCAGGTGGTGATCAGTTGACAGCTCTGCACCTCTCTTTACTCGGGTGTCCAAGACATACGGTCGCAGGTCTGATGATACGATAACAAAATCGATCATCGACCTGCGGCCTAGGGTGTCCTGGTGCCAGGTGCACATATGGACACCCTTATGCTTGAACATGGTGTTCGTTATAGACAGACTGTGGTTAGCACAGAAGTCCAATAACTGAACACCACTCGGGTTCAGATCGGGCAGGCCGTTCCTCCCAATCACCCCCCTCCAGGTTTCACTGTCGTTGCCCACGTGCGCATTGAAGTCCCCCAGTAGGACAATGGAGTCTCCAGGAGGAGCACCCTCCAGCACCCCAGTCACAGACTCCAAAAAGGGTGGGTACTCTGAAACATCATTTGGTGCATAGGCACAAATGATGGTCAGGACCCGTTTCCCAACCCGAAGGCGCAGGGAAGCAACCCTTTCGTCCACCGGGGAAAACTCCAATATAGAGGCAGCAAGGTGGGGCGATACAAGAATACCTACCCCTGCTCGTCGCCTCTCGCCCGGGGCAACTCCAGAAAAGGCCAAGCTCCAGCCCCTCTCCAGGAGACTGGTTCCGGAACCGGAGCTGTGTGTTGAGGTGAGGCCAACTATATCTAGCCGGTATCGCTCAATCTCGTACACCAGCTCAGGCTCCTTCCCCACCAGAGAGGTGACATTCCACGTACCAAAAGCCAGTTTAGAAAGCTTGGGATCAGTCCGCCAAGGTCTCCGCCTTTGACTGCCACCTAATCCACATAGCACCGGACTTCCATGATCCCTCCTGCAGGTGGTGAACCTACTGGAGGGCGGACCCATGTAACTCCTTCGGGCTGAGCCCGGCCGGGTCCCATGGGTGGAAACCCGGCCACCAGACGCTAGCCTTCGAACCCCTCCCCCAGGCCTGGCTCCAGGGTGGGGCCCCGGTAACCCCATACCGGGCGGGGTACACTGAATCCTTGATATACAATTTATCATGAGAGTCTGTTGGATCGTTCTTCGTCTGGCCCTTCACCCAGGACCAGTTTGTCTTGGGAGACCCTATCAGAGGCAAATTGCCCCGGACAACATAGCTCCTGGGATCACTGGGGCACGCAAACCCCCCCACCACGATAAGGTGACGATCCATGAGGGGGTGTATCCGGTGCTTCTTTATTAAAATAAATACAGTGGTACCTCTACTTACGAATTTAATTCGTTCCGGAAGAATTCTCGTAACGTGAAAAATTTGTAAGTAGAGGCGCGTTTTACATGTAAATGCCGTAATCCGTTCCACGCCCCCAAAATTCGGGCATAAATTTTTTATAAATCGTAAAAACGCATCAAAACATGTAACAAATACATGTTACAATTAGATTACTGCACAATAAACATAAAATGAGAGTTTAAAATGAGAGAATAATAAAAGAGAATAATAAAAATTATGTTCATTTACCCTTTAACTGCTATCGTCGTCGATGTCGTCACCTTTTGCCTTCTTTGGTTCATGTTCTGATCCAAGGGCGTTTGCTTTTGTCGGCTTGTAAGTGCTTCGTTTTGTTTTAATACCGTGCTGATCGTTGATGTATTACGGCCATATTCTTTGGCGAGATCAACCAAACGCATAAAGTTTTGGAAAAAAAAAAAAAAACTTCGTGGCCAATGGGATACCAGGAAGATGCTAGGCGATAGCCAAGGGCAGAGCAGCTACAGGTATGTTTACGTTCGGTAAACTACGGAAGCTGCGAGGAGCGCGTACTTTTTTGCCTTTCGTATCCTGAAATTTCGTTCGTAACTAGAGGCAATGTTTTCCCGTTGAGGCGTCTCGTAACCTGAAAATTCCGTATGTAGAGACGTTCGTAAGTAGAGGTACCACTGTAATATTAAATAGTCTTCTTACATTATGGAAGCCTTGTCTTCCCTTTATAAAGCCATTCTGATCTCGATTAATAATATTTGGTAAAATTTCTTGTATTCGTCTTGCTGAAATTTTACAGATTATCTTAAGGTCGGCATTTAATAGGCTTATTGGTCTCATATTTTCACATTTATTAGAGGGCTTACCTGGTTTTGGCAACAGTATAATTAAGACATTATTCATGTATGATGGTAAATTATTATTTTGAAATGCTTCTAAAACCATTTCCAAAAAAGGTTTTATTAATTTATTCTTAAATTTTTTATAAAGGTCAACTGGAAGACCATCTGGTCCTGCACTTTTTCCTGATTTCATATTATCAATGGCTAGCCCAACTTCTTCTTGACTAATTTTAGACTCCAATATCTCCCTGTTTTCATTTGGAATACACGGTATAGATAGTTCGTTCAAAAACCCATTTAGTTTTGTTAAATCAGATTCATTTTTGGTATCATATAATTTTTCATAGTAATCTCAAAAGGCTCTGTTAATTTCTAAAGGATCTACTGTATAACTACCTGTCCGTTCCTTATAATACTGGTAATTGGTGTTTTAATTTCTAATTGTTTAATCTGCCATGCCAATAATTTTCCTGATTTTTCACCTTGTTCATAAAAAGATTGTTTCAATCTTAGAAGACTTGAGGCAGCTCTATTCGCTGATTTTTTGTCGTATTCAGCTCTCAAAATCAGTAATTCATTCTCCAACCTTGGATCACTTCCTGCATACACTTTTTCCTGAAGATTTTTTATTTTATGTTCCAATTGGGCTCTCTCCTCTCGAGTCTTCTTAGATTTTGAACCTGTATAACTAATAATATGTCCCCTAATAAAAGCTTTGAAAGCCTCCCACTTTACACATGCTGATGTTTGTGTAGTATTGATATCAAAGAACTCATCTGTTTTTCTATGTACTTGACAAATTCCTCATCCTGAAGCCATTTATGCTGAAATTGCCATCTACCTGATTCCTTTGTCAATTTCTTATCTACATATACTATACAGCAGGGTGCATGATCAGAGATCACGATGTTATCATAAAAGCAGTTTTGAATCTTGGACCTTAATTCTGTGGAAATCAAAAAATAATCAATACGTGAGAATGCCTTGTAGGTACTGGAATAACAAGAGTAGGCTTTGACTTGTGGTTTCATTTCTCTCCATATATCTAACAATCTCAATTCTTTCATAAAATGATTAATGGTCATCCTACATCCATTGTGCGTACAGTCCAGTCCTGTTGATCTGTCTGTACCGGGATTCAATGTACAATTAAAATCCCCTGCTATTATATGTTGCCCTGTAAGTGATGATAAGATAAGAAATAAATTAGCAAAGAACTTTTGATCATCTATATTGGGACCATATAGGTTCACCAAATTTATATTTTCTAATAGCAAAGATCCTTGAATGATTACATATCTTCCAAATTTGTCTCCAATTACATTTTTCACTTGAAAAGGGACTGATTTATGTATGAGAGTCATAACACCCCTGGCTCGGGATGAAAATGATGAGGTGAAAACACTTCCTTGCCATCTACTCCTAATTCTTTTTACATCCTCCTCTATTAGATGAGTTTCTTGTAAAAACACAATTTTTGAACCCATGTCTTTTATTTTATTCATAACTTGTTTAAGTTTTTTTAAATTTTGTAGACCTCTGCAATTCCATGAAGTTAAATTAAGATTAACGCTTTGATTTATGATCAATATGGAGTTTGGGATTATCTTGCTGTGTAAACATGCTCATACAGAGAAGCAAAAAATTGAGTGGTTGAACATTCATCCTACAAACTACACACAAACAAATTCCCCCTTCCCACACTTGTGGCAAACCCCCCAAAATCAAAAGAAAAATTCCGTCTCCCGATATAGCCATCGACTGCTCCACATCCACGAGGATCAGCCTAAGCCACTCCTTCTTCATCCTCCCAATCACCCTAACTCTACTGCTTTTAATGACTTAACATCAACTCTCCTCTGTAGTTTTCCAACTTAACTCCAAAATTTTTAGCAACTTTGTACATCATAGTTTTTTTTTTTTGTTTTTTTTAATTATATAATGCAATCTATATTTTGTAAACTTGCTATTTGCTTCAAGTCAATCAGATGCCTGTGCAAATGCTTAATTATTCTACCTTATATTTTGTTCATGCTTAGCTCCCACCAGTCTCTTCTTCTTGGATCTTCTTGATAAACTCCTGCGCCTCCTCTGGGGTCTTGAAGATGTGGGTTCTGCCCCCATACGTGGTCAGCAGTCTCGCAGGATAGATTACACCATGACAAATCCCAAGGTTGCGCAGCTCCTTACGTACGGGATCATACTGCTTCCTCAATTGTTGGATTCCTGTGGCCAAATCTGGGTAGAACCGCATTGATCCTAGTATTTAATTTCCCCTTTAGCTCGCGCCGCGTTGGTGACCGTCATCTTGTCCCTGTAGTTGAGGAACTTTATAATCAGCGTCCTCGGTGGTGTCTTATCTCTTGGTGGGCCGATTCAGTGAGCGCTCTCTAAGACGACCGATGACTGCAGATCCGCAGTTGTTCAGCGCTTCTGGAATCCACTTTTCCAAAAAGGAACATGAGTCCCGTTCCTCCGCTCCCTCTGGGAGGCCCACCAGCTTCAAATTATTCCATCGCGAGCGGGATTCCAAGTCCAGGACGTTGTCTTCCAGACGTTTCTATTTTAATTCGTGTTTGCAACTTTGATTGTAGGCTGGTGACGTCATCTTCAGCGCTTGAAATTTGGAGCTCCGCCTGCGATACTCGTTCCATACAGTCGCTTATTTCCTTTCTCATTCCTTCTATTGCTGCTATAATTCCATCAAATTTAGACGAAAACTCTGTTCTCATCGAGTTGATGGCAGTGAGCACTGCGTTTGTCCCCTCTTCAGCAGTTCCCGCTCCGCCACTGGCTCCCTCCTCCGCCATAGTCTCTGGAGTTTTCCCTGTTTCGCCTCGAGCGTGGAAGTCTGTTAGCTTGGGTTGTTTTGTCGAATTACTTTTTCCTCCACCTAATTTCCCAGCCTTGGTCTTTACCATATCCGCGCCTAAACGCTGGTATGGGTTTTTGTTCCAATTAAGAGAGTTTTGGTAAACTTTTTTATTTTTAGGAGCAGAGCAGTGTGAAACACGTCTTCCTACGTGGCCGCCATAACCGGAAGTCCAGCTACTGTTTTTGACAATATATTGTTGTATAATAATAATAATAATAAATATAATAAATACTGTATATGTATTTAATATATACATAATATATTTAGGGCAGCACGGTGGCGCAGTGGTTAGCACAGTGGCAGCACAGCAAGAAGGTCATGGGATCGATTCCACCCTTGACCATCGTGGGTTCGATCCCACCCCCAGACCATTGGTGACCCTTCTGTGTGGAGTTTGCATGTTCTCCCCGTGTCTGCGTGGGTTTACTCCGGGCACTCCGGTTTCCTCCCACATGCCAAAAAAACATGCAAGTTAGGTTAATTGGCATCAAAACTGGGGATTCTAAATTGTCCTTAGGTATGGATGCGAGAGTGAATGGTTGTCTGTCTCTCTGTGTTGGCCCTGCGATGGACTGGCGATCTGTCCAGGGTGTACCCTGCCTCTCGCCCAAAGATGCTGGGATAGGCTCCAGCCCCCCCGCGACCCGAAAGGATTAAGCGGTAGAAGATGGATGGATGGATGGATGGATAATATATTTAATATATACATAATAAATATATTGTTTTTAACAATATATTTATTGTGTTTTTTATTACAAGACAGACAGTTAACATAAAATGTACATTAAACCAACAACGTCCACCCATCTTCTACTTACTCACAACATGTCTTTGGCCTGTGGGAGGAAACTAGAGTAAACCCACGCAGACATGGGGAGAACATGCAAATTCCACACAGAAGGTCCACTGATGATCAGGGGGTGGGATCGAACCATGACCTTCTTGTTGTGCTACCACAGTGCTAACCACTGTGTCACCGAGCTGCCTTAAACAAACAACATACCCCCCCCCCAAATAGGTAAATGAAAGTAGAAGTAACAAAAAAATGAATAAATAAAAATAAAATTAAAAAAAGCACAACATACAATTCAGCAACAACTCAGCATCCATTTTCAAAGTTAATTTGCTTCATAACATCTGAGAAACTCTGTAAAAGGTGACCACATTTCTTCAAAATCTGCTCCCTTTTCTCAGACAATATAATAAGCTGTTCCAGTTAGGGATGCAGGTTATCAATTCATTAATTGTTAATTGATTCACCTTATTGATTTAACAATTAATTGATAAGCTACGTTTTTCCTGAGAATTTGAATTTCCCTTGGTACATTGTGGTCTATAACAGGGGTCCCCAAACTTTTTCCTGTGAGGGCCACATAACTTTTGCCTTCTCTGATGGGGGCCGGGGTCAGTTTGTAACAGAAAAAGTGTGACGATTGCACGGGTGCCTAAACGTAAACATTTATTGTTTTCCAGAAAGCCACACATAACCAAATATTAATAACCCTTTCCGGGATCTTCACAGGAAAAAAAGTCAGAAAATAAATAACACTATTTATGAAATAAATAATAACCAAGTAACCCTCTCTGGGTTCTTCACAGAAGAAAAGTCCATAGAACATTAACTTTCTGTCGTGCCGTGCACAATCTTAACAGGTAAAAGTTCAGCTTAGTTGTCAGAGCAGAATCTCTTACTTAAATGACTCATATGAACAGTCTCTCAAAGTTCTTGTGTTTCTTCCTTATAATCCTTTTGTAGGTTCCAGTAGGCTTATAGACACCGCTGTTGAACAGCCTTTTCTTTGCATTGAACAAAAAAATAGTTTGTCCACTGCAGGTTAAATACCCTGCATTCTGAATCAATTTTTCTCTTACCTAACCTTTTCGCCATTATTCTGTTTTATTTGACAGGGGTGAGTCTAGGATTTTTTTTTCTTTTCTGGGGGGGGGGGGGGTTCAGATAGGGGCATAGACTGCAGAAGGGTGGAATAGAATGTCACGTTGCGTATGCGTGTATTAGTCTCGATCGCGTGGCCAGACTGGGAAAAAAAAAAAAAAATTAACGCTTACCAGTGTGGAGACAAAAAATAGTCCACAGCGCGGCAGAAGGAAGAGACGGTCCATTCACGTCAGCTCACCAGTGTGGAGGAAAAAATAAGTGCAGGCGGACACAGCAAGCCGAAGTTTAAAGGTGTTTTATTCCTCCATCACGAGGCTCACCCAGCGCTCTGGCTGCGCGCTGTGAGTGAGCCCTGAGTAGTTGTCTAAAAGCGAATTCTAAGTGCGATAGTGAGGCATGTACAGTCAGCTCTTTTATACAGTGATACAGAGAATGCATGGCACAGAATGCATGGCTGAGCACACGCTCAGCAGGGGAACGAGACGGCGCTCGGCTGGCTTTGGAAGCGAGGTGCGGGAAAAGCTCTGTACAGGAGGAGGTGGAGGGGGGTGGGGGTAAGCGTGTCTGGTATTGTTCAGGGGGCTGGGCCAAATGTGGAGGCGGGCCGTAATTTGGGGACCACTGGTCTATAACATGAAAAGTCAATTATTGTTTGATATCCTGAATAAAAAATACAAGTCATATTTGTCAAGGATTTATTTATGTAATCTAATCTGTTGTATGTTAAATATTAACAACAAAATAAACTCAGAAAAATAAATATTAAGGCTACTATAACAAAGATGTGTGCACTGGCTGATATTAAACTTAAGCAACATAAATTCTGAATAAAAAATATTTGGACTTAGTCCACATAATATTAAAAACTACATAAAATCGGATGTGCGCTCTGTGAGAACTGCTGACTTTACATGCCACTCATTATCAGTGTAGTGGCAAATGACTGTAATGTAGCTTTTTGTAGTTAGTGCAGTCCAACAATCCATTGTCAGCACCACATTTTCTGTGGCTAGCTGTGTTTTTGGGTCAGCTTTTTTCTTCTTGTAGCATGCTTCCAAGCAGGTAGTTATCGTTCCTCTAGATGGAATATTATACCCTGGCTCCATAAAGTTTATCAGCTCCCGAAAGCCCTCTCCTTCAGCATTGTTTATTGGCATCATGTCTTTTTCAATCATGTTGCAAATCCTCTGAGTAATGCTCTCGGTGACTCTCATCACATACCTGCCTCCCCAAGACTGCGGTAACTGTCAGTTGTGATGAAGCTGAACTAGTCGCTCCTTACAGCATGGCTGAATGTGAGTTCTTTAGGTGCTAACTTGAACTGGTTGAGCTGTTGTATTTCAGTATAGTACCACATACTGTACATTTAGCTTCGTTGTTAGCGTTTAACAGTTTAAAATGATCCCACACTGCGCTCCGTTTAGACCACTTCATTTTCTCGAGTGAAGTATGTCAGGTGTGGTAGAGATTGGGCTATCACGCCCTCACCAAGACTGACGACGCCACTACATTTAATTAAACTGTTGAAAAGAATGTGGCACTTTAAATTGATAACTAATTTAATTTAGTTGACTAAATTCTTATAGACAATTAATCAAAAGTCAATCATCAACATCCCTAGTTCCAGTACAATACATGATGCCATATCTTTCAACCACATATCCATTGAGGGTACATCCATTTTCCTCCAGTATAAAGATATCAACCTCCTGGCTTGCAGGAGTGCAAAGTTGATGAGTTTTAGCTGTCTTGAGCTGAAAGTACAGTCCTCAGGGTGTATACCCAACACACGCATCTTTGCTTGAAAGGGAACATTCACTCCAGAAATCTTAGACAAAATTTGTATGACAGATTTCCAGTACTTTGTAGTTTTGGACAGTTCCTGACAAGTACCTTTTCCTTCTAAACATTTGCTGCAGATGTCCGGGATGTTAGACGACCAGCGATTCAATTTAACCGTTATTATATAAGTTCTCATCAACCACTTATATTGGAGGAGTTTCATCCTTCTGTTAATTCATTGTTTTTGGGCTTTTAAACATGTACTTTCCCAGCCCACTTTCTGTATATCCTTTTGGATGTCCGAACTCTATGCATCCAGCCTATCAGTGGTGGTTTCCTTATGTGCCAATAGACCTGCATCAGCTACTGTTTTATGCAGAAGAGCTGCAACACTCAAAACCTAAAAAAAAGAAAAATGGACTTCCTGTCACTTTTTCAGAGTAAAAATGTTACTGCGTTAAATAAAAGTTTCTCTATTCTGCCAAATGAACAATGATGACCATTTTTAGATGAAATTATTCCTGTGAACAGCTGATTTACCTTTAAGGGTGTTATATATTTTTTTTGCTCCATTTTAAGACCTTGTGTGGATCCTCTGCTGATTCTTGGTTACACAGCAGGGAGCAGAATCAGCAGAACAAAGAGAAAAGGGATGGTCCTGGTTATTTATTAGAGCACACTAAGCATTATAAATAGGTTCTTCTCAATTAAGTCCAACAACTTTAAAATAGCTTAGCATTGTCCCTGGTGGTTTCTTATTTTGGCCGGGGTGGGGTGGGGGGGGTGCTTCGGGAGTATATCAGGCTTGTTGCTACAAGATGTCTGGTCCCTACACAACTGCTGCGAGAGTTTGGTTCGTATTGTCAACAATCAGTTGAACTCATTCTCAGTGAGAGTTTGACTCTGCCAGGGCTACCCTTTTTCACTGATTCTGCTCATAATTTTTATGGACAGGATGTCTAGGCACAGCCAAGGAACAGTGGGTGTCATGTTTGGTGACCACAGGATCTCATCTCTGCTGTTTACATATGATGTTGTCCTGCTGGCTTCATCAAGAAATACAGGTCTTACTGGAGCGGTTTCCTACTGAATGTGAAGTGGCTGGGATGAGAATTGGTATCTGCAGGTCCGAGTCCATGGTCCTTGGCCGTAAAAAGGGTGGACCATCCTCTCCAGGTCAGTGACAAGCTCCTGCCCCAAGTGGAGAAGTTTAAGTATCTCAGGGTCTTGTCTCGAGTGAGGGGAGAATAGAGAATAGAGCGGGAGCTTGACAGATGGATTGGAGCAGCGTCTGCAGTGATATGGAAGTTGTACTGGTCTTTTGTGGTGAAGAGGGACCTGAGCTCTCAAGCAAAGCTGTCAGTTTACTCGTCAGTCTATGGTCCTGTCCTCACCTCTGGTCACAAGCTTTGGGTAATGACCGAAAGAATGAGATCATTGATACAAGCAGCTAAAATGAGTTTTCTCCATAGGATTGCTGGTCTTACACAGAGAGGGTGAGGAGCTCGGTCATCTGGGAGAGGCTCAGAGTAGAACCACTGCTCCTCCACACTATTGAAAGGAGCCAGTTGAGGTGGTTGGGGCATCTGATCAGGATTCCTCCTGGACGCCTCCCACATGATGTCCCATTGAGAGGAGACTGTGGGGCAGACCCAAGATGCGAAAGACTATATCTCTCAGCTGACCTGGCAAAAAGCAGTGCAAGATCGATGGATGGAATTTAAATTAGCACTGCTTTTCAACTTGTGGTAAGCATTTGGAAAAAAAAAATACCTAGCTTTAAAGGCGACGTCTCCAAATATTTTGAAATGCGTGTTTTTTGTTTTGTTTTTTACATGTATCCTCATCGTCTTGATGGTTCTGATGTCTTTTCCATTAGTGCACTAAAAAAAGACTTGAATAATGGTCTTGAGAGGGAAAGATTCTGAAAAAGAGCATTCTGAGGCGAGTGCAGTATCCCGCGCCTCCCTTTTCTTTGAATATCCCAATTAGGGATGTTGATGATTGACTTTCGATTAATTGTCGGTAAGAATTTAGTTGACTAAATTAGTTATCAATTGATTGAAAGTGGCACCGCTCTTTTCCAGTTTTTTTTTTTTTTTTTAATTAGATGCAGTAGTGTTGCCAGTCCTGGCAATGGCGCTATAGCCTAATCTTTACCACACCTGACTACCGCGCACTGCTGAGGTGCTCAATGAAGCGGAGTGCAGGATGGGATTATTAAAAACTGGGAAATGCTAACAATGAAGCTAAAAGTACGCTATGTAGTACTACATTGAAATATAACAGCACAACCAGTTGGCTAAGTTACCACCTAAAGAACTCCCATTCAGCCGTGCTGCAAGGAGCGACTAGTTTGGCTTCAACCGACAGTTACCGCAGTCTTGAGGAGGCGGGTACAGTGGTGTGAAAAAGTGTATGCTCCCTTCCTGATTTCTCATTTTTTGTATGTTTGTCACACTTAAATGTTTCAGATCATCAAACAAATATAAATATTAAACAAAGATAACACAAGTAAACACAAAATCAAGTTTTTAAATGAAGGTGTTTATTATCGAGGAGAAATAAAATCCAATCCTACATGGCCCTGTGTGAAAAAGTGATTGCCCCCTAAAACCGAACTAGTTGGGCCACCCTTGGCAGCAACAACTGCCATCAAGCGTTTGCGATAACTGGCAATGAGTCCAGATTTGGAATGATTTACCCCTGAACATCAGACAAGTGTTTTCACTGTCCATTTTTAAAACCCATCTTAAAACACACTTTTACTCCCTGGCCTTCGACTCAGTGTGAGACATTGATTTTATTGAATTAAATGGATTTTTATTCATTCATTTATTTATTTTACCTTTTATTCTATTGTTTCTATTGACTGGTTCTATATTGTTTTTGTGTTGGTGTTCTGCTTCTTTCTTTTATGTTTTCGTGTGCATTTTCTTGCTGTACAGCACTTTGTGTAGCGAGTGTTGCTTTTTAAAGTGCTTTATAAATAAAGTTGGTTGGTTGATAGCCTTTAGTTGCACTTAATTTTGACCGGGCGAGCTGAAACAGAGAGGTGTACACACACACATTAAGTGATTACCGTATGCCTCTGTTTCACTGAGGCATAAAAACATATTCAGCAACTATACCATTTATTCATCACGTTGATTGTTTTCACACTGGTTTTTTTGCTGTTTAGTTTTGCAGAGGAAGGACGAGGTAAAACTCAATTTAAAAACTTGCTAAAAGCTCCAATTCCCAACATTCCTTGTCCGCAAGTGGTTGCAGTGTGCCCGGAAACTCCCGCCACAGGGAAGTAATAAGCAGTCCGCCAATACTGGGTGAATAAATGTCCATCCTGTCTGTTTTCTTCCTCTGCCACTAAACAGCAAAGCTCCAGTTCACCTTGATTGTCTTGTATTCACGTACCTCCATCGCTTCTGCCATTTAGTGCGCTTTTGTGTATGGATTGCAGCTGTTGAAATCAGTTTGGTGGCCCGAGCTGTACTTGTTTTATAGTAACTAGTGCATGCCCATAGAAAGCAAGTATTCTTGTCTGAAAACAGGTAGCCCAATTAGGCTTTACAGGCCTAAATGTAGGCTGTGTTTGAAAGTGGAATATAAAGAGGTGTAGCGTATATATAGGCAATCCCACATGTTGGACTTGGACAAATATGAAAGGGACTGAACACGAAGATTTATTTGATTGTGTGAATATTAATTACAGAATATGAATTGGACATCCAATATTGGTGACTGTTTAAGAACCCTTGTTTATTTGTTAGACTTACTTGTGTGATCTTTTGAGTTACAGTGGTGTGAGAAAGTGTTCGCCCCTTCCTGATTTCTCATTTTTTGTATGTCACACTTAAATGTTTCAGATCATCAAACAAATTTAAACAGACAAAAACAACACAAAATGCAGTTTTTAAATGAAGGTGTTTCTTATTAAGGGAAAAAAAAATCAAACCTATATGGCCCTGTGTGGAAAAAGTGATTGTCCCCTAAACCTAATGACTGGTTGGATCACCCTGAGCACCAACAGCGGCAATCAAGCGTTTGCAATAACTGGCAATGAGTCTTACAGCACTGTGGAGGGATTTTGGCCCACTCATCTTTGCAGAATTGTTGTAATTCAGCCACATTGGAGGGTTTTTGATCATGAACCACCTTTTTAAGGTCATGCCACAGCATCTCAATCAGATTCAGGTCAGGACTTTGACTAGGCCACTCCAAAGTCTTAATTTTGTTTTTCTTAAGCCATTCAGAGGTGGACTTGCTGGTGTGTTTTGGATCATTGTCCTGCTGCAGAACCCAAGTGCACTTCAGCTTGAGGTCATGAACAGATGGCCAAACATTCTCCTTGAGGATTTTTTGGTAGACAGCAGGATTCATGGTTCCATTTACCACAGCACATCTTGCAGATCCCGAAGTAGCAAAACCGCCCCAGACAATCACACTACCACCACCATATTTTACTGTTGGTATGATGTTCCTTTTCTGAAATGTTCCTTTTACACCAGATGTAATGGGATACACACCTTCCAAAAATTTCAACTTTTGTCTACTCAGTCCAGTGTTTTCCCAAAAGTCTTGGGGATCATCAAGATGTTTTCTGGTAAAACTGAGATGAGCCTTTGTTCTTTTTGCTCAGCAGTGGTTTTTGACTCTGCCATGCAGGCCATTTTTGCCCAGTCTCTTTCTTATGTTGGAGTCATGAACACTGACCTTAACTGAGGCAAGTGAGGCGTGCAGTTCTTTGGATGTTGTTGTGGGGTTTTCTGTGACCTCTTGGATGAGCCATCACTGCGCTCTTGGGGTAATTTTGGTGGGCCGGCCACTCCTGGGAAGGTTCACCACTGTTCCATATATTCGCCATTTGTGGATAATAGCTCTCACTGTGGTTCGCTGGAGTCCCCAAGCTTTAGAAATGGCTTTATAACCTTTTCCAGACTGATAGATCTCAATTACTTTGTTTCTCATTTGTTCCTGAATTTTTCTGGATCACAGCATGATATCTAGCTTTTGAGGATCTTTTGGTCCTCTTCACTTTGTGAGGCAGGTCTTATTTATTTTTAGATTTAGATTCCTTTATTTGTCCCACAATGGGGAAATTACATGGCATCCACATGAGTGGATGAGGCAGCCACTAGTGCGGCGCCCAACCCTTTCACCATTCACACATACATTCGCCCCTGGGCCCACTTTAGAGTCTCCAGTTAACCTAACTTGCATATTTTTGGCATGTGGGAGTAAACCGAAGAAATCTCGGAGTAAACCCACGCAGACACAGGGAGAACATGCAATCTCCACACAGATCACTGTTGTCAGCGTGAATTTTCTGGTATGTGAATGAACAGAACAGTCATGAGTGTTTCACGGAGTCACTTATTGAATTATAATGGTTAATCTAAGTCACAATTTCAGGAAACATAAACTTCAGGGGAAACCTAAACCCATAACACCTTGTTTTAAATTTTGCTGATTTTTCTATTTTTTTTTCCCCTTCTCTTCCAGTCCTTATGGCCACTTTCTGATTGCTTTGAGTTTTTAAAACATCGTTTTAAGAATAATGTTAACTGACTTAAAGTACATTTCTAACTACACTATTTCGTACAATATGCCATTTAACATACAATTCCATTTGATCGCATTTAGATCTTAATTCAAACAAGCAGAGTATTTGCAACCAACTTAAGACTTGAACAAAAACAATCAATCTGAATACAACTGGGAGTGTTTAAGAATAAAAATATTTGGCTTTCTTAATGAAGTTCTGCCTGCAGATCACCTGCACTCAAACATTCCAATTACCGCTCATGAGACGGACCAGATTCCATACAAAATTTTAAAAATTTTGCTTTGGCTTTGTCTTTAGGGGGTTGCTGTTCCAGTTAAAAGACTCAAGTGTTGGAGAGTCCACCTTTGTATAAAACGGCCATGTCAGTGTACCACAAAAGGCTCAAAGTCGTTAAGATAATTCAGAGGTTAAACTGGCTGTTAATGTCATTCAAACCCTGCATGGCTTCGACAACGTGGAACCGGCATTTCACTTTGAAACGGATGGCTCGAGTTATTGCAAACGAGCAAGTTTAAGACACACACTAAAGTTAAGAGTATTGCAAGAAGGAAAATGGTTACCTCCGCCAGGCCGAAAAGGCCTGGAGGAGGTTATGTTTTTGCCAGGGTTTGCGTGTTTGTCTGTTTGTCTGTCTGTCTGTTTGTCTGTCTGTCTGTTGGTTAGCAAGATAACTCAAAAAGTCTTGGACGGATTTCCATGAAACTTTCAGGCGTTGTTGGAAATGGTACAAGGAAGAACTGATTAAATTTTGGGGATGATCCGCATCACCGTCTGCATACAGGAATTTTTTAAAGCATTTTTCCACACTGTGACATATGGCCATTTTCAACATGTGCGCAGGCGCAATGGACGGCGCTGGGCGTCGTGTCTGACCAACACAAACTCCGCCTTCTTCAACGTTTTAGCCACAAAAGCATGCGGAAAACACTGCTGGCCTGGGCCCGCCAGCCATAGGCGCTGCGCACATTGCGCTGGTCGTCGTGTCTGACCAACACAAACTCCGCGTTCTTCAACGTCTTAGGCACAAAAGCACGCGGAAAACACTGCTGGCCTGGGCCCGCCAGCGTGCGTGTTTTTGCGCCACGCTGCAAAACCTGACACGGACACCTGTCCGCCGCCCGATTATTTGCCACAAATTCCCCGCCCAGCTATAGGCGCTGCGTAAAAACGACCTCTCTGCCGGGGAAAATTCTACATTCTGTTTTGCCGCCGAGCGCAACCCCAATATAATATAAAACCCACGGCAACCTGTCTAACCAATCTGCATCCGTCAGTGGGGGAGATGGACACACCAACACTTCAGTTTATTACCTCCGCCAAGGAGGCAATGCTTTTACAACCGTAAAACGGGGCTATAAGGGACACGCTGCAAAACCTGACACGGCCACCTGTCCGCCGCCCGATTATTTGCCACAAATTCCCCGCCCAGCTATAGGCGCTTCGTAAAAACGACCTCTCTGCCGGGGAAAATTCTACATTCTGTTTTGCCGCCGAGCGCAACCCCAATATAATATAAAACCCACGGCAACCTCTCTAACCAATCTGCATCCGTCAGTGGAGGAGATGGACACACCAACACTTCAGTTTAGTACCTCCGCCAAGGAGGCAATGCTTTTACAACCGTAAAACGGGGCTATAAGGGACGGCGGGGTAATATGGGACACTTTTCTAAATGTAATTCTGCTTTTTTAATTTTGCTTCCGCCTACATTTGATGAAGGATTCATGGATATTTGACAATAACAACACAACTCAGCGTCCTGCTCAAAATAAAAAAAGCAGAATTACATTTAAAACATTTCCCACAAAAGTGTCCCTTATCAACCCGCCGTCCCTTATAGCCCCGTTTTACACTACTGAGCCACTAATCCTATCACTATCACATTGATTGTCATTCATTAATTGTCTGTTTATTGCACTGTCCATGTCAAATAAACAAATAATCATTGTGAATCCAATTGCTAGTCATATCTTTTCATGCTCAGGGAATCTGAAAACGTACACACAAACACTGTATGGGGGGAACTGTGCCGCTTGGCGGAGGTCTGCGCTCTCCGAGTGCTTTTCTAGTTTAATATAAAACACAGCTGTCTTACCTTGAAATGTCCTTTACAAATGAAGAGACTCAAATTGAAGAAAAACGTAGTTCGAACCACCAACCCTCTGGTTACTGGACGACTCGCCCTGCGCACTCCGGGGAACACCGAAGTCCGCTCATCGGTGCCGCTCACTGCCTCGGGCACCTTGCCATACCGCGCAGTTCCCTCGTCCAAGGCGCATGGAGCTCCGGCACTGAGAGACTGCCTGACCTCCGTGGCACACGCTGCTGCTGCGCACTCCCGCGGTCCACAACATCGCTCTGTGATGCCACTGTACTAACTAACTAACTACTAACTAACCTACACTTATATAGCGCTTTTCTAGTCACAAAGACCACTCAAAGCGCTTTCATTAATACTAACCCTCTATTCTAAGGGCCTATAGGAAACAGATATCTAGGGACAATTTAGAACAGCCAATTAACCTAACATGCATGTTTTTGGCATGTGGGAGGAAACCGGAGAAATCCCGGAGTAAACCCACGCAACACGGGGAGAACATGCACACTCCACACAGATCACTGTTGGTCGGGGGCTGGGATCGAACCCACGATCCCCACAATCCCCCGGCCAAGGGTAAACTGTGCTGCCGCAGTGCTAACCACTGCGCCACCGTGCAGCCCCCACTGCGCCACCGTGCCACCGTGTACCCACATTTGCTGGAAAGCTTTCCAACTCCTCAAAGCCAGAGCATGAGGAAACGGAGTGGTGGCTAAACTTTAGTTGATAAAAATGACATATTTTGACTGAGCAACTCCATACTCGGGGATGCACACCCTTGTAACCTCTGCAAAGCACTTATAAAAATCTGAGGCCAGTCTGACGAACGGTTTGGGGGATATCTGAGGAACATACAGACACACAGATATGCTGCATTTATAGATGATAGTAAATGTAGCATTTACCATGATGCAACTGCAGTGTTTGACCTTTGACCCCAAACCCATAGTTAGGTGAGGGTGTAAGTCGTTCAAGATGTGTATTAGATACAACTACTGTATCAATTTGAAAAGCCTACATCATTTCTTTCAGTAGTTATTGTGTTTCGAAGATTTAGGGAAAAATCTGACCTTTGATCTCAAGATCATGCAATGAGGGTGAAATTGCAATATGCGCACCATCAGAACATCTCAGTCCATGGTAACAAGTTTAAACAATCGGACTATAACTGGAGAGGGAGTTGATTTCACAAGAGAGTTACTGTCTGTGGAGTAAGGTGAAACAGGAGGTCATAGGTCAGGGGCTACAGTTCTTGCAAAAAATCTTCCGATAAGAACCAAATTGCAGTATACGCATCCTCAGTGTATATCAAACCATGGTACCAAGTTTCAAAACAATTGGACCAAGGAGTTGATTTCACAATAGTCGGACAGACGGATGGACGGACCCATAACATAATCCTCCTCTGGTCTTTACCCGAAGGGTTTTTCGACACCCTTTGTGCTTTGACCGGCGGGGAATAAAAATGTTTGGCCAGTTGTTGGAAAGTACCATTCTGAGTGACTGGTCAACCAACGTGTCAATCAACAGACAATGTACATGTACAGTGGAGGTCAAAATTAGAGAACATTGTATTAATTCTTGTTTATTCTGAAATAGTTGTTCTTCATTGTTCAGAATTTGACAGAATATCAGCTGTGGCTATACCACTGCTGTACTAGCATGTACAAACAAAAAAAGTATCCCGGGGTCTCATTCACGAGTGAGGGGAGAATGGAGCGAGAGATTGACAGACTGATCGGCACAGCATCTGCAGTGATGTGGACGTTGTACCGGTCTGTTGTGGTAAAGAGGGAGCTGAGCTCAAAGGCAAAGCTTTCGATTTACCAGTCAATCTGCGTTCCTACCCTCACCTATAGTCATGAGATCACGGATACAAGCGGTTGAAATGAGCTTTCTCCGTAGGATTGCTGGACTCGCCCTTAGAAATGGTGTGGGTAGCTCAGTCATCCGGGAGAGGCTCAAAGTAGAACCACTACTCCTCCACATTGAAAGGAGCCAGTTGAGGTGGTTTGGACATCTAATCAGGATGCCTCCTGGACACCTCTCACTTGAGGTGCTTGGGGCACGTCCCACTGGGACGAGACCCAGGGGCAGACCCAGGACTTGCTGAAGAGACTGTCTCCCAGCTGGTCTGGGAACACCTTGGTATCCTCTTTGAAGAGCTGGAGCAGGTGGCTGGGGAGAGGTAAGTCTGGGCTTCTCTGCTTAAACTGCTGCCTCTGCGACCCGGACCTCTGGAAAAGCTGTAGAAGATAGATGGATGGACTCTGGAAGAACATGTACCCATACTAACCAAAAACTTGCTCTGTGAGGTAGGACTTGAACCAACTGAGTACCAGAGAGACTAACCAGGTCCTTTAGTCTGGTTAAAAGAATATTGAAGAATATATTGAAGAATACTGTATCAAAGGCAGCACTTAGATCCAGTAGGACCAGGACTGAAATTCTGTGAGTCCATGTTGTGCCTTTGATCATTAACAATTCTGACCAGAGCTGTCTCTGTACTGTGGTTCATCCTAAAACCAGACTGGTTTTCATCATGTTATTTGATGTTAAAAATAACTGAGTAAAAACAAGTTTTTCTTAAGATTTTGCTTAAAAATGATAAGTTGGGTACTGGTCTGTAGTTATTAAGGTTTTCAGGATCTAAATTACTCTTCTTCAGGAGGGGTCTCACCACTGCTGTTTTAACGGCAGCAGGGGAAAAAAAACCTGTCAGGAGAGTAGTTCATTGTTTAAAAGTTCCCCCTGGAAAAATCGACAAAATGTTTTTAAAAGTGATGTGGGAATGCGGTCTAAAAGACAGGTTGTTGGATTGACTTGGGAGAAAACTCGACCAAGAGTTTCAGCATCAACCAGGGTAAAACATTCCAATGTTTCCTCAGATAAAAGCAGAGGTTCCATAGTACTAAAAACAGTATCTTGTAATAAAAGATTGGATCTGATAACCTCTTATTTTACTTCTGAATTGGTCTGCAAAGTCCTCACATAGTGAGTCTGTTGGCATCATGCTGGACTTGTTAAAATAAGGGTAATAAATGTAAAATGTCAAAACTTCCAGTGCATTAGATTTGTGAAAAAATACATGGAGACATTTTTTTAAACAATTTTCTTTCTTGTAGTGTACAGAATACAAATCTTTTAAACTTTTTTGTTTTTACTGCAAGCATGCAACGTGCATTTAGTCAGTTCAGTCATCTTTCACTCTAGTTCTGTCAGTTGTAATTTAGTCATTTAGCTGTGAGTTCATACAGTGGTGTGGAAGTGTTTGCCTCCTTCCCGATTTCTCTTTTTTTTTTGTATGCTTGTCACACTTAAATGTTTCAGATCATCAAACAGATTTAAATATTAAAGATAACACAAGTAAACACAAAATGTAGTTTTTAAATGAAGGTGTTTCTTATTAAGGGGGAAAAAAAAAATCCAAACCTATGTGGAAAAAATGATTGCCCCCTGAACCTAATAACTGGTTGGGCCACCCTGAGCAGCAACGACTGCAATCAAGTGTTTGCGATAACTGGCAATGAGTTTTAAAGCACTGTAGAGGAATTCTGGCCCACTCATCTTTGCAGAATTGTTGTAATTCAGCCACATTGGAGGGTTTTTGATCATGAACCGCCTTTTTAAGGTCATGCCACACTATCTCAATTGGATTCAGGTCAGGACTTTGACTAGGCCACTCCAAAGTCTTCATTTTGTTTTCTTAAGCCATTCAGAGATGGACTTGCTGGTGTGTTTTGGATCATTGTCCTGCTGCAGAACCCAAGTGCGCTTCAGCTTGAGGTCACGAACAGATGGCCGAACATTCTCCTTGAAGATTTTTTGGTAGACAGCAGAATTCATGGTTCCGTTTACCACAGCACGTTTTCCAGATCTTGAAGCAGCAAAACCGCCCCAGACAATCACACTACCACCACCATATTTTACTGTTGGTATGATGTTCCTTTTCTGAAATGCTGTTACTTCTACGCCAGATGTAGTGGGACACGCACCTTCCAAAAATTTTAACTTTTGTCTCATCAGTTCAGTGTTTTCCCAAAAGTCTTGGGGATCATCGAGATGTTTTCTGGTTAAACTGAGACGAGCCTTTATGTTCTTTTTGCTCAGCAGTGGTTTTTGTTTTGGAACTGTGCCATGCAGGCCATTTTTGCCCAGTCTCTTTCTTATGGTGGAGTCATGAACACTGACCTTAACTGAGGCAAGTGAGGCCTGTAGTAAAGCACGGGTGAAGCAGCAGCCGAGACTCCCGTTAACTGGGCAGGCTGGGCTTGGCTCCCTGCGAAGGACTGCGGTAAGGCGGTCCGGCTGCTGCCCTCCTCCCCCCAGCGCACCCACGCACCTCGTGTTCTCCACATATGCCAAATTATCCTTTAGAGCTTGCAATCACAGCAACATTATAGTATAATTTTTTTTTAGCATGAAATCTTCAGTATTCTCTTTTTCTGGTCAAATTTGTCACAGAGCGCTCTAGTGACTGGTCGTGATGCCGCATATTATCCAATCAGTATGGAGTCAATCCGAAACACCGCCCACACTCCTCAAAGCCAGAGCATGAGGAAAGGGAGCGGTGGCTAAACTTTAATTGATAAAAATGACATATTTTGACTGAGCAGCTCCATATTCGGGGATGCACACCCTCGTAACCTCTGCAAAGCACTTATAAAATCTGAGGCCAGTCTGACGAACTGTTTGGGAGATATGAGGAACATACAGACACACAGATATGCTGCATTTATAGATGGATTCTAAATGTAACATTTACCATAATGCAGCTGCAATGTTTGACCTTTGACCCCAAATCCATAGTTAGGTGAGGGTGTAAGTTGTTCAAGATGTGTATTAGATACAACTACTGTATCGATTTGAAAAGCCTACATCATTTCTTTCAGTAGTTCAAGATTCAAGATTTGTCATTTAGTATGTGTGTAACGCAGTGACAGCGGGGCAATGCGAGGTTTCAGTTTTCAATTTTATTTTCAAAACTCCAGTCTCTCAGGTAAATAAAACGACACCGACATCAATAATCCAAATAATACGATCTTCAATGATTCACCATGAAAATCTCTGTCCTTTTTAACATCAGTCTCTATTCTTACAATCAACCATCACCTGTTATATACTCTCAGAGATAATTAACGCTAATTAAGACAATACCAAATCCCAGGTAAAACAACATTTTCCTTTTTCCTTACACATACCCATTAATATCTAAAAGTCCATAATATTTTCCTCAGCTATAAACAGAATAAATATAAATAACACGCAATAAATAACACCATAAATAATTCAATAAATAATTTAACCCCTATTTACAAATTTAAATCTCCCCTATAACTCACTATAACATGCATCCTTCCTGCTGGTGTCCTTTAAAAGGCATTCACCCTCTGACAGAGTCTTTTGCCCGGACACCCACAGGAAGCATGTTGGCAAAGGTATGTGAATACTTAATTATCAATTGTTTACCCAAATAATTAACCGTACAATATCTCACAAGGGCATTCAATTAGTCACAGACAGATACAATAATGTGCACTTTAGAAACAATCAAATTAACATTTACAATATTACACAAATAATACAGTTACACATACAAGCAATCATAACAGTGGTGACACCTCGTCGTCACATATCCTCCCCCCTTTCCCGAGAGTACAGTACTCTACAAGTCATGTACTCTTGAGAGGCTGTCTGCCACAAGGTTGGTCTTCCCTGCCACATACCGAACAGTAAAATCATATGGTTGAAGGGACACATACCACCCTGTGAGACGACTATTTATGTCCTTCATCCTGTCCAGCCACTGTAAGGCCCGATGATCTGTCTCCAACACAAAATGACGCCCCAATAAATAATATCTCAGAGACCCTATTGCCCATTTCATGGCAAGACATTCTTTTTCTATTGTAGAATATCTTGTCTCCCGGTCCAACAATTTACGGCTCAAGAACAGTACTGGGTGTCTCTCCCCCCTCTCCTCCTGGAGAAGTACTGCTCCAATGCCAACTCCTGAAGCATCTGTCTGCAAAATAAATGGACGAGCAAAATCTGGACTGTAGAGAACCTTCTCCCCAGAAATAGCCCTCTTCAGATCCTCAAAAG
Organism: Pholidichthys leucotaenia; assembly: GCA_020510985.1. Classification (NCBI taxonomy): domain Eukaryota; kingdom Metazoa; phylum Chordata; class Actinopteri; order Cichliformes; family Pholidichthyidae; genus Pholidichthys; species Pholidichthys leucotaenia. The sequence continues at coordinate 292,968,248 of CM035839.1, read as the reverse complement.
CTCTGTCACATTCCTCTGTCCATTTTACCTTATTAGGTGCTGAAGCCTTGGTGAGGTCAGTCAACACTGCTGCTCTTTCAGCAAAGTGGGGAATAAACGTGCTTTACCATCCTACCATTCCCATAAATGATTGTACCTTTTTCTTAGTGGTGGGTACAGGATAGGTCCGGATGGCATCCACTTTACCTACTCGTGGTCTAATGACCCCCTGACCAACCACATGTCCCAGGTACTCCACCTGCTGCTGTCCGAACGCACATTTGCGTGGATTGTCAGTCCTGCCCTCTTAATTAACTGAAGGACCTGCCTGAGGTGTATCAAATGTTCTTCCCAGGTCTGACTATAGATGACCACGTCACCCAGATAGGCAGCTGCAAAGTTTGGTACCTTAACGCTTGGTCCATAAGCCGCTGAAAAATTGCAGGTGCCCCCTGAAGGCCAAATGGCGTGACCCTAAACTGGAAACTGCCATAAGGTGTTTTAAAGGCTGGAAGTTCCTTTGTTTCCGGTGCCAATGCCACCTGCCGATACCCCTTGCATAGGTCCAGTGTGGAAATAAATCTAGCCCTGCCCACTTTCTCTAACAGTTCATCAATCCGGGGCATGGGGTATGACTCAAACTTGGACACTGAATTGAGATATCTGAAATCAATACAAAATCTCAAAGAGCCGTCCTTTTTGGGTACCAGCACAATCGGGCTACACCACTCACTGACTGACTCCTCGATCACTCCCAGCTGCAACATCAGATCAATCTCCTGCTTCATCTTTGGAGCCAATCGCTCCGGGATCCTATAAGATTTCCTACGTGGAACAGCTTCTTCTTTCAAATAAACTTTATGATGTACCAATGTGGTGAAACCAGGTCTCTCCTGAAACAATTCTCGATCTAATAGTGCCTCTAACTTGCTCTGTTGGTCCACCTGCAAATGAGACACTTGAAACACGTAAGGCTCTGACACATTTGTGGGAAAAGTCTGTTCTCGCTCCTCATCCACTTGTGTCGCACAAATGAAGAGCTGTGGTGTCTCCTGAAGAACAGGTTGTTGCTGCTGATGACCAGGCTGCTGAACCTCTTTCAACAAGTTAATGTGGAAAGTCTGATATTTTACCTTCCTGTCAGGCATATATAGTTCGTATGTCACTGAGTTTAGTTTCTTAGAAATTTCATATGGCCCCTGCCATTGAGCCAACAGCTTACTGTCACACGAGGGCAGCAATAACAAAATCTGTTGTTTGTTTGGCCTGCGCTGTCCTCATGTGCTCCTGAGCCAAAGCAGTCATTTGATCCAGTTTCTCTCTCATCTTAATAACATAAGAGACCACATTGTCCTGATCACTCCGTGGACTCTCCCAGTGCTCCTTTAATAAGTCCAATGGGCCCCTCACCTGACGACCATACAGCAGTTCAAAAGGTGAGAACCCTGTTGAAGCCTGGGGCACCTCCTGATAAGCAAACAGTAAATAAGGTACCCATTGGTCCCAATCCGAGCCCGTTTCAGAAACAGATTTCCGCAGCATGTTTTTGAGAGTCTGATTGAATCGCTCCACAAGTCCATCAGTCTGAGGGTGATATGGGGTGGTCTTAATACCCTTAATACCCAACAGCTTATATACTTCCTGCAACAGTTTTGATAAGAAATTTGTTCCACAGTCTGTCAAAATTTCTCTGGGTATGCCTACCCTTGAAAACAACTGGATAAGGCAGTTGGCAACCTGCCTAGCCTTGATAGTTTTCAGGGGGAAGGCTTCTGGGTACCGAGTAGCATAATCACAAATTACCAGAATATATTTATTACCAGCAGAACTTCTCTCTAGGGGGCCAACTATATCCATCCCTATTCTATCGAATGGTGTTCCAGTGATTGGTAATGGGTGTAGTTGGGCACGGGCTACTCCCCTAGGTGATGTAATCTGACATATTGGGCACGAAGTGCAGAAGTCCTTTACCTGGATATACATTCCTGGCCACACAAACCTTCTAGCAATTCTCTGTAGAGTTTTTTGGAATGCTAGATGACCTGCCCAAGGAATAACATGTCCCAGTTCCATAATTTTGGGTGTGAGGTCCTGTGGCAAAGCTATGGCCATAACTTCACCTTGTTGCTGGTACAAAATGCCCTTTTTAATGACATACAAGGCCTCAGCCAAACAATCAGTTCTACCCTGTTTCACACCCTCAATCTCCGAGACTTTATCAAACCATGGCTTAAGTGCTGGGTCAGCTTTCTGCAATGTAGCTATGTCAGGAGGGATGTCAGACTCTACTGACTGGCTTAATTGTGGTGTTTCTTCACCCAAGTTCTTTACAGAAGCTAACACCTTAGCTCTTCATCTATGAGCCTTGGATTTAGGTTGCTTAATAGGGCCTGCCTCTATCTTAGAATCATAAAATGGTAACTCCTGAAGAACATTGGCAGCCCTCTGTGCCCTGGTTGTCACCATATTACAAGTTTTCCCAGCAGGTGCATCAAGCCTCTGCTCAATAGCACCACCTGACTGTCCCTCAGTTTGTTCATCTCTGACCTGTTGTATGATGTCCAGCAAAGTTGGAACATCATTGCCAAGAATGATTGGATAAGGAAAATCAGGCACAAGAGCTACAGGAAGGAGATAAGTTTGCCCCCCCCCCCCCACTGTCAAATAGACCTCAGCGGTCAGGTACAACTTCTTATCCCCATGGACACAACTAATATTCACTGTAGTCTCACTCCATGAATCTCTAGGGACTAAGCTGGGTAAAATAACAGTCTGAAAACAACCAGAGTCTAACAAGGCCTCTTCACACTGACCATTAAGCAAAACGGTAGTTTTATATATTTCATTATGAATTGGTGCTGCCAGAGTGGGTCTTGGAACTGAACACAATAATGACGGTTTCTCATTTTTTATGGCAGGACAAGAATACTGGGTGCGACCGATTTTATTACACTGGTAACAGCGTATATCTTTGTTTGAAACAACATGTGACTTCTTGCTGCTATCATATTTGCTATTTGTGATCTGACTGGGCCTGGAATACAACCTATTTCGAGCTGGACCACCCCTTTCACCCTCATTAAACTCACTCCGTGCGGTGAAAGAGCTGTCACGGCTGAGAGTAGGTCTCCTGCTCCCAGACCTGGCTGACAGAAAAACCTCCGCCAGACGCGCAGCGTCCTCTGCAGTCTTCGGGTCCCGCTCTTGTATCCAGACTCCCAGTTCCGGGTTCACCATGCGCAAAAACTGTTCCAAAACCAATTGTTCCATAATGTCCTTTATAGTTGAGGTCTCTGGTTTAACCCATTTACCTAACAGGTCTTTCAAACGTACATATATGTAATTCCCGAGGGGTTTTGTCCTGATAAACATCCAGGGACCGAAACCACCTCCTATATATGTCGGGCGTTATCTCATATTAAGAATTGCTTCCTTCACTTTTCCATAGTTGTCCGTGTCAACAATATCCATCAATACAAATGCACTCCGTGCTTTACCTGTAAGCAGAGGAGCTAGCTTGATAGCCCACTCTTCTTCACGCCAGCGGCAGACTGTAGCGATCCTCTCGAATGTCGCCAGGTAGTGCTCGATGTCATCCTCGGGAGAGAGAGGATTCAGCCTGGGCTCGTGGTGCGTTTGTGGCCTCCTTGGCTGCACCTGCAGCGGCAAATCATCCTCCTGCGGGCTGACCCGACTGGCCGTCACCCTGGGATCCTCCCTTAAAGCGCCGTCGTCACCACTACGCTCAGCCCGGCTCAAATACTCCTCTCTCAGCTCCGCAACCTGCGACTCCATCCGACAAATATGATTCTCAACAGTCTGCCACTTTTGCTCCTGACGAGCGGCTTCTTCCTCCAGCTGGCGATCTCTTGAGAGTCAGCGAACGCACCAAAGATTTCACCAGGCACGTTAGCTCCTCAAGCTCGCCAAGTCCGCTGACTCCCGGGTCCTCAGCCGCCATACCTGCGTCCAGGTCAGACTGCTCCTCCTGCCTCACTTTCCTTCTCGCCATGAGTCCTTCCGTCCACCAAACGCTACGACGTCCTGGTAACGGAACACCGCTGCCACCAAATGTAATGCAGTGACAGCGGGGCAATGCGAGATTTCAGTTTTCAATTTCTTTATTTTCAAAACTCCAGTCTCTCAGGTAAATAAAACGACACTGACATCAATAATCCAAATAATATGATCTTCAATGATTCACCATGAAAATCTGTCCTTTTTAACATCAATCTCTATTCTCACAATCAACCATCACCTGTTATATACTCTCAGAGATAATTAACGTTAAGACAATACCAAATCCCAGGTAAAACAATAACATTTGGACTTCCGGTTATGGCTGCCACGTAAGACGGACGTGTCTCACTTTGCTCTGCTCCTGGAGAAAAAAAATCGGCAAATAACTCTCTCATTTGGGACAGAACGTATCCCAGCGTTTGGGCGAGGATATGTCGGCGAAGCCTAAGGCTGGAAAATCAGGTAAAGGAAAAAGCGAGCCGCCGAAACAGTCCAAATTAACGGACTTTCAGGTCTGTGACGCAGCAAACAAAACTCCATATATGGCGGAGGAGGCTGGCAACGGTGCGAAATCTGCGGGGAGCGGCACAGATGCGCTGATGGCTGCCATGAGTTCAATGAGAGCGGACTTTTCCTCTAGATTTGATGGGATTATGACAGCGTTGGAAGGAATAAGAAAGGAATTGGGTGACTGTGTAGAACGAACGGCGCAGATGGAGCTCCGTCTTGCTAGTGCTGAAGATGATGTCACCCGTCTTCAATTAAAGGTGCGCACTTTGGAAAAAAAAAATAAATGTCTAGAAGATAATATTTTGGATTTGGAATCTCGGTCGAGACAGAATAACCTGAGGCTGGTGGGTCTTCCAGAGGAATCAGAAGGTCGGGACGTATATTCCTTTCTGGAAAAGTGGATTCCGGAGGTGCTGGGCAGCGAGGAGTTGCAATCAGCAGTGGTTCTGGAAAAGGCACATCGTATTGGCCCACGGAGAGATAAGGGACCGCCGAGGACCTTAATTATGAAGTTTCTTAGCAACAGAGACAGGATGAAGATCTTCAACGCTGCACGAGCTAAAGGAGAGATTAAACACCAGGATCAGCAGGTGCGGTTCTACCCAGATTTGGCCACAGGAATCCAACAATTGAGGAAGCAGTTTGATCCCATACGTAAGGAGCTGCGCAACCTTGGGATTCGTCATGGTGTAATCTATCCTGCGAGACTGCTGACCACGTATGAGGGCAGAACCCACATCTTCAAGACCCCAGAGGAGGCGCAGGAGTTCATCAAGAAGATCAAAGAAGAAGAAGAGACTGGTGGGAGCTAAGCATGAACAAAATATAAGGTAGAATAATTAAGCATTTGCACAGGCATCTGACTGACTTGAAGTAAATAGCAAGTTTACAAAATATAGATTGTATTATATATTAAAAAAAAACAAAACAAACAAAAAAACTATGATGTACAAAGTTGTTAAAAATTTTGGAGTTAAGTTGGAAAACTACAGAGGAGAGTTAATGTTACGTCATTAAAAGCAGTAGAGTTAGGGTGATTGGGAGGATGAAGAAGGAGTGGCTTAGGCTGTTCCCCGTGGGTGTGGAGCGGTCGATGGCTATATCGGGAGACGGAATTTTTCTTTTGATTTTGGGGGGTTCGCCACAAGTGTGGGAAGGGGAAATTTGTTTGTGTGTAGTTTGTAGGATGAATGTTCAACCACTCATGTTTTTGCTTCTCTGTATGAGCATGTCTACACTGCAAGGTAATCCCAAACTCTCTATTGATCATAAACCAAAGTGTTAATCTTAATTTAACTTCATGGAATTGCAGAGGTCTACAAAATTTAAAAAAACTTAAACAAGTTATGAATAAAATAAAAGACATGGGTTCAAAAATTGTGTTTTTACAAGAAACTCATTTAATAGAGGAGGATATAAAAAGAATTAGGAGTAGATGGCAAGGAAGTGTCTTCACCTCATCATTCTCATCCCGGGCCAGGGGAGTTATGACTCTCATACATAAATCAGTCCCTTGTCAAGTGAAAAATGTAATTGGAGACAAACTTGGAAGATATGTAATTATTCAAGGTTCTTTGCTATTAGAAAATATAAATCTTGTGAACTTATATTGTCCCAATATAGATGACCAAAAGTTCTTTGCTAATTTATTTCTTATTTTATCATCACTTACAGGGCAACATATAATAGCAGGGGATTTTAATTGTACATTGAATCCAGGTATAGATAGATCAACAGGACTGGATTGTACGCACAATGGATGTAGGATGACTATTAATCATTTTATGAAAGAATTGAGATTGTTAGATATATGGAGAGAAATGAAACCACAAGTTAAAGCCTATTCTTGTTATTCCAGTACCTACAAGACATTCTCACTTATTGATTATTTTTTGATTTCCACAGAATTAAGATCCAAGATTCAAAACTGCTTTTATGATAACATCGTGATCTCTGATCATGCACCCTGTTGTCTAATATATGTAGATAAAAAATTGACAAAGGAATCAGGTAGATGGCAATTTCAGCATAAATGGCTTCAGGATGAGGAATTTGTCAAGTATATAGAAAAACAGACGAGTACTTTGACATCAATACTACACAAACATCAGCATGTGTAAAGTGGGAGGCTTTCAAAGCTTTTATTAGGGGACATATTATTAGTTATACAGGATCAAAATCTAAGAAGACTCGAGAGGAGAGAGCTAGATTGGAACATAAAATGAAAAGTCTTCAGGAAAAAGTGTATGCAGGAAGTGATCGAAGGTTGGAGAATGAATTACTGATTTTGAGAGCTGAATACGACAAAAAATCAGCGAATAGAGCTGCCTCGAGTCTTCTAAGATTGAAACAATCTTTTTATGAACAAGGTGAAAAATCAGGAAAATTATTGGCATGGCAGATTAAACAATTAGAAATTAAAACACCAATTACTAGTATTATAAGTAACGGACAGGTAGTTATAGATCCTTTAGAAATTAACAGAGCCTTTAGAGATTACTATGAAAAATTATATGATACTAAAAATGAATTTGATTTAACAAAACTAAATGGGTTTTTGAACGAACTATCTATACCGTGTATTCCAAATGAAAACAGGGAGATATTGGAGTCTAAAATTAGTCAAGAAGAAGTTGGGCTAGCCATTGATAATATGAAATCAGGAAAAAGTGCAGGACCAGATGGTCTTCCAGTTGACCTTTATAAAAAATTTAAGAATAAATTAATAAAACCTTTTTTGGAAATGGTTTTAGAAGCATTTCAAAATAATAATTTACCATCATACATAAATAATGCCTTAATTATACTGCTGCCAAAACCAGGTAAGCCCTCTAATAAATGTGAAAATATGAGACCAATAAGCCTATTAAACGCCGACCTTAAGATAATCTGTAAAATTTTAGCAAGACGAATACAAGAAATTTTACCAAATATTATTAATCGAGATCAGAATGGCTTTATAAAGGGAAGACAAGGCTTCCATAATGTAAGAAGACTATTTAATATTATTTATTTTAATAAAGAAGCACCGGATACAGCTCTCCTATCACTGGACGCCGAAAAGGCCTTTGATAGAGTTGAATGGCCCTTTCTTTTTGAAGTCCTACAAAGGTTTGGACTTGGAAATAATTTCATAAAATGGGTTCAAATAATATACAATAATGGTACAGCAGAAATCCTAACAACAATATTTCAAAACCAATAAAAATCAATAGAGGATGTCGACAAGGCTGTCCACTTTCACCTTTACTGTTTACTATGGCAATTGAACCTTTAGCGATAGCGATACGTTTACATTCACAAATATATGGAATTAAAGTTGGACCAACAGAACATAAAATCTCCCTGTACGCCGATGACATAATTTTGTTTGTCGAATCTAAAAAAATCAATTCCAACCTTGTTGAATTTAATAAAGAATTTTGGGGAAATATCAGGATATAAAATAAATAAAACTAAATCTTCAATATTAATGCTAAATGAGACCCAGAGAAATTACCCAGCCCCTGAGGTAAATCAATTCAATGTTGTAAATCAGTTTAAATATTTAGGAATCCAAATTGTGCCTAAGCTAGAATCAGTCGCCAGTGTCAACTATGAAGCCTTAATGTCAGATATCAATGAGTTAACTCAGAGATGGATGTCACTACCAATGTCGATGATCGGGAGAATCAATATACTTAAAAGTAATATTTTACCTAAAATACTTTATTTATTTCAATACATTCCCTTATCACCACCTTTAGATTTATTCTCAAGAATAAAAAAAAAAGTTAGTGGAATTTATATGGAACAACAGGAGGGCTAGATTACGTCTGTCTTTATTATATTTACCATTTGATCGTGGAGGGTCTGAAATGTCCAAATTTTATGTTGTATTATTGGTCGGCACAACTGAGGTCTATGACATATTATTTTTCATCAAATGATCTCCCTCACTGGACTGAAATGGAGTCATACAATTTACCTTTACCTCTTCCCATATTCATATACTCAGATTCGGCAAAAAAATTACAAAAACAAGTTAAAAATCCATTTGTAAAGCATATGATCAAAATATGGTGTGAAGCTAAAAACTATTTAAAAGAACCACAGTTATTGTCACAATTTAGTCCAATATGGGGTAATCAATATTTTAAACCAGGGAGAGCGGACGCTGTATTTAAAGTATGGAATTTAAAAGGGATACAAAAGATTCAGGATTTATATTTGCCATGTGCAGATAACATAATGTCTTTTGAAGAGCTGAGGATCAAATTTAATCTCAATAGAACACATTTTTTTAAATATCTTCAACTTAGAAACTTTATTCGATCAAATCAAAATAAAGCTCTCACTCGACCTATTTATTCATCCTTGGAAAAAATGATGATGAAAGATAGTAAAAGAAAGGGTATTATTTCAGAGTTTTATAACTCATTGACACTATCTTCAAGTGAAAATTCACTGAAAAGATTAAACTACTGGAAAGAAGATCTGCAAACTGAAATTTCAGAGGAACAATGGGAATTGGCTTGTACAGAAGCTCAAACCAAATCAATAAATGTACGCCTTAAATTGATACATTTCAAATGGTTAATGCGGATGTATGTTACACCGGAGGAGTTAAATAAATATAACAAAAATATACCAGATACATGCACAAAATGCATGGAAAGTAAAGGAAATCTATTTCATTGTGTATGGGAATGTAGATTAATAAGAATGTTTTGGGAAGAGGTGAGGGTAACAATTGAAAAAATAATCTCAAAACAAATCATATTGAATCCTAAATTGTTTTTGTTGGGTCTGTACCCAGAAAAGCATAATTTTAATAAAAGTGAAAGAACATTCATAGACCTCAGTTTGCTTAATGCCAAAAAATGTATTGCACTATTATGGAAAAAGACTCATAGACCAGATGTGACTCAGCGGTTAAGACAGATGTTAACAAACCTTCCATTAGAAAGAATAACATATATACTGAAATCAAAGGAAATTGTGTTTGAGAATATATGGAGACCTTTTATTGATTATGTAAAAAATTTAAACATAACTTTTGAAGAAGAAGGTGAATGATGTGTGTGGACCTTGTAAATTCCAAACTGGTGAACATAATATGTATACTTATGTATTGGATTGTCTAGACTAAACAGAGGAGCATTGTTGAAGATTTGATTTTCCTGGTGGTTGTTGGTGTTTTTAGTGCATCTTTTTTTTTTTTTTTTTTTGTAGTACTTTAGTGTTAGTGTTTGATTGTTTGTATCATGTTTGTTTAAAAAAAAAAGGTTCAATAAAGATATTGTGGGAAAAAAAAACTAACATTTTCCTTTTTCCTTACACATACCCATTAATATCTAAAAGTCCATAATATTTTCCCCAGCTATAAACAGAATAAATATAAATAACACACAATAAATAACACCATAAATAATTCAATAAATAATTTAACCCCTATTTACAAATTTAAATCTCCCCTATAACTCACTATAACATGCATCCTTCCTGCTGGTGTCCTTTAAAAGGCATTCACCCTCTGACAGAGTCTTTTGCCCGGACACCCACAGGAAGCATGTTGGCAAAGGTATGTGAATACTTAATTATCAATTGTTTACCCAAATAATTAACCGTACAATATCTCACAAGGGCATTCAATTAGTCACAGACAGATACAATAATGTGCACTTTAGAAACAATCAAATTAACATTTACAATATTACACAAATAATACAGTTAAACATACAAGCAATCATAACAGTGGTGACACCTCGTCCTCACAATGTGCATGCACATCAAAAATGAAATTATGATCCCCCAGCAAAACAGTACCACAATATACATAGAGAATAAGTTTAAAAACAACAGCATAAAAATAAAATACAACAATAATATATCAGTTCAACACTATGGTCAGACCAACCTAACAGAATACATATACAAGTTTAGCAGAGGTGAGGGGTAGGAAAAGCAATTGGCAGGGGAATAGGACACAGTCCATTTATAATCCTGACTGCATGTGGGGAAAAAACTGTTCAACATTCTGGCTGTCCTGGCCTGAAGACACCTGTACCTCTTCCCTGAGGGCAGATGAGAAAACAAACTGTGGGAAGGATGATAGCAGTCTTTAATGATGTTAACAGCCCTGTTAGCACAGCGTTTATTGTAAATCTCCAAGGAGAGGAAGGGAACATCGATGATCTTACTGGCTGTTTTTACAACCCTATTCAGCTGGTGCTTCTCTAAAGCTGTGCAATTCCCAAACCACGTAGTCAGGCCATATGAAAGGACAGATTCCAGGGTGCCTTTGTAAAAAGTGGTGAGGAGCTGAGTGGGAAGACCTGCCTTTTTTAGCCACTGGAGAGGGTAGAGTCACTGATGAGCCTTTTTAATAATGGCTGTGGTGTTGGTGTTAAAGGTCATGTGTCATCTGCCAGGTAAGTCCCCAGAAACTTAACATTGTTCACCCTCTCCACAAAAGTGCCCCCAATAGACAGCGGTGTGTGATGGTACTTGCTCGCCTTCCTGCAGTTGATCACCATCTCCTTAGTCTTCTCCACATTATGGTGGAGATTATGTAATCTGCACCATGTTGTGAGCTGGTCCACCTCCCTTCTGTACGCAGACTCATTGTTTTCATTAATCAGACCAACTACCGTCATATCATCAGCAAACTTAATGATGTGATTGGTGCTGACTGTGGCAGTACAGTTGTGAATGAGCAGGCTAAACAGCAGGGGGCTCAAGACACAGCCCTGAGGAGATCCTGTACTCACAGTTCTGATGTTTAAGCTATAACTGTCCACCTTGACTTGCTGCTGCCTCTGCATCAGGAATTTGAAAATCCAGCCACATGTGCTAAGGTCCACCCCCAGCAACTGTAGTTTTTCCACCAACAGCCCTGAAATGATGGTATTAAATGCAGAGAAGTCAATGAAGAGGAGCCCAACATAGGTATTCCTCTCCTCCAGATGTGATAGGATGAGGTACAGAGGAGATGGCGTCTTCAGTTGAGCGATTAGCTCTATATGCAAACTGCAGGGGGGTCCAATTCTGGAGGGAGCTGGGCCTTAATGTGCTGCAAAACAAGCCGTTCAAATGGAAAGGTAACAAAGCATGTTCCTTTTCTGAAATGCTGTCACTTTTATGCTGGATGTAATGGGACACACACCTTCCAAAAAGTTCAACTTTTGTCTCGTCAGTCCATTGAATATTTTCCCAAAAGTCTTGGGGATCATCAAGATGTTTTCTGGCAAAACTGAGACAAGCCTTTGTTCTTTTTGCTCAGCAGTGGTTTTTGTGTTGGAACTCTGCCATGCAGGCCATTTTTGCCCAGTCTTTCTTATGGTGGAGTCATGAATATTGACCTTAACTGAGGCAAGTGAGGCCTGCAATTCTTTGGATGTTGTTGTGGGGTCTTTTGTGACCTCTTGGATGAGTCGTCGCTGTGCTCTTGGGGTAATTTTGGTCGGCCAGCCACTCCTGAGAAGGTTCACCACTGTTCCATGTTTTCACCATTTGTGGATAATAGCTCTCACTGTGGTTCACTGGAGTCCCAAAGTTTTAGAAATGGCTTTATAACCTTTTCCAGACTGATAAATTTCAGTTACTTTGCTTCTCATTTGTTCCTGAATTTCTTTGGATCGCAGCATGATGTCTAGCTTTTTAGGATCTTTTGGTCTCTTCACTTTGTCAGACTGGCCCTCTTAAGTGATTTCTTGATTGAGAACAGGTGTGACTAGAGAAGTTGAACTCAGCTTTCCTAAAATGTGATAAACCAGTTAATTTGTTTTAATGAGGGGGGTGTAACTTTTTCCCCACAGGGCCATGTAGGTTTGGATATTTTCCACCCTTAATAAACACCTTCATTTAAAAACTGCATTTTGTGTTTACTTGTTATCTTAGTCTTATATTTAAATTTGTTTGATCTGAAACATGTGTGACAAACGTACAAAAAATGTAGAAATCTGGAAGGGGGCAAACACTTTTTCACACCACTGTACATGGGGGGGGGGGGTCGTCGGCCTCCGTCGGTCTATGATGACCATGGAAGAGAATCCTAAACGTCTACTCTGCTGGAACAGCACCGCCTGTGGCTGAACAGGCCGATGCGCGAATGGCAGTCCCTGTCACACAGGTCGCACTTGTGGGTGGTCTCCGTGCTGCTGGAGCTGTGGCGGTTCTTCCTGCGGGTCCTTTTTTCATCTGCTGCTGCAGTCAGTCTCTCTTCACCCGCCTTGAGCTGTCTGGTCAGGGTGCCTCTCCATTTGGAGCGGTCCATTGCAAGGTCCTCCCAGCGCCCTGTGTTGATCTCCAGGGCCTTCATGTCTCTCTTGCAGACGTCTCTAAAGCGCAGCTGTGGGCGGCCAACGTCTCTCCTGCCAGTTGCCAGTTCTCCATAGAGGACGTCTTTGGGGATTCTGCCATCCTCCATACGGTGAACGTGGCCTATGCCAGTGGAGCCTGTGCTGCCTGAGTAGAGTGAACATGGAGGGAAGGCCGGCGCGGGACAGAACTTCTGTGTTGGGCACTTTGTCCTGCCAGGATATGTCCAGGATGCGGCGAATGCAGCGCAAGTGGAAGGAGTTCAGTCTCTTTTCCTGCCGGGTGTATGTTGTCCACGTCTCACTCCCATAGAGCAGTGTGCTGATGATGCAGGTGTTGTACACTGCCATCTTCATCTTGACAGAGAGTTTGGGATTCTCCCACACTCGTGTGGTGAGGCGAGCGAGTGTGGAGGCTGATTTTCCAATCCTCTTGTCGATCTCTGTATCAAGGGAGAGGTTGCTGCTGATCGTGGACCCCAGGTACGTGAACTGATTCATGACCCTCCAGCTCGTATGTCCTTCGATGGTGATGGTTGTTGTGTGCTTCCGTGCTTCGCGCCAAGATGTTAGTCTTCTTCAGGCTGATGGTAAGCCCGATGTCTTTGCATGCCTGGGAGAAGCGGGTCCATCAGGGTCTGAAGCTCCTGCTGTGTGTGGGTCACGACTGCAAGCGTCGTCTGTGAACAGCATGTCTCTGATTAGAGCCTCGCGTACTTTGGTTCTGGCTTTCAGGCGGGCGAGGTTGAAAAGCCTGCCGTCAGATCTGTATGCAGGTAGATTCCCTCTGCTATGCTCCTGAGGCATGCCTTCAGCACAGCAACAGAAAATCCCAAAGAGGGTTGGCGCAAGTACACAGCCCTGTTTCACTCCGCTGCGTATGTTGAATGGCTCTGAGACGTTGCCGTCGTGCTGCACTATCCCCTGCATGTGGTGTGAAACGATTTGATGAGGCTTTTGCAACTTTGGTGGGCATCCTATCTTTGGCAGGATCTTGAAAGGCCCTCTCTGCTGACCAGGTCGAACGCTTTGGTGAGGTCGATGAAGGCGGAAGTACAGGGGCATGTTCTGTTCTCTGCATTTCTCCTGGAGTTGGCGGATGGAGAATATCATGTCTACCGTCCGATCGCTCAGCGCGGAAGCACACACTGAGACTCGGGGTAGACACGGTTCGGCAAGCTTCTCGTAGACGAACGAAACAACTCGTGCGTAGACTTGCCAAACAACGCTTGAGGAGGGAGATGCCCTGTAGTTGTTGCAGTCGCTTCTCTCCCCTTTGTTTTTGTAGAGGGTGATGATCTTGGCATCCCTCATGTCCTGTGGTAACGGCACCCTTTCCTTCCAGCACTGGCAGAGGACGTCATGCAATGGCAGCAGTAGGGCGGTCTCTGCAGTGCTTGATCAGGTCGGGGATATGCTGTCGTTGCCAGGTGCCTTGCCAGCGGCCAAGCTGTCGGTGGCCTTGCTGAGTTTGTCGATGGTTGGCTCGGCGTTCAAGTTCGTCCATGGATGGCAGGCAGTCGATGGCATCAAGGGCTGACAAGTGTCAGTGTTCTGTCTGGAGTAGAGGTTGGAGTAGTGCTCCACCCATCTCTCCATCTGCTTGTTCTTTTCTGTGATCATCTCCCCAGTGGAGGATTTGAGGGGGGCTGTCTTGCTCTGAGCCGGGACCAAGTACTTTCTTGATGCCATCGTACATACCACGGATGTTCCCTGTTACGGCAGCGGTTTGAATGTCTTGGCTGAGCTGAGTCCAGTACTCGTTGGCACAGCGGCCCGAGCAGTCTGCTGAACTTTGCTTCTCGCCAGCCCTGAGAATCTGGAGATTCTTCTCGTTTGGGTACTTCTTGTACTCGGCAAGAGCTGAGCGCTTGGCTTCAATGACGGGGGTCATCTCGGTCAACTTGGCATCAAACCAGTCCTGTGACTTTGAGGTCTTCCTCCCAAAGGTAGCCAAGGCTGTGCGGTGGCTGGTGTTTCGCAGCTCTTCCCACTTCTGCTTTGCTGATTCTCCTTCTTGTGGTACACCAAGTTCCTTCTCAAAGGTGGAGGCAAACCGCTCAAGTTCTGGTTGAGCCATCTTGCTGGTGTCAATCCGTGCCTTCCAGGCTGTCTAGCACGATGGAATTTCTTCAGCTGCAGCTTGACCTTGCAACACTCAATGAATGGTCTGTGTCACAATCTGCACTCTGGAACGAACGGGTGATTAGCACGTTCTTCAGTGAGGTGCGCCTGGTCAGGATCAAGTCCAGCTGGTGCCAGTGCTTTGAGCGCGGATGTCGCCAGGAAACCTTGTGTTGGGGCTTGGTCTTGAAGAACGAGTTTGTGATGCACAGATCGTGATATGTGCAGAACTCGAGCAGCCGCTGTCCGTTGTCGTTCATTCTGCCCACGCCAAATGGTCCAAGACAGGAGGGCCAGGAGTCGTGGATCAGCACCCCCACTCTGGATTGAAGTCTCCAAGGAGAATGACTGTTCAGAGTTGGGGATGATCCTGACAGTTGTTGCGAGATTCTCGTAGAACTCGTCTTTTGCCTCTGGTGTGACTGTCAGTGTTGAGGCATACACACTGACGAGTGTGACTGGGCCTTGAGTGGTGTTGAGGCGGAGGGTGAGGAGTCGTGCAGAGCCATTGCTGCCCAGTTCCACCATCTTCAGCAAGGTGTTCTACACTGCGAAGCCCACTCCGTGTTCCCTGTGTTCGTCACTGCTCTTTTCCCTGCCAGTAAAACGTGTAGTCCTTCTCTCTGGTGCTTGTGTCAGCCAACCGTGTTTCTGGAGAGTGGCGATATCCACTTTCAGTCTCTTCAGCTCAGTAATAATATTATATTATTATATTTATCATTACGTAATATAGATAGTTTATTTCGAACACAAAAATATAACAAATACAAGCAAATGCAATAAAGTAACATATACACTGTTCGAAGGGAGAAGGAAGAATGTGAACACTTATTTAATTCCATCTCCCTCTTTTCATAGATACACCCATGTGAATTTTATACAAATTACCACCCTTTAAGACCCAAGTAAACATTTTACTGTATTTTTTTACCAAATCAACATTAACACCCATCCATTTAAATTACAATGATGTCCATACAACAAAACCAGCCTCAAACAACCCAGATAACACAGTGCTGTCCTACCCACCCATTCCTAGTGTCCCATAATATCCCAGAGTGAACATCATGTATCGTAACATATAATACTACCCTTCTAACATATACCCTTTCAGCAAATGATGCTTTTACCTCTTTTTGAATTAATTTCTGTTTGTACATAGTTTCAGTTCGGCTCTAGACTGTTCACAAATCCACCCCACAGACAGATATGCACATACTTTCTTGGAGTACGTATCTTGGGTTTTGTAAAGTTTAAGTCTCCCCTCAAATTATGATCATTGTCTCTCTTTTTTAAATATTTTTTGTATATTAGTTGGTAGTTGATTATTAATTGCCCTGTACATTACTTGTGCTGTCTTAAATTTAACTAAATCGATTAACTTTATGACATGTGACTTTAAAGAACAACGAATTGGTATGGGTCTCTATATCCTGCATTGTTTATCCTTATAGCTCTTTTTTGTGATGTGCATATTGACTGTAGGTTGTTTTGTAGGTGTTTCCCCAGACTTCTACACAGTAGTTAAGATAAGGTAAAAACAGTTGAATTGTACAATAAGACCAATGATTTATAGTCCAAGAAGTGTCTTGTCTTCCCCAGTATGCCTATACATTTTGCTAATTTGGCCCAGATGTGACTGATGTGAGGTTTCCAGCAGATTTTATTGTCAAGGCGTCACCCCCAGGAAACTTATTTTCCTGTACTGTTTCTATTCTGGTATCATCTATCATTACCATTATTTCCATGATTTATTTTATAATTTCCAAACAACATAATCTTTGTTTTTTTTAGATTTAGAGATAATTTATTTTTGTTGAAACCACTGCGTTAATTTTTTCATTTCAGTTGTGACCACCTCTAAAACCTGCTGCAAATTCTCACCAGTGCAGAGGATATTTGCGTCATCCGCAAACAAATAAATTTCAGAATTTTTGATACTTGGCATATGTCATTTATATATAAAATAAAGAGTTTGGGTCCCAAAACTGACCCTTGGGGCACACCACAAGTGATGTCCATGAAGGGTGATTTGTGCTCTCCAATTTGTACAAATTGTTGTCTGTTACTTAAATAACTTTCCACCCAACTCAGTCCAACCCCTCTTATCCCATACCTTTCCAGTTTCCTTAGTAGTATTCTGTGGTCAATGGTGTCAAAAGCTTTCTTTAAATCTATGAATACTCCTACAGCAACATTTTTTTTATCTATACAACTAGTAATTTCTTCTATATGTTCGATCAGTGCCAAAGATGTAGATTTATCTGCTCTAAAACCATACTGGCTATATGTAAGGAGGTTGTGTTTTTCAGTGAAATCATCCAGTCTCTTAGTGAAGATTTTTTCAAGTATTTTGGAGAATTGTGAGAGTAAAGAGACTGGCCTGTAATTTGTGAAGCAATGACCTGTCTCCTGTTTTGTATAGAGGTATTACTTTTGCTATTTTCATTTTGTCTGGAAATGTACCAGTTTGAAATGACAGGTTACAGATGTGGGTGAGTGGGCTTAACAATTCCCTCAATTACTTTTTTCACTATTGTCATGTCAATTTCATTCCAGTCCGTTGATTTTTTTGTTCTTAAATTTACGCACAGTCTCGATAATTTCCTTTTTCAGTAACTGCACCCAAAAGATTGTGTTTGGATTTCTATCTTCTATTTCATTCACAGAACCACTGTAGTTTGTTTCTGGTGTCACTATTGATTTTGCTAATTCAGGACCAACGTTTACAAAAAATTTATTGAAACCACTGACCACATCTTCCATATTATTTATCAAATTGCCATTTTCGATAAAATATTCTGGATAATTTGCATTCTTAGGACGATTACTAATAATCCCATTGAGTACTATCCATATTCCTTTTATGTTATTTTTGTTATCCTCTAGTATTCTGTTGTAATATTCTTTCTTACAGGTCCTCATATCGTAGTAAGCTTATTTTTGTAATCTTTTATATTTGATCTCAGCTTCCACCATTCTGCATTTAATGAATTGTTTATATAATGTATTCTTCTTTACATGCATTTATTAACCCCTTGGTGACCCAAGGAATATTTTTTTTTTGTTGTCTCACTGTATTGTTTTATAGGACAGTATTTATTATACAATGATTGAAATATTTGTAAAAATTTATCATATGCTCTATTTATGTCATTTTCATCATAAACTATCTTCCAATCTTGTATTAATAATTCCGTTGTCAGTAAATGCATTGATTCTTCGGTTCTTATTCTTTTATATTTAATATTTTTTGGTATATTTTTTCTTCCTATAATCACATTGATAGACAACAAAAATCGGCAGGTGGTCACTGATATCATTCAATAAAAGCCACTCCTGATATTTATTTTCCATAATGTTTGTGAATATGTTATCTATTAGAGTGGCCACTGTGTGACGTGATTCTGCTAGGTCCGGTAATTGTTGGATGTAAACCCATACTGTACATTGTGTTGATAAATTCTTCTGTCAAACTATGTTGTTTTGAGTTCGTCAGATCTATATTGAAATCCCCACAGATGAACATAACTTTGAGTTAGTTTTGCGTACATTTTTTCCATCCAGTCCTTAAATAAGTCAGTGTTTGATCCAGGTGTTCTATATACACAGCTCACTACTACATTCTTCACATTGTCCAGACAGATTTCTATTGTAATACATTCAAATAATCATCCACAGTTACTGACAGATTTTCAACAAACCTTGTATTTCAAGCTCTTGTCAACAAAAAATTGCAACTCCTCCTCCTTTTTTCACTTTTCTATTTATATAATTTAGTTTCATAGCCATCCATGGTAAAATCCACTCCTTTTTCTTCACTGAGCACGTCTCTGATATTGCCACAATATTGAAGGGCTCTTTAAACTGGTGTAAATAATCTTTAATGTTATTAAAGTTTGCCATAGAGACTCCTGCTGTTTGAAGTGGATCATAGAAATATTGAAAATCAGATGTGACCATTGTGTTAACCTGTTCATCTGTGTAGTAATTACAGTCATTATTGATGGAGCTAAATAAATTATCAGGGTCTATGTCATATTCTATGTCTCTGTGGGTTGTGATCTGTGTATTCAAAAACTTTCAGTTCCTGTTGTCCCTGTTTGTTGACTTTTTGATTCATGTTGTTGAATGTTTTTTGCAGATGAGTAAAATCCTTCAGTGTCCTACAGTTGTCTGAATTGTTGCTGTGACTCCAGTTCATAATATTCATTGATAATTGTCCAGTTCCATAATATTACGGATGTTAATGACCTTGGCTTCTTTCAGGTGATCTGTTTAATTTGATGATATATTTACAGTTTGATGTCCAGGTGTTTTGAATCTTTTTCTGCTTTTTCAGGTATCTTGCTTCCTGGCTATTTCTGCGTTTCCTTCGTGAGGTGCTCGTTAATGTAAATGTGTCTTTTAGCTTCCTACCTTCGTTTCAGTAGCGCAGTCTTGTGTTTTTTTGTTCACAAACCTCATGATCACAGCCGGTTTGTTGCCGCTTTTCCTGGGCAGAGGGTGGCAGGACTGTATGTTGTTGCAGTCCAGCTGGATTCCTTTGGCCTGCATGAAGGCCGCCACTTGTTGCTCAGCGGATTCCTCATCCAGCTGACTTCTACTGCTGTCTGCGGCCACTGCTCTCGCGTATGATCGGGGTTTGATGTGGGGCCCCGTGATGATCACGTCGTTCGCCCGAGAGCTCTGGTCCATCTCAGCCATTCTGCTCTCCAGATACACCAGCCTCTTGTCTTTCTCAGCGTTCTGGTTCCGCAGCGCTTTAATCTCCTCCATTAGGTCCAGGATGCTTCTTTGCTGTGCCTTTACAGCGGAAATCTCTTCCGCCAAGAAATCCAGCGCTTTTTTTATTTCATCTTCATTTTGCGGAGCTTTCTTGGGTCCCATTTTCCCAGCCGATGATCGCTGAATCCGATCGTAGGAAAAAAAAAAAAAAAAAAAAACGCTACGTGGGGAGAAATCCCTTTGTTTTCCTGAGCGCGAGGGGCGAGAGGCCAATTGCTACACCCAGCTTCACCAGCCACTACTGACAAATTCCCCTTATTTCTCACGAGTAGGTTCACACTCCAGCGGCAGCAACAAAAAAGGTCAAAACGCCAGCTCCAAACTGCGTTTCTAACTGCGTTTATCTGCCTTTTAACCAGAAACGAACTGAGAGCCTTTACCCGTGCGTCCTTACCCGTCCTCACCTGGAACCGGAACTCTTGTCCTTAAATTACAGGGAACTCTCGTTCTTAAATACCAGGACTCTTCACAGTTCACAAGTCACATGCATCACAAATCACATTGCATTAAAATCGGCAGTAACAATGCATCTCCTCTCTCTGATCTCACCCCCACAGTCAGAGGGGGTGATTATTATTAGTAATATCATTATTAGTAATATTAGTATTGTAATATTAGTAATATTACAATAATATTACTAGTAAGAAAATGGTAGTAATTTGTGGAGATTTCAATATTGATTTACTAAATCCACATCAACAAAATGTAATTAGAGTTCATGAACTCTATGTACAGCATGAGTCTATATCCCACAATAACACATCCCAGTAGAATCACAGTTCACACTGCTACACTTATTGACAACCTGTTTGTTAATATTATTGATAAGAAAATAGAAAGTGGATTATTGATAAATGATATAAGTGACCACTTGCCAACCTTTGCACTAATCCATGGCCACACGGGGGCCAATACAGAAAAAAATTTAAAATCGTTCAGATACAAATCACAAAATGCAATCAGTTCTTTTAAAGAAGACTTGCTGAAGCAAGACTGGACAGAAGTCTATGTATCAGATGTAAATGAAGCCTATGACACATTTATAAACATTGTAACCACTCTTTATGAAAAAAATTGTCCATTAGTAAAGAAAAAGCTAAAACATAAATTTGCCGATAAGCCATGTTTAACCAAAGGATTACAAAAGGCGTGTAAAAAGAAAAATTTATTATATAAAGCTTTCCTAAAGAAAAGGACAAAAGAAGCAGAGCAGTGGTATAAAACATACAAAAATAAGTTAACATATATAATAAGATGTAGTAAGAGAGACTATTACAGTAAAGAACTGGAGAAAAACGGAGACAATATTAAAAATACATGGACAATACTTAACAGTATTCTTGGAAATAAAAGCAGAAATACAAGCTACCCAACCAAATTTTCAAAAAAATAATAAAACGACTCAGTGTGAATGCAGCTTCACCTGCAGATGAATTTAATAACTTTTATGTTAACATTGGTCCTAATTTGGCGTGAGAAATACCCATTACGGCGCCTACAGGTGATACAGTAAGCAATAACACTGCTATAAAAGACTCCATTTTCATAAAGAACACAGACGAGAGAGAGGTCATTGAAATTGTTAAATCGTTTAAAAGTAAAACATCTACGGACTGTGATGGTATTGACATGCTCTTAGTCAAGACTGTTATTGAATGCTTCGTGAAACCACTGACGTATATCTGTAACCTGTCTCTCCAAACAGGTATATTTCCCAATGCAATGAAAATAGCTTAAGTAATTCCGGTATACAAGACGGGTGACAGAGGGGAATTCTCAAACTATAGACCAATTTCACTATTGCCGCAATTTTCCAAGATACTTGAAAAAATATTCTATGAGAGAATTGACAACCTCATACTGAAGAATAATTTATTGTGTGAGCAGCAATATGGGTTCAGACACAAGAAGACAACTGCATTTGCTGTATGGAATTTATAATGGAATTTATAGAAAAAAATATCAACTGCCATTGAAAATAGAGTATTCAGTTGGGGTATTCCTGGATCTTAAAAAAGCATTTGATACAGTGGATCATAATTTATTATTAAAGAAACTACAAAATTGTGGTATTAGAGGGGTAGCACTGTCCTGGTTAAGTAGTTACTTAAAGAATGGATATCAGTATGTATATGTTGGTAACAAAAACTCACAGTTGCTGAAGGTTACTTGTGGAGTCCCACAGGGTTCAGTTTTGGGGCCATTGTTATTCAATGTGTATATAAATGATATATGTAAAGTTTCAGAAAAAATTGACTTAACATTGTTTGCCGATGACACTAATCTATTATGCAGTGGAAGCAATTTGGAACAACTTTTGGATACACTCGGAAAGGAATTAGGAAAGCTTAAACTGTGGTTTGATTCAAACAAATTAACGCTCAATTTAAGTAAGACAAAATTTATAGTCTTTAACAACCATCACAACAACTCAGTATCTAAACTCAGTGTAAATGGTGTAGAGATTGAAAGGGTATCTGAAACCAAATTTCTTGGAGTAATAATTGATAATAAACTGTGTTGGAAGTCACATATTAATTATATTAAAGGTAAAATATCTAAATCAATTGCAATACTACACAGAGTGAAATATTTGCTGAATCAACCCACACTATATACCTTGTATCATTCATTAATACTCCCATACATGACATATTGTACTGAAGTATGGGGAAATACTTATAAAACAAACATATCCAGTCTTTATGCTTCAGAAAAGAGCTATTAGAATAATAAACAAAGCAGCTTACAGGGAACCAACAAACCCACTTTTTCTTAAATTAAAAGCTCTCAAGTTGACTTCCGGTTATGGCTGCCACGTAGGACGGACGTGTCTCGCTCTGCTCTGCTCCTGGAGAAAAAAAATCGGCAAATAACTCTCTCATTTGGGACAGAACGTATCTCAGCATTTGGGCGAGGATATGTCGGCGAAGCCTAAAGCTGGAAAACCAGGAAAAGGAAAAAGCGAGTCGCCGAAACAGTCCAAATTAACGGACTTTCAGGTCTGTGACGCAGCAAACAAAACTCCATATATGGCGGAGGAGGCTGGCAACGGTGCGATGTCTGCGGGGGGGAGGCGCAGATGCGCTGATGGCTGCCATGAGTTCAATGAGAGCGGACTTTTCCTCTAGATTTGATGGGATTATGACAGCGTTGGAAGGAATAAGAAAGGAATTGGGTGACTGTGTAGAACGAACGGCGCAGATGGAGCTCCGTCTCGCTAGTGCTGAAGATGACGTCACCCGTCTTCAATTAAAGGTGCGCACTTTGGAAAAAAAAAATAAATCTCTGGAAGATAATATTTTGGATTTGGAATCTCGGTCGAGACAGAATAATTTGAGGCTGGTGGGTCTTCCAGAGGAATCAGAAGGTCGGGACGTATGTTCCTTTCATGAAAAGTGGATTCCGGAGGTGCTGGGCAGCGAGGAGTTGCAATCAGCAGTGGTTCTGGAAAAAGCACATCGTATTGGCCCACGGAGAGATAAGGGACCGCCGAGGACCTTAATTATGAAGTTTCTTAGCAACAGAGACAGGATGAAGATCTTCAACGCTGCACGTGCTAAAGGAGAGATTAAACACCAGGACCAGCAGGTGTAGTTCTACCCAGATTTGGCCACAGGAATCCAGCAATTGAGGAAGCAGTTTGATCCCGTACGTAAGGAGCTGCGCAACCTTGGGATTCGTCATGGTGTAATCTATCCTGCGAGACTGCTGACCACGTATGAGGGCAGAACCCACATCTTCAAGACCCCAGAGGAGGCGCAGGAGTTCATCAAGAAGATCAAAGAAGAAGAAGAGACTGGTGGGAGCTAAGCATGAACAAAATATAAGGTAGAATAATTAAGCATTTGCACAGGCGTCTGACTGACTTGAAGTAAATAGTAAGTTTACAAAATATAGATTGTATTATATATTAAAAAAACAAAACAAAAACAAAACAAACAAAAAAAAAAAACTATGATGTACAAAGTTGTTAAAAATTTTGGAGTTAAGTTGGAAAACTACAGAGGAGAGTTAATGTTACGTCATTAAAAGCAGTAGAGTTAGGGTGATTGGGAGGATGAAGAAGGAGTGGCTTAGGCTGTTCCCCGTGGGTGTGGAACGGTCGATGGCTATATCGGGAGACAGAATTTTTCTTTTGATTTTGGGGGGTTTGCCACAAGTGTGGGAAGGGGAAATTTGTTTGTGTGTAGTTTGTAGGATGAATGTTCAACCACTCATGTTTTTGCTTCTCTGTATGAGCATGTTTACACTGCAAGGTAATCCCAAACTCTCTATTGATCATGGACCAAAGTGTTAATCTTAATTTAACTTCATGGAATTGCAGAGGTCTACAAAATTTAAAAAAACTTAAACAAGTTATGAATAAAATAAAGGACATGGGTTCAAGAATTGTGTTTTTACAAGAAACTCATCTGATAGAGGAGGATGTTAAAAGAATTAGGAGTAGATGGCAGGGAAGTGTATTCACCTCTTCATTTTCATCCCGAGCCAGGGGAGTTATGACTCTCATACATAAATCAGTTCCTTTTCAAGTGAAAAATGTAATTGGAGACAAATTTGGAAGATATGTAATCATTCAAGGTTCTTTGCTATTAGAAAATATAAATCTTGTGAACTTATATGGTCCCAATATAGATGATCAGAAGTTCTTTGCTAATTTATTTCTTATTTTATCATCACTTACAGGGCAACATATAATAGCAGGGGATTTTAATTGTACATTGAATCCAGGTATAGATAGATCAACAGGACTGGATTGTACGCACAATGGATGTAGGATGACTATTAATCATTTTATGAAAGAATTGAGATTGTTAGATATATGGAGAGAAATGAAACCACAAGTTAAAGCCTATTCTTGTTATTCCAGTACCTACAAGACATTCTCACGTATTGATTATTTTTTGATTTCCACAGAATTAAGGTCCAAGATTCAAAACTGCTTTTATGATAACATCGTGATCTCTGATCATGCACCCTGTTGTCTAATATATGTAGATAAAAAATTGACAAAGGAATCAGGCAGATGGCAATTTCAGCATAAATGGCTTCAGGATGAGGAATTTGTCAAGTATATAGAAAAACAGATAGACGAGTTCTTTGACATCAATACTACGCAAACATCAGCATGTGTAAAGTGGGAGGCTTTCAAAGCTTTTATTAGGGGACATATTATTAGTTATACAGGATCAAAATCTAAGAAGACTCGAGAGGAGAGAGCTAAATTGGAACATAAAATAAAAAGTCTTCAGGAAAAAGTGTATGCAGGAAGAGATCCAAGGTTGGAGAATGAATTACTGATTTTGAGAGCTGAATACGACAAAAAATCAGCGAATAGAGCTGCCTCGAGTCTTCTAAGATTGAAACAATCTTTTTATGAACAAGGTGAAAAATCAGGAAAATTATTAGCATGGCAGATTAAACAATTGGAAATTAAAACACCAATAACCAGTATTATAAGTAACGGACAGGTAGTTATAGATCCTTTAGAAATTAATAGAGCCTTTAGAGATTACTATGAAAAATTATATGATACCAAAAATGAACCTGATTTAACAAAACTAAATGGGTTTTTGAACGAACTATCTATACCGTGTATTCCAAATGAAAACAGGGAGATATTGGAGTCTAAAATTAGTCAAGAAGAAGTTGGGCTAGCCATTGATAATATGAAATCAGGAAAAAGTGCAGGACCAGATGGTCTTCCAGTTGACCTTTATAAAAAATTTAAGAATAAATTAATAAAACCTTTTTTGGAAATGGTTTTAGAAGCATTTCAAAATAATAATTTACCATCATACATAAATAATGCCTTAATTATACTGCTGCCAAAACCAGGTAAGCCCTCTAATAAATGTGAAAATATGAGACCAATAAGCCTATTAAACGCCGACCTTAAGATAATCTGTAAAATTTTAGCAAGACGAATACAAGAAATTTTACCAAATATTATTAATCGAGATCAGAATGGCTTTATAAAGGGTAGACAAGGCTTCCATAATGTAAGAAGACTATTTAATATTATTTATTTTAATAAAGAAGCACCGGATACAGCTCTCCTATCATTGGACGCCGAAAAGGCCTTTGATAGAGTTGAATGGCCCTTTCTTTTTGAAGTCCTACAAAGGTTTGGACTTGGAAATAATTTCATAAAATGGGTTCAAATAATATATAATAATGCTACAGCAGAAATCCTAACAAATAACAATATTTCAAAACCAATAAAAATCAATAGAGGATGTCGACAAGGCTGTCCACTTTCACCTTTACTGTTTACTATGGCAATTGAACCTTTAGCGATAGCGATACGTTTACATTCACAAATATATGGAATTAAAGTTGGACCAACAGAACATAAAATCTCCCTGTACGCCGATGACATAATTTTGTTTATGTCGAATCTAAAAAATCAATTCCAACCTTGTTGAATTTAATAATGAATTTTGGGGAAATATCAGGATATAAAATAAATAAAACTAAATCTTCAATATTAATGCTAAATGAGACCCAGAGAAATTACCCAGCCCCTGAGGTAAATCAATTCAATGTTGTAAATCAGTTTAAATATTTAGGAATCCAAATTATGCCTAAGCTAGAATCAGTCACCAGTGTCAACTATGAAGCCTTAATGTCAGATATCAATGAGTTAACTCAGAGATGGATGTCACTACCAATGTCGATGATCGGGAGAATCAATATACTTAAAAGTAATATTTTACCTAAAATACTTTATTTATTTCAATACATTCCCTTATCACCACCTTTAGATCTATTCTCAAGAATAAAAAAAAAGTTAGTGGAATTTATATGGAACAACAGGAGGGCTAGATTACGTTTGTCTTTATTATATTTACCATTTGATCGTGGAGGTCTGAAATGTCCAAATTTTATGTTGTATTATTGGTCGGCACAACTGAGGTCTATGACATATTATTTTTCATCAAATGATCTCCCTCACTGGACTGAAATGGAATCATACAATTTACCTTTACCTCTTCCCATATTCATATACTCAGATTCGGCAAAAAAATTACAAAAACAAGTTAAAATCCATTTGTAAAGCATATGATCAAAATATGGTGTGAAGCTAAAAACTATTTAAAAGAACCACAGTTATTGTCACAATTTAGTCCAATATGGGGTAATCAATATTTTAAACCAGGGAGAGCGGACGCTGTATTTAAAGTATGGAATTTAAAAGGGATACAAAAGATTCAGGATTTATATTTGCCATGTGCAGACAACATAATGTCTTTTAAAGAGCTGAGGATCAAATTTAATCTCAATAGAACACATTTTTTTAAATATCTTCAACTTAGAAACTTTATTCGATCAAATCAAAATAAAGCTCTCACTCGACCTATTTATTCATCCTTGGAAAAAATGATGACGAAAGATAGTAAAAGAAAGGGTATTATTTCAGAGTTTTATAACTCATTGACACTATCTTCAAGTGAAAATTCACTGAAAAGATTAAACTACTGGAAAGAAGATCTGCAAATTGAAATTTCAGAGGAACAATGGGAATTGGCTTGTACAGAAGCTCAAACCAAATCAATAAATGCACGCCTTAAATTGATACATTTCAAATGGTTAATGCGGATGTATGTTACACCGGAGGAGTTAAATAGATACAACAAAAATATACCAGATACATGCACAAAATGCATGGAAAGTAAAGGAACCCTATTTCATTGTTTATGGGAATGTAGATTAATAAGAATGTTTTGGGAAGAGGTGAGGGTAACAATTGAAAAAATAATCTCAAAACAAATCATATTGAATCCTAAACTGTTTTTGTTGGGTCTGTACCCAGAAAAGCATAATTTTAATAAAAGTGAAAGAACATTCATAGACCTCAGTTTGCTTAATGCCAAAAAATGTATTGCACTATTATGGAAAAAGACTCATAGACCAGATGTGACTCAGTGGTTAAGACAGATGTTAACAAACCTTCCATTAGAAAGAATAACATGTATACTGAAATCAAAGGAAATTGTGTTTGAGAATATATGGAGACCTTTTATTGATTATGTAAAAAATTTAAACATAACTCTTGAAGAAGAAGGTGAATGATGTGTGTGGACCTTGTAAATTCCAAACTGGTGAACATAATATGTATACTTATGTATTGGATTGTCTAGACTAAACAGAGGAGCATTGTTGAAGACTTGATTTTGTTGGTGGTTGTTGGTGTTTTTAGTGCATTTTTTTTTTTTGTAGTACTTTAGTGTTAGTGTTTGATTGTTTGTATCATGTTTGTTACAAAAAAAAAAAAAGGTTCAATAAAGATATTGTGGAAAAAAAAAAGCTCTCAAGTTGAAAGATCTGGTTGACTTTAAAACTGCAATAATAATGTTTAAAGTGAAGAATCTATCACTGCCCGCAAATATCCAAAAGTTGTTCCAAATAAGGGAGAAACAATATCATTTCAGAGGAACATGTATATTTCAAAAACCTTCAGTGAGAACTACCACCAAGCAACACTGTGTTTCAGTGCAAGGAGTCAGATTATGGAACGATTTTGGACCTGAATTAAAATCATGTACAACGCTTGGACAATTTAAACAAAAACTAAAGGAAGAAATACTCCAAACATATATACAAGATGACATGTAAAATCACATAAGGATTGTAATATCCAGCCTGCGTTGTGTTGTAGCTTAGTTTTTTTTGTCACATTTTTGTCTTAGCTTCGTTCTGAATTGTAATCGCTCTTGTTTTGTTTTTTCTTTTGAATTCTTGGATGGAATATGGGTGGGCAATATAAGCTGCGGCTTCAGCCATCACCCATTTCAAATAAATTATGTTGAACTGTATAATCAGAGGAGTTATTGTCTAATTTGACCTTGATGGATTTTCTTTCCCCCTTTGTTATATTATTCAGTTTCTTTTAATCTGTACTTTTAATCTATCCGAAATAAAGATTCATTCATTCTTTCATTCATTATTGATGATGGCAGTCTTCCTGGTGTCATTGATGTCCTTGAGGTTAGCAGCGAGTCCTGTCATCATAGTGCGGACGTTCCAAGTTCCCAGTTTTAGAGTTGGTCTCTCTTGTTTTTTTTGTCTTGCCTGGTGCGAAAGTTCTCAGCCTGCCTTTCAGACTTCTCCTCATCCCCATGCACCCAATGAGGAAAGCAGGCTGTGGCGGAACAACACCTTATTGGCTGGGGGCTTCCCAGCTTGAGGCGGGCGGTAGCTGTCCAGTGAGATCCGATGATCCCTCCCACCGTCGGGAACAACCCCTGGCGCCGCGCTCTACGCCAATTGAGCGGTGGCTTATAACCGATAACTGTCACTCCCCGTGTTTTGTCTACGCCAAAGGCAAAGCTGGAGTGTCCTCTCCAGTGATCCAGTGTTCTACCTTCCAGCGCTGGGCGTTGGTAGGATTCAAGCCTGGGCAGGAAGATATGGAGGACAAGATGTTGCCCATGCAGCATGTCCCCCCTCTCCACGTCACTGATGAATCCAAAGGAACAGCAGGGCTGCTACAGTTTGGCACCAGTGCCGTCGCAGGAGCTGCCAGAACGATGTTGAGCACAACGGAGAACTGCCTTTGGGGTTCCGACTCCGGATTTTTCCTTTTCCTCAGGGTTGACTCCCGAAGGCTTTCCCGTGACCGGGTGTGCCGCAAGGCAGCAGAGGTTTGAAATCAGGGTTTACCTTCCCCTAGATGGGCTACCTTCCCAGGTTGACGAGCCACCATCTACCCGAAGCATCTGGTTTTAAGGCGCCAGAGATCCGCCCTCGCCCCTTCTATTGGTAAAAGCAGTTCCGCCGGGCTTAGAGACTAAACCACACGGGCAGGCTAGGAGTTGGACTTAGTTGTCAGAGGCTTTTTGAGACGCACGCCATAAGGAGCATTTTATAAGTACTGGGAGCTTAACCCCATTGCCACTCCTGGCTATGACAACCTTGGAACCAAAGACGGGGGATCACAGACAAAATAATTTAGAAGCTCTGCTGCTGGCTGGTAAACACCATCATTCAAAAGTTACAAACTGATACAGCTGCAATTTTTTTAAAAATGAAAGACAAAAATGTGATTAAAATAGTGGTAATGGTGATCAAGCAACAGCAGTGGGTTTTTTTTTTTTTGTCACATTTTGACATACTTCTAAAAAATGATTAACTATAATAGTTACAAGTATTGTCAGTGATATTTTAATGTGCCTTTCTTTCTCTGTGTCAGCTGTACAGTATACACTACCCCAGCCTTCGTGACAACAACATCCTTCACAGGGTCCTGGTGAGTGAAGTGGTGTACTGGGCAGAAAAAATTAAAAATGGATGGATGGAAAAACTTGAAAGAAGCAATGCGTTGACACTGTGTCAGAGTGAGGGAGAAGGGGCATCAGGTGGGTGCTTATCAGCAATTAAGATTCTTTATTTAGGGCTGTAAAAACATTTTTTCAGTTGACAGTGGATGTAAAAAGTGTACACACTCCTTTTAAAATGTTGGGTTTTTTTTAAGAAGAAACTACAATAAATAATTAGTTCAACTGGTCACACTTTTAATGGCAAAAAAATGCTTTTCTGGAGGTCTGGGTTGCGGAAGCAGCAGTTCAGAGAGGCCCAGACTTCCCTCTCCCTAACCACTTTCTTCAGCTCTTCAGAGAGGATACTAAAGTGTTGCCAAGCCAGCTGGGAGACATAGTTGCCCAGGGTGTCCTGGGTCTGCCCCAGGGTCTCCTCCCGGTGGGACATACCCAAAAAACCTCAATTGGGAGGCGTCCAGGATACATCCTGAGCAGATGCCCAAACTGCTGGCTCCTTTGATGTCGAGGAGCAATGGCTCTACTCTGAGCCTTTCCCAGATGACTGAGCTCCTCACCCTGTCTCTAAGGGTGAGTCCAGCAATCCTATGATGAAAGCTTATTTCAGCTGCTTGTACCTGCGATCTCATTCTTTTGGTCATTACCCAAAGCTCATGACCATAGTTTAGGGGAGGAATGGAGATTGCCCGGTAAATCCACAGCTTTGCCTTAAGGTGTGTTCAGACCAAACGCGAGTAAATTTACTTGCACAAATACACTGAGTTAACATGTATTCTAGTCACGTGACTAAATTTACTCTGGTTTGGTCTGAACACACCTTTCGCGCACAGCCCCCTCTTCACCACGACAGACCAGTACAACGTACACATCACTGTAGATGCTGCTGTGATCTGTCTGTCATTCTCCAGCTCAATTCTTCCTTCTCTTGTGAATAAGACCCCGAGAGACTTAAACTCCTCCACGTGGCCAACCCAGAGAGGACAATCCACCCTTTTCTGGCTGAGGACCGTGGACTTAGACTTGGAGGTGCTGATTCTTATCCCAGCCGCTTCATACTCTGTAACAAACTGTCCCACTAAGACCTGTAGGTCATTGCTCAATGAAGCCAACCGAACAACATATGCAAACAGCAGAGATGATACCTTGTGGTCACCAAACTGACTGGTTTGGCAAACTCCCACGAGCCTTCGAAGATTCTCGAGAGGGTCAAGAGCTGCTCCGATGTGCCACAGCCAGGACAAAAACCACATTGCTCCTCTTGAATCCGATGTTCCACCAGTTCTCCCCTCCAGTACCCTGGCATAGGCCTTCCCAGGGAGGCTGAGAAGTGTGATCCCCCTAAAGTTGGAACATACCCTCTGGTCCCCCTTCTTAAAGAGGTGAACTGCCAACCCAGTTTTCCATGTCAAAGGGACTGTCTCTGATCTCCACGCAGTGTTGCAGAGGCATATCAACCAGGACAGTCTCACAACATCCAGAGCCTTGAGGTACTCGGGGGTGGGAGGAATCACATCCACCCTTGGGGCCTGGCTGCCAAAGAGGTTGTGTTTTTTTTTTTTTTTTTTTTTTTTTTTAAAAACCACTTCAGCAACCTCAACCCCCATGGTGGGAGTCGTCTGCCTTGTCCTGAAGCTCTGCTTCCTCTGCAGAAGACATGTCAGTGAGATTGAGGAGATCCTTGAAGTATTCCTTCTACCGTTTGACAAGATCCCTAGTCAAAGTCGGCAGTGCCTCATCCACACCATACAGTGTGGACAGGGAGCTGTTTCTCCTTCCTGAGTCGCCAGACAGTTTGCCAGAATCTTTTCAAGGCCGACCCCAAGTCTTGTTCTATGGCCTTACTGAACTCCTCCCACACCCAAGTTTTGGCTTCAGCAACTACCCGAGATGCACTGCGCTTGGCCTGCCAGGACACCTCAGGTGCTTCAAAAGTTCCACAAGCCAACCAAGCTCGATAGGACTCCTCCTTCAGTTTGATGGCCCCCCTCACCACTGGCATCCACCACTTTGTTGGTTTGGGGGTTGCCACCACGAGATACAGTCATGACCTTGTGGCTCCAGCTCTGGGCAGCTGCTTCAGCAAAAATATTAACAAAACAAATCATCCACCTGTGGCCTAAGGTGTCCTGGACTCAGATGCAAATGGGGATATAGCCCTCTCACTCGCCTTGCTTTATTTACCACTCGGTGAAAACAACACAGCATGGGAGGCGTGCGAGTGAAGGACATGCAACAAAACCAGTGTTGTAGCAAATTTGAATTTCAAACTCAGCACGTGAGCTAAGAGGCCTGGGTAGTTGCTGCTATAGCCACTCTTGTGTGAATCATAACCTCCCGTACAACTCTTAGTCATCCACCTATAACCCCCCTTTACTCCAGATACCAGTTACACAATGAATTAACAACCAGGGTTAAGATGCACACATACATTAACATTTATTAGACAAAACAATTAAATTTACCACACAACTAAAAATAAAATAAAAGAAGCCACACATACCCAAATAAAAAACAAGACAAGGTATTTTTTTTTTTTTTAATTTTGTATACTTTATTGATCCCCAGAGGGGAAATTCAGGGCATCCACCTGGATGGATGAAGCAGCACGGTACGGCGCGATCACTTCTCCATTCACGCACACATTCACACCTAGGGCCGCTTTAGAGTCTTTAATTAACCTAACCTGCATGTTTTTGGCCTGTGGGAGGAAACCGGAGAAACCCCAGAGTAAACCCACGCAGACACGGGAAGAACATGCAAACTGCACACAGATCACTGTTGGTCATGAGCTGGGATCGAACCCGGGATCCCATGGTCAAGAGTAAGTTGCTGTGCTGCCACAGTGCTAACACTGCGCCACCACACTGCCCTTAATAAACTTAAGTGAATAAAACTGTACCCGGGTATTCAGTTCAAGCTTTGTACTGGTGGTACTACCCGTTGGCACGCTTGTTGGAGTTCATGCATTTCCTCAGGAAAAAAAAAAACAAACCCTGCTGGTACTCAGTGTTGGCAGGTCAATCAGTAGTGATAGGCGACTGGGTTTTCCCCGGAACTCCTACCACAACAGCCTTGAATGGGGGCGGGGGCACACTCACAGCGAGTGTTTGGAACGCTGGCCGAGCCTCTTCTGCAGAAACAAGTCCTGAGCACTTCAGTAGGATGGTGTTGAGCCCTGAGAAACTTAAAAGCACCGCTTGCCGCCTTGCTGTCATGAAGCACACTATGGATTTACAGACATTTGTAAATTATTTGTTCCTGGCTCACAACCATTTACATTAGCACAGGTTTAAATTAAGTGCACACTCACTCTGCACCTTACTGTAGAAAGGCTCAAAACGTTGTCTCAGCCCCCCTCTGAGTTAGCCAGATGTCCAACAGCAAACCAAAGGTCTTCTTTCATATGACTCCCAAAGTCACTAAGCAATATCATGTACAGTAAGCTGTGAAGCCAGGTCACTGTCTCTGGGTGGGGTTGGTGAGAACCACATGGATACCCTCAGGTGGTCTAAGGTCAGGGCACTCTAATAGGACAAGATGCGCGGTCTACTCTGGGTTGCCACAAATACAAATTGGTGATGAGCGAAGGCCCCAACGATACATGCTGGCATTGAAACGGCCGACTCCTGTTCAGACAGTTGAGTATAACCCAATCTCTGTGGCCAAGCTGGGCATCTGGTGGTGGTTTTGTGCTTGGAGTGACGTTGAGCTGAGGTGGTTTTCTTGTCTCTTGCCAAGTGAGTCTCCAGGTTTCCAGAAGATTAAAGTTGGAAATTTCAGGGGAGACGGCATATCTACTGAAGGGTTTGTGAGAGCGTCGGCGTTGAGCGCCTAAATCTTGGACAGCTTGGATGTGATGATGTAAGAGATGCTTGTTTTCTTCAGTGGCTTTCTTCACAAATGTGTGTTTAGTGTTTTCTGCGAAGGGAAGGAGGAGCAATGCCAGATAAAACAGGCAGGTAATCCACAGGTGTGGCACGAAGGCAGCCTGTGATTATCCTCATGGTCTCATTGAGTGTGACGTTCAGCTTCTTAGTGTGAACACTCCTACTCCAGACTGGGGAGGCATATTCTGCTGTGCTGTATACCAGTGCAAGTGCTCTTGTACTGGTAATGAGTCAGTTGTTGCTTTTTGCCTGCAAAGCAGTTTCAAAGCTTTTCCCTGTGGAGCAGTTAGCGGGGCCCACCAACGAGGAGGTAAGCAACTTGGGCCCCAAAACCAAAGGTTTGTGATGTTTCGACTTCCAATGCTGACTAAGTTCTGGTAGTTTTCCAGGGTGTCACTCCCAGAAAGATGTTGGAGTGTAGGTGAAAAAAGGCAGCCTTGACAGATGCCAACCGAGGTGCGGAACCATTCCTCACAGAACTCTGAACTAGTACTGCACTGCTGCCTTGGCATAGAGTTTATTGGATGGTATAGCTCAGCTTCATGCCCATGTTGTGGTGGCCTAGAGGTAGAGCATCTGCCCCCTAACTGGGAGGTTAGGGTTCAAGTGCTGGCTGGGTCATGCCAAAGACCATATAAAAAGTGGAACTTCCTGCTGTCCAGCTTGGTGCTCAGCAAAAATGGAACGGAGGAGGGAAATGTGGGTGACAGTAGCTCAGGAGGTAGAGCGGGTTGTCCAATAACCAGAAGGTTGGTGGTTTGAATCCAACTCTCCCCAGCCATCCTGCTGTTGTGTCCCTGAGCAAGACACTTTACCCACCTTGCCTCCAGTGTCCATGACACTGGGTATGAATGTGTGTAAATGTTCAGTAGTGGTTGGGGAGGCCGTTGGTGCAGATTGGCAGCCACTTTTCAGTCTGTCTGCCCCAGGGCAGCTGTGGCTACAGTAGTAACTTACCACTACCATTGTCTGTCTGGAATAAATGAATAATGGCCTCACTGTAAGCGCTTTGAGATGTCACTAGACGTGTAAAGCTCCATATAAATCAAATCCATTATTATTATGTTGTATTTCTTCATGGTGGCCCAAAACACCCCATGCCACACTCTTATCAAAGGCTGTGCACATTTATGCCACAGTGTGGCATAAATGTGCACAACCTTTAAACTACTTCTAGTTACTACTACTAACCTAATACTTTGTGAAAACACCTTTTGATCTAATTACCACATACTAAGTCTTTTTGGATACACATCTGCTATCAATTAAAGTGACTGTCATTAAAATCCCAGGTAAAGATCAGTTGTCCCAGTAGGATTTTTCTGACATTTATGCCTAGTCCACACATATACAGGCATTTTTTACAAACTGAGTTTGCCCTCCTCTGTTTATTAAAAACCAGTAGAGCTCATGCAGCACTGTTAAAAGAAATCCTTGTCCCATGAATTGCACAAACTCTGGTCTGATGCCTCTGTTCCTCATATAATGGGTGAATAACTGTAGCAGCTATTATGTGACTAGAATGTCATGATTTGTAATTTAATTTCATAAACTACACCATAATCAAAAGGGCCTTAAATATTAGGTGTATAATCGATAATGAATATACGTATGAAAGTGTCTCTGATTTTTATTGCAGAAAGTGAAAACTTTTTTACAATTTCTAACTTGATAAGATGCATCAGTACATCCAAACATATAAAAAGGTTCAGTTAAGTTCAAACAGAAGCAACATTTGGCTGCGTCAACCATTGCCATGGAAACAGACGAGAAAATCTCTGGTTTCCATCCATACACAAACGTTGTCACCTGGAGTCAGTGAAAATTTTCACCCTGGCAGGAGTTTTTTGTTTTGTTTTTGTTTTTTGGAAAAACTTGTGGGTGCGTGTCCAAAAGAGCATTTGGCATGTGGTAAATGGATGCATATAAATAGTCACCTTTGTAAAATTCCTGTGTACATGTGGACTAGCCTTAGGCACTTGATGTTTGCCCCACCTTTTCTAGGGACCTCCCCATATGGGGTGGGCTGCGGGAGTCCTAAATACGCAAGCCCAGTCGCAGATCCAGCTACCGAAATCCAGTGTCACCGCAGAGTTCATTGGAAGGGCAATCATCTTAGATCCGCCATCAATGTGTAAGCTGCGAGCTAGAGGCTTTCAGTCATACCAAACCTGCCCCCGTACGGGCAGTCCAATCGCCACTGGGCTTGAAGGGATCGTCCGAGTGAAGACAAAGGCCAATCGCTTGTGAATTTGTTTAGGGTGGTCGTGGCTGCGCGAGGGCCACACACATGCTCTTGGCCATCAGCATGTCCAACGTGGTTCGGCAGGCCGAAACGGGCGATTTTCATGAAGTTGGCTGCAACGGG
Source organism: Pholidichthys leucotaenia (assembly GCA_020510985.1). NCBI lineage: Eukaryota > Metazoa > Chordata > Actinopteri > Cichliformes > Pholidichthyidae > Pholidichthys > Pholidichthys leucotaenia. The sequence continues at coordinate 292,931,989 of CM035839.1, read as the reverse complement.
CTGCCGGGTGCTTTTGTTTATCAAGGCCCGCCTCTCTAGCACCTGCCCACCAGGCACTGCCCTCATCCGCCCAAGTAGTAGACTACTCGCCGTTGGGGACTTTCCTAACGGACTATGTAGTCCGTATACTATTTAACCCATAGTTGGGGATTTGGTTCATGGGTATCAGGGCATGTCCACACGCCAGTGGGCCGTGAGTACCACAAGTCTGGGGGCCAAACCTCCTCCGAGTCCCTGCATTTTAGCCTGGGGCCTCATGGTACCCAGTTTCCATCCATTACCACAAGGAGGTACGCATGGGGCTTGCTGTGGAGAGGCTATGTACTAGCAGAGGAGACTTACGCACTCGGCTCCCTTTTCGCTTGCTGTAAACAGCAGGCTAGCTAGCAGCAGGACAGAAGTGTACACTTCTGTAACGCACTAGACACATCACACAGCCCTTTTAATAATGGACAATATTCAACTTGCACCTCACAGCAAAAGCTGTGGTTGACAGAGAGCTTTGAAAATATCAACAGGAGCATGTTTGAAAGGTTATCAGTCAGGATAAGGGTACAACAGTTTGCCATGATATACCACTCTGGCCAAAAAAAGTCACATTAATAGTTCATTGAACCATCTTTAACTTTGATTATGGCACACATTCGCTGTGCATCGTTTCGATGAGCTTCTGCAATGTCACAACATTTATTTCCGTCATGAGTTGCATTAATTTTTCACCATGATCTTGTATTGATGATGGGAAAGTCTGACCACATTTCTTCCTCAAAGATGATGGTTCCCCACTATCTTAAGTTTTAATAATGTGCTGGATAGTGCTTAACCAAATTTTTAATAGCTACAGCAATCTCCTTAGATGTTTGCTTGATGCATGCCAATAACTTGACCCTTCTCAAAACAGATTAACATCTTTTCCACGACCTACAGGATGTCTTTTGAGTTTCGACATGGTTTGTCTAAGAAATGAGAAGCGACTCACGGCATCAGTTAGGGTTAAATAACTTCGTTATGCCATCTGAAATATAATCACCCAGGCATTATTATCCAAAGGGAGCTCTTACCTGTTTGCTTAGTTAAGGCCAGTGGCGACTTTGTTTTTTTTTTTTGTCCAAGGCAGTTGGTAGATATCCATGGAACACTAACAGATTTTTTTTTTCCAATTACAGGTGAGAAAAGTTTGGAGAATATATTGTAGTGTCATATTTTTTCCTATCACAAAAACCGGTCACTTTAACAGTAGTGTGTGTACATTTTTAAATCCACTGTATATGTTATCGTGGCAGACGTCTCTCAACTGTCTGATTCAGAGTGTGACCCCCAACAGGATGTGTGGAGGAGATGAGACATCCAGAGAGTCAGCGCAAGAGAGGTGTGTCAGACAGTGGTTACACAAGAGTGTGAAGTGCAGTGGACAAACATCCAAAGACAGGCAGAGCCTTATAAACGACACAGGTGAGATGAGGAGTCATCAACTGATATCCAGTTCATCATTGCTTAATCAGGTTGTATGTTAACTGAATTAGTTTTTTTTTGTAACGGCTGGTTTCACACTTTTTTTTTTTTTTTTTTTTAGAAAAACCCTCTCTACCGCTAGGTGTGTGTCTGTGCCTCTGGATGTTCTGTGGTCTTGCTGTCCTAAACTCCAGCTCTAAGTGGAAGTCTTGTGAATCTCAGATATCTGCTGATGGACAATCCAAAAGTTAATTTGAGTCGGGACGGCGCCCTGTGCTTGTATTATGATCAGGATCCAGGTATGGGTTTAAGATGTACTCGGTGGCTATAAATCCTCTGTAAAAACAAATCTACATTGTCTAAAATGGTATCTTGTGCCATTCTTGCTCCAAAAAAACTTTCATTGTCTCATAGGTTGTGCCAAATCTATTCACCACCCCCCCCCCCCAAAAAAATGCCAGAATCGTGACTAGACCCAAACAACATATCACAAGACTAATGTGGCTAGCGCCACATTAAATGCATAAATCCTTTGATAAAAGACTTGCTGGTTGAAGGACATGGCCAGTTGTATGCCAACGGTGGCCCAGGGATAAGACTGAAACTGCATTGGTCCTTAAAAGCTGTTTAATACTGAGACACCCATCTTAATTTGGGTCAGGTTTCAAAGCAGTTTGTTGAAAAATGCTAACTTTTTTCTTCTACCTTTTATTCCTATGTTCTGGTGGGGTCACTGCAGCAGACATCAATGTATCTGCCATATTCATATAGGCTGAAGCTGAGTTTTACACTGGATGCCCTTCGTGATGCAACCCTGCCCGTTTTTATCAGGGCTTGGGACCGGTACAGGGAGTACACTGGCTTGTGCACTCCCTGTGGCGGGGTAACCAACATATGCCTCCTCTGTTCTGTTTTTGCTGACCATCAAGCTAGACAGCAGGAAGTTTTTTTTTTTTAAATATGGTCTTTGCCATGACCCGACTGGGACTTGAACCCCAGTCTCCCAGTTGTAGGGCTGGGAGGCCACCACTCCAGTTTAAAAAATGGTAACTAGCCCGGAGGATAACTTCAGTTAGGCCACAGAGTCCTGATTGGCTCAACACTACCCCCATGCCAGCTCCATGCATAGTTCCGTCACCAAAAACACTTTGTCTCAACTGACCGTTTCTCAGGGGGGTGGGGATTAAGTGAAACTTTACAGCAAAAAAACAGATGAGACATTTAAGTGATTTTGCTCTTGATATGTCTTGTAAGCCTAAGTCAAAAAAACATGTTACAGACATGTTAACAAGGGAAAAAAACCTCGATTTTTGGCTGCATGACACTTTAAATGTTTGAGGTTTTGTCTGTAAACATAATGAGAGCATGTGGAATTGTAACATTAACAAAAACAGTAAAATGCATTTGTATACTTGAGTGACTTGCCAATCAGTTATTGTTTGTGGGGCAATTTAAAAGTCCAGTTTGTAAACTTTTACAACTGGGGTTCTAGAGATGACTTCACGCCAGTCAGCGTGTTAGAACTGAGTATTACATGATTGGACCTGCAGTTTTATTTTGTGACAATGAAACGTAGATACAATATAAACTTTTAAAAACTACAGCATAACCATTAGATTCACCCTTTGATCGTCGTCCGTGGTGCGGTGGCGCAGTGGTTAGCACTGCGGCAGCACAGCAACTCACCCTTGGCCATGGGATCCCTGGTTCGATCCCAGCTCCTGACCAACAGTGATCTGTGTGGAGTTTATATGTTCTCCCTGTGTCTGCGTGGGTTTACTCTGGGAGTTCTCCGGTTTCTTCCCACAGGCCAAAAACATGCAGGTTAGGTTAATTGGAGACACTAAAAAGTGGCCCTAGGTGTGAATGGTAAAGGGGTTGCGCCGTACCATGGCTGTTTTATCCATCCAGGTGGATGCCCTGCATTTCCCCTTTGGGGATCAATGAAGTATACAAAATCAAATCAAAAATCTAATCCTTCTACATAATTTTTAGTATTAAGGATTGGACTGTTAAAGCTGTATTGGGCAGAATCATTTTGTGTAAACTTGAAAATGATTCATCCTATAGCAATTTTTAGTGTCTGACATGACGGCTACACTACACAGCCTGCAGAAACTATCACACCTGTGACAGGTTCTTGGTCTAGTCACAAGTCTTGTCCAAGGCTGTTATTGGCTGGTCTGCAAGATACCTATGAAGAACTTCGGATGGGGAGTGGCTTAGGACAGGGAAGCGAGGGGGCACTACAAGGAGGCAGGCAGTTTCGTTTCTCAGACGTCTGCAGATTCCATCTTTATAGGGAGCAGGCAATTTGATGGTTGCATATTGGCGTAATTCTTGGCGTATGTAAACTTCTGACTTTGAAGAATAGAAAAAATTCTCTATTCTTAAATAATTTTGGTAATCCTAACTGACCAAAACCAGGAAAAGTTTAGTCTGATTTAATGTCTGTGAGAAAAAAGGTTCTTTTTATACAAACTTCTGGATTCCATCACCAGTCCCAGCTTCAAACATTTCCCTTTCACTCAGTACATAATCTGCTTGCTCTGCATTTTAATTTCCTGCTTTTCTGCTCATCACATCCATTTATAATTGGTTCTATGGCCGTCTCATTTGTTTTGTCATGTTCCTAGACCAGGAAGAAGAGGTGGACAATGACCTGGAGGACAGTGGCTGCCCAGGGGCCACCCAGTCACCCCTCAGCGTTGAGCCAGAGGAAGACTGGGAGTGATCTGGAGGATGCAGCTTTGTCATTGGGATTAGTAGGTGACTTGTTCAAATTTCCAAAGAGGAAGTCAAAAATGGGGACATGATTTCACTTCAAAGTTCTTGTGGCAATGTTGCATTTGTTTCTCCTAGAGATGAGCATATTCCTGTGTGTAGTCAGTCCACATGTAAAGACCATAATAAACGTCTAAATGTGTGAAAATGCTTGTTATGGGTTCTTGGGTTGAAAAGTACACAGGCTACTGAGCATTTTAGACAGTTTTATTCAATAGTAGACATTTTAAGCATCCAGTACACTTGTTAAAGAAGCAAACATTGACTCAAAACAAGTATTTTTAACACTGGACAGTGTCAAAACAGCACTTTACAGGAGAATACACTTTAATATAGACGACAGCTTCACAGAAGAGAAGAAGCAACCATGTCTTCAACAACATGTTAGGTACCAAGATGAACACACCTGTGTCACACAGGTAAAACAAGGTGAAAGGAACCACGCAGACTTTGTTGTGAGGCTTTTCTTGAAGAATAAAATGCTTTTGCAAAAATATGGCACAGTATCAGCAGTGAGAGAAACACATTGACACGTGACATTTAACATCTAAAATGTGGCAAACAGATTTACAGTCAAATGCTTTTTTTTTAACATGGTGAATTTGTGGAGAACAAAGGAAAATGGTTCCTTCAGTACTGAAGACTTAAAAATGCTACACTACAAATTTAGGGGAACAAAACGATGAAATGCATTAGGCTCTGCTTTTATGATGGCAAAAATTTGTCACAGCTTTTAGCTTAAAAAAAAAACACCAGTTGCGCAGAGCATGTGAACAAAAACTAACAACACTGACACTTGTGCAGATATTAATAGGAGATGTATATAGTTATCTAGAAGAGGTATTTATCCTACTTCTGCTATGGCTTACGATGGGACAGAAGATTAGATGCTGTACAGTCCTTCATATGTTATGCCTCTGATAATGTAGTTAATGCATAGGCCAACTGATCCCAGGTAATAACAGGGTGTTGTGTCCATGAGCTAATGTGTCCAATAAATTGTGCACTGAATCTCCTAGTTGGCTAAGAAATGCAATGAGTGTCCATGTGTGGCACTGAGGATTTCAAACACTGACTGAGGTACTGAAAGAACATCCTCAGTTGTAGGTAATGATATGAAGCAAAGAGATAATATACACTCGGCTACTGCATCACTATGGGTCTGTTGAAATACAGCTGTAGTCGATCATTTCCTTCATGGCAGTGGGTTACTTAACTAGTCTTTCCCTACTAGAAGACAAATCACAGTATGCATCAATGATATCAGTCAAACTGTTGAGTAGCTACAAAACTCGTCAGAACTGCCTTGTTGGGTATTTCATATCACTTTTTATGTCTCAACTAAAATTCTTCACAAGTCTGTTACGTTTGTGTTAAGATGGGAGGAAGAAATGGGTTAATGGTGTTGCTGCCCCATCTGCAGCAAGAAATGATTTTTCACAATTCTGAAAAACTGGTTTTTCACAATAACTGCTACATACCATTTGTCTGACTGTTGTACTTTTTGTTAGTAACTAATTGTCCTACTTTTTGGAAAAGAATACCTGTGAAACTGCAGCAAAACTTTGGCAATTAAAAAAAAAAAAAAAAATCACAAACTGACATAACTATTCAAGCTGAGCATGGCCATGGTTGCTACCATTTTTCATGAGAAACTTGTCATGGGATAACAGCATGTGATCAGGAAAACAGAATGACGATAGAAAACCTGTGCTTTCAAACAAATAAGACGACTCAAAACAAAAAGCAAATATTAACAATGAATAACATTGGGGGGGGAACGACATTTGTAACCTACCAATTTTGAATGATCATTTTAAAATGGTGGTCCCAGGAGTATGCACATTTTCACACATGCATTAACAAATCAAGTCTTGGAACAGACAGGGCAGTAACGGTGCGTAACCGCAACACGTGGCTAGTGAGATGATTGGCTAAAAAAATTTTAATTAACGTGACACTTTGTTGTCATTGGCTGTATCTCTGCCAAAACTGTAGCTGCAGTGTTTTGGATTATCAAATTCAATTTGCATTTTGAATCAATTTAAGAAACTACAGCCTTCATCACGCAAAATGGTAAAAAAAAAAAAAAAAAAAAAAAAAGTCCATCAATCCAGTATTGACAATGGGAACTTCTGTGATTGTCTCCCACCCAAGCTCCAACAGAGCATTTTCTACAAGCATTCTTACAGGATGTCCCTCCTGTCCTTTAAGGTACTAACACTGGTGTCACCACACAGTAAACGCATGCACTCACATGGTCCGTGGTCATAAATCAACTGCTCATGTCACATGTCTAATAAAATATTCTCACTTAAAAATAATAAACCGCAGCTCTCTGGATGCCAAAATACAGTGTTTAGCAGCTTATAGGCAATGATTAAATCTCAAAAAGGATGTTCAGAACAAAAACAGACGAGAGGAATGTTTCATAACACACCCAAAAAAAGTCCTTTCAATGTAGACTTCAACTCGTTTTGATGCTGCAAACAAGTCTGTAGTCTAGAGAAAAGGGGTTAATTTTTTTTCTTTCAGCCCCTAAACATTTATGATGGGTTGTTAGAATGTTGTGACATGTAAGGGTGTGCATATTTAAAATGTCAATAACCAGTCTTTGAGATGACAGCCGTCCACTTCTTGCGCCCAGATTTTCATCTAGCTTCCTATAGCTGATATGAGCACAGGAGGGCACTGTTGTAATGTGATCAGGCTGGACACACCTGATCAGAGGAATGAAGGTTGAAGAGGAAACGGCCCCATTTCCATTTAATATAAAACAAATCATATCTGTCCACCCAAAGAGGTCTCGGGTCTAACGTTTAATCACCACCTGCTCATATGCTCCTGCACCGACCCTGAAATGATAAAATTAACATCAAATGTAATGAGGACAGCTAGCACGACAAGTGTGGTTATGTTGAGCATGTACACTGGCACCACCTTGTGTGACATGTATCAGAGATCGATGAATACCAAAGGAAAGTAGTGTTCCTTCATATACAATACAGTGTGTCATCAGAACAACTGAACATCAGCTTGTAAAGAGGCTTTACCCCAAACAATGACCTTATGGTCCTTTTCTTACTCTTAATCATGCATTACTCATTTACTAAGGGAGCACGGTCGGGAAAAGTTACAGAAACAGCTGCTGCAGAAGCAGAGTTTCTCAAGACCTTTTTTCCACAGTTGTGTTTAGGGATTTTTTTCTGAAATTGCTTTGCAGTTTGTAGCTGCAGTTGTTTACAGAATGCTGAACCTCTGTCATCTTTATTTTGAGCGACTGTACGTCTCTTGAGGTGCTGTTTTTATATCCAGTCATATTGCTAGCCTGTTGCCCATCAATTTAATTAGCTGCAGCATTTTCCTCTCACCATTTCTTTTCAGTACCACTAACTTGTCCACTCTTTGATGCTCCTGTCCCAACAGTTTTGAGGTGTTGCTGCCATCAACTTCAAGATGAGCTAATATTTTTATGAAATACTAAAATGTCTCACTTTCAATATGCAATATACAGTATATTGTGTGTTGGTGTGAATAAAATAAGTTTACCAGACTGCAAATCTCTATTCTGTTTTTATTTAGATTTTACCTAGTGTCCCAGCCTGTCTGGAACTGCAGTTTTTAGTTGTACATTATGGAAAATAAAGGTTATGATTACTGTTCATGCAGTTAATCTCACTGTTTTTTTCTGTGCCATCCTCAGTTTAAATTTTAGTAAATGGAGATGAGGAACTATGTATAATTTATGGGGACCTCAGAGATGCTCAACTAGCTCAGTCTGACGGATCAAATCCTTCAATGCAAGTGCTCCTATGTCTAACACAGTTTTAACCCCCATAATTCCTGCTTGCATTTCCCACTCCTTTGGATCCACACCAGTTTTGACCCTGTTTAATGTAAAACATCTGCTTTAATTGGTATCGCAATGTTGCTTCATTAGAATAAACATGATTAGTTTGCTAATAATGTCCTGCTGCTACAGATACTCTGCATAATCCATAGGTGAACATGTACTGGTAGGGAGCATTTTTTACTTGGTTTTTATTTCATAGCCCCTTAAGGTAAAATTGAGCACATTGCTTTTGGGGGTGTAAAATGACCTCCGTTTAATACGCACATACCCTAAGGCTTGTGACGCTCACCTGGTGGGGAGGTGATGACTTCCAAGGGCTGTACTTCCTCCAGGCCCAACGAACAGACGCAAGCCTTCCTCTGAAACACACACACACACACAGTTGACATTTGGTCAATACACTCCCCCTGTATAATTCTGTTCATGACGAGCAGCCAGTTGCTAGGCAACCTAAAAATAATCACGTATTGACAGCAGCTTTCTATTTGTAGCTTTGAGCTGTTTGAGACCTTGGAAAGAAAAACAATGCCCGGTTTCCTGCGAGTACACACACTGACTTACTGTAACAGAATATGCAAAGCAGCTGTAGCCTTACACACATGGTAGTAACCCAGACTGCAGCTTGCTGTGTTTTGACTGATTTATGTGTGGAAGTCATTGAGATGATAGAAACTGATACTTTCTTCTTAAGTGAGCTTATTTTAAATTGCTTTTCTCATTATTTATTGGTAGAAAGTAATGAGGCAGGTCCATTATGTTTTATGGTTTACAAACAAATTCAAAAGCATTTTCCCAATTTTTGGTCAACCACTGCTGAGGTTTTTAAAATTTCTAAGATAATTTACCGTGATGAATTCATACAACATGGGAACCAGAGATGGTAGCAAAGCATAATGAGACTTGACTGGATCTTAAAAACCCACACATTTTCCCAGTACTCTGTTTTCACCACTGTTGCTGGGGTGAACAACCAAACTCAGCCTTGGGTCTGTCGAACTAGATAAGCCAAAAATGAATGCATGTGCAGAAGATTGTAGTAGTATTCCCACACCAACTTTGACGCTGATTTCCAGACGATCCTGTGACGTTGACCTTTGACTTCATAATGAATGCATGTGCAGGAGTTTGCATGTACTATTCCTGCACCAAATTTAGTGCTGAGCACCAGCTATCTTTACAAATATGCCTGCACCTTAATATTTTCCAGGACAAACCAACAAGGGAGCTAAAAATGTAACAGAAGCATAAGACTAACACATTATGCAAAGGTGCAAGTAGGATGTGTCAGACCTTCAGCACTGGAGTCCAGTAGGCTGGGTGTGAAGTCTTGACTCTGGAGAATCTTTTCCACAACATCATCCGCATCCACCCGAGTGTCATCCATTCTCTTTAGCTGAGACTCCATGGAGTCCTGTTTGACTGGGTGTCTGAGAGGAGAAAGCAAAAGTATGCTGGGTACTTCCCTCACCACAAAGTGAAAGTCAAGTGTTGTTTGCTTCTTGTATTGCATTTTATGCCAGCCACCGGTGTGATTAACCACAGAGCCAAGGGAACTACTGAGATCAATCACTTGCCTTATATTAGTCCACCAGTTTCACCCACTCAGTCAGCCCAGTGCAGTGGATGGATTGTGTGATCTCAACCACATCATACATTTCTTTTGGCAGCATCCTCACTTTTTACCTGAGACACTAAGGCTGCACCAAAACAAAGTGTTTCAGATGTGATTTCCACTTCTGTATCTTGGCACCTTATACCTGCAGCTACACCAGTGCATGTATTGCCAGGCAACAATAAACACACTGGTTTAGTCTTCTCATCTTTATATGTAGTCTGCCATTTCCTTCTACACAAAAACTGCTCGGTGATACTGGCCCTAAATTATCAAACGTGTGCAAGACAGAAAAGTGGCCATACGATCATTTCAACGTGCAGATTGACATTTTTCAATCTGAACGTGATCGTATGGTGCCCTCAAATCTCGTGTCGGTTCTGAGTTGGGGTATGCAAATGTTTTAGTCACTGTAGACACCCGTGCAGCAGAGACATCTGTGTGAGGGGGAATTATTTCATCATATCAGTTTATAATGAGCAGTGCAGCCTTTCGGGAGATATGTTTGCCTTGTTATATTTGGATGCGTTTTGACAATTTACTTTAAAGAGGCTGCTGTTAGTAATTATAAATGTTATGCATATTTGTCATTGCAGGAAATATTAACAGGTTTAAACAGATTTAAATAAACAAACTAGTTATTTGATGGAATATATAAAACTGAATTTAGTTTTTTTTACCATTGCAGTTGGGCTGCAGGGTTTTTCCCCCAGTTTTAGTACTGTAAGGAGTCTCCTGTGTGAGCACTGTGTGAACATATTCTAAAAGGTATTTCTTTGACTAATTTTTCTGTTATGTAGTACAGTATGTTTATAATAGTTATCCCTTACAAATTATCTAACTAAACCACAACACAGCTTTGCACAAAGAAGTGTGCTGTTGAGGGTGATCCGCTGCATCGGGTTTAAAAAAAAAAAACAAAAAAACTGCTCCGGATTAACAAGAGAAATTCAGAATAGCAGAGATGTGGGTAAATTTTGATTTTGCCCAGTGCATTTCTACACAATACTGATAGACAGCTGTGGCTGAGCCAATGAGCATAGACAGTTGTTCTGGAGAGGGGACGTCTTTCTGAACTTCTAAATGGTAATAAATTCTCATGTTTGACAAGTATACTTTAAAATGACAAAATGGACAACATTAAGTCGAACAACAGGCTACAGATATATACTGCTCAAAAAAATAAAAGGAACACTTTGAAAACATCAGATTTTAATGGGAAAAAAATAAGATGGATATCGAAATTGTGGCAGGCTAGTCCAGTTTACTCAGATTAAAAAGTGTTCCTTTAATCTAAGTAAGCTGGACTAGCCTGCCACAATTTCCATATCCAACTTATTTTTTCCCCATTAAAATCTGATGTGTTTTCAAAGTGTTCCCTTTATTTTTTTGAGCAGTATATATTAGTAATCCTCAGCTGTAGATCAGCTGATCAAACAACAGTGTTGCATAGCACCAGTCTCCTCCATAACGTGGTTCTTTTGCATTTAAAGCGACTTGAGGTCAACAGGCTATACTGTATAATTCTTCTTCACTTCTCTTGTAGTCAGTTTCTACTTTGGAAGAGTTTCTCTTTTGCAGTATCATGTTCTCCTGTGTTGTATTCTGGGGGCGAGACATGGGCATGGAATTGAAATGACGCTCTGATGCATCCATCAGATTTATCAGAGTAAACGATCGTACGATGAGACTGACTAGATGCGTATGGTTTCATAAATACCACATAGACCTTTTCGTATACGATCATATTTACACCCAAATGTGCGCCGATTTCTATGCACTTTTGATAAATGAGGGCCATTGTGTACGCATTGACAAGTCGGTGCAATCATGACAAACCGTATTGCAGACAGATTTTTCATTGTGTTTGAGCTAGGAGGGGGCTAAAGCGTCACTGCTCGTTACTAATTAGCTTTATTTCACTGGTATTGCAGATGAATGAGAACAGACACCAAGGTTAGTTATTTATGGTATATCATTTTAATGTCTATTACTATAAGCTACTTTGTTCTGGGAGTTGAATAACAAGATTACACTCTGCAGTGCTGCATTAGTATTGAAACATGAGACTATCATAATCCTACCACTAATGACACATTAAACCCTGCTCATCTCTTCAAGAGCCAGGGTAGAATTGGCACATCACTGCTATACACCCGCTTTAAACCTGTGTCCGAGTGAAGACGATGTTTCCTGTCATGCTACGGTTTTGCTGAGTCACTGTTGGCATTTCTGAAAAACCACAGGAGAGTCTGGCTGAAAGTAGCGGTTTCTTATTTAGATGTGGTAGCAATTTTACAGAATCTTTACAGGCTCTTTTGTAGACAACTGAACATCTACTGATGCTGCATAAGAAAACCACAAACGCAGTTCTGTTGCTCTACTTGACTGCGTGGCAGCTGTTTGCTGAAGCATGGTACAGGTCTCAGGGCTGATTGAAGTTTGAACTTCCTTCACTTTAGCCTAGAAAAAGTGTTCCTGTGCCATAATTTGAATAAAAGAGAATAAAGTAGTGCCTACATCTAGTCAAATTTTTTCCCATAAATGATTTAACTGACATGCTCCCTAACTTAAAAAAAAAACAAAAAACTATTCAAACACCCACCTATTGAGTCTCTCACAAGATGAGGAACTCCGGACTGGTGTGCCTGGTGGGTTTGTAGAGGAAGGTGTGGGGGCTGGGTGTTCAGGCAGAACTGGACAGGGTCTAGACTCTCTTTCCTCACTGGGTTCTGGGATGCTTCCGATACCTGTTGAGGCGCTGCCCACCGAGTGATTTCTCCTGTGGCTGAACTCTGACATGCTGGAGGAGCGGGAGTGGCCGGTGCTGTAGCCTTAGAGAGATGGAGTAATTTTAATCACGGAGCAGAACTCCTTTCCCCATGTCTAGATTTCAGACATACTGTACATTTTTAGGCACACATTGTTTTTAAAATCTATAAAATGATCTTTGTCCAACAGCTCCTTAAACCTCGTCATTGCTACCCATATCAATAATGCCATTGCTTTGTCACAAATCTTTACTGTATATACAAGGATGTTTTACACAACAAACAAACTGACCGACCAGTACTGCAAAGTCAGGGTTGAGAGGTGTCCATGCCCCTTTGTCAATCATTTCACACTACACGACTGTTTGCTGTGCCCGATGTTCATAATCGAGTCAAACTCTGGACGATGAAGGGCTGGAGTAAAATCAGGCCATTATCTGGCTGAATTTATCTAATCTGAACTGGGTCTAAATCAGTCACATCAACCATTGCAGAAGTAGTTTCTTCACTAACGAAGGACACAAAATATATTTGTTGGCTCAGATTGTAACTGCTGATGGATCTGTAGATTAAAAAAAAAACTTTGATTTGCAGCCCTCTCTGTATTAAATGATTTTACAGCCTTCTTGACACCAGCCTGTTTGTCTGCAAGAAGTCAGTTAAAGCAGGTGGAGATGATTCAGATCATCAGGTCACTTCTCACAGAATAGGTTTGAATGAATTTATGAAAGAGTTCAATGTGGAGGAAATGCATTCAATAATTCTATATAGGAGGGCCATTAGTGCTCATCCCAGTGCATCTCGCCACTTCCTCTGATCTTTTATTACCGTCATCTGATCTGCCTGTAATGGAAATGTGAGCCCCAGCTCTGAACTGCAGTGGTCAAGTGTCACTGCAACATCCTTCATCACTTCCTTCCGCCTCAATCAAAAGCTATTTTGTTTTTCTATTTTGACCTCAGGCAACCCCTTTTCCCCTAAGAACACACACATTAGAAATAAAAAGATTAGCAGTATGAAGCTAAAGATTTTAATTCCATACTTACCTTGTGGCTTTAGGCAACAACTTCACAGGAAGTCAGGAAAAAAAAACTTAACACTTTCAAATGGCAGACCTCCCTACCTGAGAGTTTAGACTGTTGGCTGGCGTAGCTTGATGTTCGTGAATGGCCGCAGCCCCCCGAGTCATCTGTGGCAACAGGACACTTTCCTTCTCGACTCTCTGCTCAATTAGAAACCACAAAGACAGATGCAGGTTGATAAATGTCTGAAATCTCTACAATCCTCTACATGCCCAGGTTTTATAGAAGCCTACTCTGCACCAAACGGGCCCAACATCCCTCTTGCAGGTGGTGAGCCCACTGGAGAGTGGACCACTGTGGCTCCTTTGGGTACACTGGGTCCTTGTAACTTTTTTTCTCCAAAGAGATCCATTAGACCACTCTTGGTCTGGCCCCTTCACCAAGGATCAGTTTGCCTTGGAAGACCCTGCAAGGGGCAAGTTGCTCCTGACAGCATAGCTCCTGGGATTATTATGGAACACAGACCCCTCCACCACGATAAGGTGGTGATCCATGGTGGGGAAACACACACTGGTTATACTGTATATAAAACAATGACAACTGTGAATAGTTAGTGTTCATCGTTTATCATGTCTATCATTGCTGTCGGATGAAAATCACTCATCTCCACTTTTGATTTTTTTTTTTTTTATTGCTGATTCAAGGTTCAAAACTCATCCGATCAAATTGCAATATGTGCATCATCAGGGTATTTCAAACCCTGGTACCACATTTCAATACATTTGGACCAAAACTGTAGGAGGAGTTGATTTCAAGACCGTTATATTAGCAGAGGTGAAACAGGACATCATGAGTCAGGGGCTATAACTCCTGCAAAACTCATCCAGTTGGAGCCAAATTGTAATATGCACATCACTAGTATACAGTAAAGTGAAGAAGTGTTAGCCCCCTTCCTGATTTCTCACTTTTTTGTATGTTTGTCACTTCAGTGTTTCAGATCAAACAAATTTAAATATTAGACAAAGATAACACAAGTAAACACAAAATGCAGTTTTTAAATGAAGGTGTTTATTATTGAGGGTAAAAAAAAAAAAATTCCAAACAGACATGGCCCTGTGTGAAAAAGTGATTCCCCCCCCCCCCCATGTTAAAACATAAATTAACTCTGGTTTATCACATCTCTGGAAAACGGAGTTCAATTTTTCTAGCCACACCCAGGCCTGATTACTGCCACACCTGTTCTCAATCAAGAAATCATTTAAATAGGACCTGCCTGACAAAGTGAAGTATACCAAAAGATCCTCAAAAGCTAGACATCATGCTGCGATCCAAGGAAATTCAGGAACAAATGAGAGTAGTTGAGATCTATCAGTCTGGAAAAAGTTATAAAGCCATTTCTAAAGCTTTGAGACTTCAGTGAACCACAGTGAGAGCCATTATCCACAAATGGCGAAAACATGGAACAGTGGTGAACCTTCCCAGGAGTGGCTGGCCGACCAAAGTTACCCAAGAGCGCAGCGACCACTCATCCAAGAGGCCACAAAAGACCCCACAACATCCAAAGAACTGCAGGCCTCACTTGCCTCAGTTAAGGTCAGTGTTAATGACTCCACCATTAGAAAGAGACTGGGCAAAAATGGCATGCATGATAGAGTTCCAAGACGAAAACCACTGCTGAGCAAAAAGAACATAAAGGCTCTGTTATGTCTTAATAACATGAGGCAGGAGCTGTGTTGTACTGCGCTACGAACTGAACTTTATTAAGAAAGGCACAGATTATAAATACCAGCTGTAGCCCGCCTGACGTCACCACGTCCACACCCCATTGACGGCTACGGCAAGCCCCAAGGGCCAAATCCCCATATCACATCCCCCCCCCTTCCCCCCATTAACGTTAGCATGGAAGAACCCCACAGAATGCATGCAGTATATACTGGTGAGTATATACTGGTGAGTATATACTGGCCGGTGAGTGGCCTGTATATACACATTGAATGTAATCTTCTTTCCATATATTGGTTTTTTTTTCTTAACACACATAGAACAAGGCTAGTCAGCTAAATGGGCACCTGTGTAGACTGCCAGGGTACCTTCCCGTATTGGGGTGGATTATTCCGCCGCCCATGCCCAACACGCTTCAACTAAAGCTACTTTAACTACAAAATCATCAAAGTATTTGGACTCTGACACATCCTAACCAAGCGCCTCACCGGAGGAGGACCTGCTTCAGGTTCCGTCGGCCGGACCTGAGAGTCCCCAACACCCCTATCAGATGAGTCCCAACACTCGTCAGTCCAATCTGCCGCAGCTCCCGGGCTGGCAATGACTTCCTGAGTCAGCTGGAATGCCACCATGACCTGTCTGAGAGCTCGAACGTGTCCCGGCCCAGCTGCCTCACGATCTGTAGGGGCCCCGTCCAGAAAGGCTGCAGTTTATGCATGCAGTTGGGGTGCTTAATCCAGACCTGGTCCAACACATAGAGTCCGTGGGCCTTCGCCTTGTGCTTCTTGTCAAAACGTCTTTTCATTTTCTGCTGTTGGCCAATGACCCGGTCTCGGGGGGGGGGGGGGGGGCTGTGTTCCCCGGAGTAAAAGTTGTGGGGGGGGCCTCAGCCAGTCCAGGGGCAGGTGGAATTTATGCCCCAGCATGAGCTTCGCCGGGGAGCAAGCACCCTGTTGTGGTGTGGGCCGTTGCCCTGTAGTGGAGGAGCATGTTCTGGAGGGCGTCAGGGAATGTGAAGCTGTCCACCAAATGGGCTATCAGACGGTTTTTCAGAGTCTTGTTGAAACGATACACACACCCATTGGCTTGGAGGTGGTAGAACGCAGTTTTGATGTGCTCCACACCCCTAACACTCAAAAACTCCTCAAACCCCCCTGAGGTTAACCGTGGGTCATTGTTGTGATGGCATCCGGGAACCCCCCCATCCGGCGAACAGCGACGAGAGGAAACCCGTGACCACATCCGTCGTCACCAAATTAGTGGGTAACACCTCCAGCCATTTGGAGATCAGATCATAGACCACAAGCAAAAAACGGCTGTTTGGGGGTGCCATATGTAGTTCACTGCAAATGTCCAATTGGATGTGCTTCCAAGGGCCCTCGGTACGGTAATGGTCGCAGGGGCGGGGGGTGGCCCGCCAGTCTTTCCACTCTCCAAACACAGAACACAGTTCTTTACTATAGTTTCAATGTCCTTATCGACACCAGGCCACCAAACTGAATCCCTGCAATGCTGCTTCACCCTGACCACACCCAGGTGACCCTCGTGGAGCATTGCCAGAACTCGCGATCTCGGAGACACCGGGATTAATGTGCGGTGTCCCCTTGCCACACACACCCCATTCCAGCAACTCAGTTCGTCTCTGAACCGGTGAAAAGGCGCCAGATTGCCCTGTACTTTTGTGGGCCAACTCTCCCTGATGACCGAGCATAGTTGTGACAACATGGGGTCCCGTTCCGACTCCACCTGGAACTCCTGGATGGACACCATGTCCCGGAGGGGTCCGTGCAGCGCGTTGACCAGATCCTTCTCCGAGGGGTCGTTGTCGTCCGGTTCTGCGGTGTTGGCCGTGGCACGGGACAGGAGATCCACCACTATGTTCTCTTTTCCAGGGGTGAACTGGGTAGTGAAATTGTAGGCTTGCAGCCACACAATCCACCTGTGGATCCGTTGGGGCCTGTGTCCCGAGCCCGTCATCTCCAGCTGTGTCGTCAGCAGCCGGTGGTCCGTTCGCAGGGTGAAATGGTGTCTGTAGAGGATGTGCCACCGTTCACGTGCCCAGACACAAGCGAGCGCCTCCCTCTCACCCACGGAATATTTCTGTTCAGCCACTGAAAGGGACCTCGACACGAACGCCACTGGGCGCTTGGTACCTATTTTGCACTTGAGACATAACCACCGCCGAGCCAGACAGTCACGTCACAAAAGTTGGCTATTTTGGATCAAGGGGGGCCAACACTGGAGGGAGGTGAGTTGGGACTTCAGCATAGCGACTGCCACTGAGCAGGCCGGGGTCTACTGCCACGACGCGTCCTGCTCAGAAGAGCCCGGCGGAGGGGTGGGGTCGATAAGTCTCTGAATAATGGGGAATAAATGCACGTACAAGTTCACCGTGCCCAGAGAAGAGGCAGATTTGTGGGGGTGTCGTGGGGTCGGGGAGACGCACGACCGCCTCCACGTTTGAATGCAGGGGGCTCAGGCTCTTGGCTACCAGCCGGAATCCCACAAACTCAATGGAATTTGCAGCGAAAATGCACTTTTCCCCATTCAACGTGACTCTGTACTCCAGCAGCCCCTCCATCACTCGTCTCCAACGACTGTCGTGTTCTTCCTGCGACATGCCGTGGACCGATGTCGTCCAGGTACACCACTGCACCCCTGAGGCCGGCCAGAATTGTGGACATAATCTTCTGAAAGCAACTTGGTGCTGAGCTCCGACCAAAAGGCATGCGCATGTACCTGAAAACGCCCATGTGGGTCACGAATGCCGCCAGGTTCCTGCTGGCTGGGTGGAGGGGCATCTGCAGATAACCCTGGCGGAGATCCAGCTTCGTGAACATCCTTGAGCCGCTGAATATTGCAGTGAGTTCCTCCATCATCGGGAGCGGGTATTTGTCCAGGATGATCACTTTATTAGGCATCCTGAGGTCAATGCATGGCCAAATGTCACCCGTCTTCTTGGCCACCACAATGTTTGAAATCCATGGTGAGGCATCCACTTTCTCGATGATGCCGGCTTTAAGCAGTTTATTCAGTTCCACCGTGACGTTGTCCCGCAGTGTGAGAAGAAGCCACCGTAATGGTTGGATCTTGAGTGTCACACATGGGTCGACGAGCGGGCGGTGGTTGAACACTTTAATACATCCCAGGCCCATGAACAATGCCGGCCAGTGGGCATGCCACTCGGGGGACACAGTCGGCCCCGTTGAGCCCGCTGGGTCAGAGATGGAGAATCCTAACTCGCTCAGTTCAATTCCAAACAGGTCGGTCCCCTGGCGTGAAACCTGGAAGGTAAATGTGGGAACAGTCCTTGACCCACGTTACCAAGAAGATGACTGTGCCCGCCATGTCAATTTTAGCGTGACCGTATACAAACATTTTCACCACCCCTGCTTTAATGGCTTTGCCCGGGAAAAGTCTTGTCAACGTAGCCATGCTTAGTATGGATTTACCAGCGCCTGAGTCCACCATAAGTGGCATATCAATCCCGTCAAGCTGCAAGACGTACCACTTGAACGGCCCCTTCTTAGTGCCCGCCACACACACTGATGTCATGCTTTCGAACGCCGAAGCTGTTGGTTTACTAGCGGTGGTACAGACTCTGGCCCAGTGATTAGAACGGCCACAGTTGTGGCACTTCTTTCCTCTGGTGGGGCAAGTGGACAT